>OU015462.1:40975639-41365639 GCA_907164805.1 Brachyptera putata | reverse complement strand
TATTGATGAATCACTTTGTATGCTATGAATTCAGAAAAATATAATTGTAACGAAACGAAGATACTGTTCATTACAATTAATAACTATACATCGTGGTGTATAACTATGTAATCAAAACAAGAACCACAAATTGGATATTGCATATAATGTCATTCTTACATCCTTCAAAAGTAAACACTCGAAAGCTGTTATTTCGCTCAAACGACTAAATATTGTAGTAACAGTCTTAATTCATGAACACTTTGATCATTTACTTCATTTGATTCATTGTAGTGTTTCCAAAGAAGTTGTTTGTGACTTGAACTTTCCGCCTCGATAAATCCCACCACTAATTCATTAGCGCTGGCACTTTTACTTAATCAACGTAACACAATAAATTAGCTCAGTAAATAACTGCAACAGTTTGTATGTTAATTGTCCGAGAGAGACAGGGTAGATTCCTGGCAGAGATTAGCCATCTTTGATAGAGCTGGCCAATCACATCTTTCATTGAGGTGACGTCACAGACTAATTATTGACTTGAAATTTCATCAAGTGGGCGCATGTACGGTGCTGGGGAAATGTATCTTGAATATTTTTTTCTATATTCACGAACCAGTGGAATTCAATAAAAAATACATCATCTCCAAGATAATTGTAAGCTTTTTAATAGTATGACATTTTATTCTTATGAATTCAATCAGATTTGAGATAATGCGTCAATGAATACCAAGAATGTGATGAAATTCATTGACGTATTATCTTGGAATTGATTGAATTCACAAAAATAAAATGTCTTATTGATTGAAGAACATAAAATCTCATGGAGTTAATATACTTTCCATTCAGTTACAGTGGTTTGTGAACATGGAGAAAACAAAATGAAGAAGATTGAAGGTGAAATTGTAAGACCTGAACCGACCATCTATTTCGGTACTTGAATCTCATAAACTGTAGAGGTTACATGCATAGTTACATAGGACCTTTTTACACATGCGATAGGTACCGAAAATCAAAAAAAATAATATTTGAAATAATTGCATTTGAAAATATATAGCTCAAAAGTGAATTGCACTTGAATTTAAGAAGTGTGCCTACAAAGTGATGTATGAAATAATCTTTATAATTGCAAGTTGGAACCGTTCCGAATAATTTTGTGATTCTTGCAGCATCCAATTGAAGAAACATTACGATATGAATCTGAATGAAAACAAATACAAATTATGAGAACTAGATTTCAATGTCCCATTAGAAGCGAGTCAAAACGTATATAAGTCGAAATTGAACGAAATAGGCCTATCAGTTCCGAATGGTATGATATATTATAATTCTAATACAACAATATAACAAAGATCTTTTAAATATTCCTTCGTCATAATATATTCCAAAATTAATAAGCTTGCGGATCCTGGAGAAAAAATGTTCTTCAGCCTTAGATCTGTGAAAATTAGACGATAACCCGATACATAATTCTTATACGTAAAACGTCTTATACGTCTTATACATACCTCTTATACGTAAAACCGTCGTGAAGGTGTCAAAAGAAATGTGTAATATTTTCAACTGGAATTTTCATATCTCTACTGCGGACGAGTTACCAAAAACCGATATTCGTTAACTCAATAATCACATCCTCTCTATAACAATCCTGCTGGAAGAAAATTTAATCATCCGGTATAAAGTGACACAATTCCAGTAAACCATTTCACTAATTAATCTCAGTTATAATTGTGAGCTTGCCAAAAATAACGCAAGCACGCAGCCTGCTATTGAAGATCGCACTTTAATTCCAACATAAATAACGTATAAGTTCGAAAAGTTGTTTGAAGTTAGCAGCTAGGTTTGCCAACATTACCTATATATCTAGTTAGCTGTGGGATAATTATGTTGATTGTGATTATCAGAGCTGTATGTCACAATTAACAAGCTCTAGCAATTAATCACTGTACCATTGATTACAATCTGAATCGATAAAGTAGCATGTAGCCAAACTATGAACTGCCTTATCAACTTTAATTAAAATATGCACTTTATATTATTTCATAAGCACGGTGTCACATACTCACAGTATTCTATAGAATCAATGAAGAAAAAATGTTATTACTCATTCAGAAGACCACTCGATTCTCGTCATTGCTGACATTGTTATTAATTAACTAGGCAAACGCAGGGTGTGCGTTGTACGATGAGCGAGATGTCTATATAAAGTATAATCGAAAACTCTACAAACCTTGATCATTTGAGATGAAGTTCATCCGATGTCAATGAATCTAGAAAGCCGTGACTTCGACAATGCAACATTTTTCAACAAATATTTCTATCTCTTCGATGAATAAAATACATTTATTAAATTATTTTCTCCAAAACGGCTGGTCCGAATATCAAACCAAATTTTTATTCATGTATATTATTCTTGTGTTCACATTTGTGGAAAATTTGAATCATATTGAAGAGATTTTATTTTTCATTTTTTTTCCGCTCAGTCAAATCTTATGGGGTTTTTAGAAACTTCTAAATGATGTTTCTCAAAAATGGTCCAACCGATTAGACCTCAAAACTATACAGTTCTAAGTTGGATAGATTTGCATATAAAAAAAAAGTTTCATGTCGATCGGTCAAACCCTGCGACCTGTGCAGTGTTTACAAACAAACAAAAAAACAAACAAAAAAACAAAAAAACGCACAGAAAAAGCTCCGTAAGACGTGAGTGAAAATCTTCGCTACGCTCATCTAATCATCTAACTAGGCAAACGCAGGATGTGCGTTGTACGATGAGCGAGATGTCTATATAAAGTATAATCGAAAACTCTACAAACCTTGATCATTTGAAATGAACTTCATCCGATGTCAATGAATCTAGAAAGCCGTGACTTCGACAATGCAACATTTTTCAACTAATATTCCTATCTTTTCGATGAATAAAATACATTTATTATATTATTTTCTCCAAAACGGCTGGTCCGAATATCGAACCAAATTTTTATTCATGTATATTATTCTTGTGTTCACATTTGTGGAAAATTTGAATCGTAATGGAGATTTTTTTTTTCAATTTTCTTCCGCCCAGCCAAATCTTATGGGGTTTTTAGAAACTTCTAAATGATGTTTCTCAAAAATGGTCCAACCGATTAGACCTCAAAACTATACAGTTCTAAGTTGGATAAGTTTGCATATAAAAAAAGTTTCATGTCGATCGGTCAAACCCTGCGACCTGTGCAGTGTTTACAAACAAAAAAAAACAAAAAAAAACGCACAGACAAAGTTCCGTAAGAGTTCAGTGAAAATCTTCGCTACGCTCATCTAATTACATTCTCAGTACAATGAACAGAAATCGGTCTCCGATCGCCCTGTCCGAACGATCCTACCTTGTCATCCGTAGGCCTTTGTCATGTTTCACATTTTATTAGATGAGCGTAGCGAAGATTTTCACTCAAGTCTTACGGAGCTTTGTCTGTGCGTTTTTTTTTTTTTTTTTTTTTTTTTTTGTTTGTTTGTAAACACTGCACAGGTCACAGGGTTTGACCGATCGACATGAAACTTTTTTTTTATATGCAAACTTATCCAACTTAGAACTGTATAGTTTTGAGGTCTAATCGGTTGGACCATTTTTGAGAAACATCATTTAGAAGTTTCTAAAAACCCCATAAGATTTGACTGAGCGGAAAAAAATGAAAAATAAAATCTCTTCAATATGATTCAAATTTTCCACAAATGTGAACACAAGAATAATATACATGAATAAAAATTCGGTTTGATATTCGGACCAGCCGTTTTGGAGAAAATAATATAATAAATGTATTTTATTCATCGAAAAGATAGAAATATTAGTTGAAAAATATTGCATTGTCGAAGTCACGGCTTTCTAGATTCATTGACATCGGATGAACTTCATTTCGAATGATCAAGGTTTGTAGAGTTTTCGATTATACTTTATATAGACATCTCGCTCATCGTACAACGCACATCCTGCGTTTGCCTAGTATAATAGAAAAATAAGTGATCGACTATCAACCAAAAAAGTTTCTTTCGATCAAAACACACCGCGTTAGTCCGGACGTGAGGGGCTAATTAAAACAATTAGTTTATAGTTTATATTGAAAGTTGTTCATTAGTTGTTTTTTGATAATCACCATGGTCAGAGATCTTAAATTATAATCACCCAATCTTTTTTATCCTATGCCATCTAGATATTTGTTGCGCCTCCCAACAAGAAGATTAGAAGCTTGCTTTGAGGAATGTGTGTTGCGATTGCGTAAAGAAGACGGTGCGTTGTTAATCCCCGGCCTACTTGATACATGCTCTCGCGTCAGAGAGGTGAGGTCAGGCCTGTCAGTGGACTGTCAGCTCAAGCCACGCTATAGCGTGAGATGAGCGTGAACCATCGCGGATTAGATCAGTGGTAGGGGGGGAGGGGGATAACAAGTTCACAGACAAGGGTATAAGGTGTACTCAGAACTGACAAATAAGCCTTATCGGATAGAGTATAATCTAGTTGGTATTGTTGGGGTGTGATCTCGCCCTTGTGGTTCCCCGTCTGAAGGATCCTAGTTTGTCATCATTGTCCCTAATTGGAGAAAAATTACTATGTGTAGGCCTACCAAGTGTTATACATGTAGGTAGAAGTGAATTTATTATTGCCACCCTCGAAATAGGGAATTTGAACAGGAGAATAAGTTAGGTTTTATGTGGTCACATAGATGCAAGTGTATTTATAGTTGCGATTTTGGTTGAATACATGCCACCGTACTTGTAATTGCTCTGCACTATTATAATAGCATTGTATAATAGTCTCCTTTCAACAGTATATTGATTGTATGAATAAGGATCTCACAGGATTTCCATCAATCTGAATAACAAAGTAGAAAATTTCCGATAATTGTAAAAAATGGTATGAAAACTAAATTGAATTTGAGACAAAAATCTTTGAATTTGTTTCAGTCATGCACAGAGAGTCTAACATTGTATTATAGGCATACTCATACAGAATTAGAGGTATTTTGTTGTGTATTTACTATTTTGTAGTGAAAAAAATATATCGGGAATTAATATTGGCACCGGTATTCATAGCCCATAGATAAATTACTCAGGTTTTTAATTTCTAGAGTTTAGTATGGGACTTTCTGGTAATTTTGTGATCAGGTAGAAGTTGGTACACAACAACGATATTTTCCTTCATAATCTATAATGGGTTGAAGTGCTAACTCGTATTGGCCAGCTAATTCCTGTACCAGAGTCTCGGTTTCGAATCTCGAGCGAACTCGCTGATTATGTTGTAACGTACCGCTATTTTTTTTTTATTACCAAACCTAACCTCACTTTTTCTACGTCTATTGTGTGTAATTACATACTGACGGACACTACAATGTTGTCTCACATGATTAACTTGTTCACAATGCACCGTGGCCAATCACAAAGCACGATACAAACTCAATCAATAGCAAACTTAAGAAAAACAAAAACACAGCTCGGCCTGTATGATTGTCTGTTTCCGGTTAACTTACTGATTTGTGACATATTTCTGTTCGGTTGGCTGCACTGGACGGTGTGAGAAGCCATGACAAGAACTTTTTCTCCGTTGTTTTCAACAAATATTTACTCGACCAAACCATCAATAAAGACACACAAATTCTATTCACAATTATCTCTCATTCTTTTAGAAAGATGACACGCGCTTTCTGTATTGTCTTGTTTCTATGATCTATAATGGTGGACTACAGTCATTGTGTCCCTGACTGAAACTTGAAACTTATAAAGACCAGAGGTTTGAAAATGGAATGTGAAAATGAATTCCCAAAATGAATTGAATTTCTGTTTACTTTGAAAATGTCAATAGGGCTCTACTCAACAAGATATCAGTTTTTGCAATAACTTGAATAAAAAATTCATCATTTCAAAATTATAATTTTGTAGAAATAGCTATGTTTTCAATGCCTAAAGAAATAGATATACGATTGAACAATTTTCCACAATATTATTACTTATTTTTATGAACTTTCTACATTTGAAGTATTAAAATATCCGTGTTCCTGTCAAGTCTTATATGCTGTGATATAACATCTTAATGTTGCATCTTATGTCCTATAATATCTTGTACACTTAAAAAGTTATCATGGAAATATTTTTCTCTCAATCAACTGATCAAAATGTCCACCATCTTATCGCATGTCCTCGCTTCTACAACGACGCTTCTCGCTTGACTGTGATTGGCTGCGGTGATTTATTGTCTCAGCTCTGATTGGTCGACTACTTGTGTGACGTGATCGTGTTATCAGTCCAGTCTCTTGTTACGTGATGTTACGCGCTGCTAGTCGATTACATCTGTTACGTCACACGTGCGATAGAAGAGAGCATCACTGACGGCGACCCCGGATAACAGCACGCATGCAAGCAGAAGACGTGATTCCATGCTCGATACATTCACACATTCACTTTACTACTGCCATACTGCATATCACTTGTGGCTTGACCACTCGTTACACAGACTTTGGAGACTTTTTATATTGTTTTGTATATTTCTGAACTTTTTTTTTTCAATTCTTGTATTAACTAATTAAATAGAAAAATAATATTTGTAATTGATTCGAAACACTACCATCAGGCTGTTGCCCTGGATCTTTACCGCGACAACCCCTTAAACTAACACTATATTTATGTCTCTATCTATATATATATGGCTAGCTCCAAGGAACTATAGGGCTTTCAATGGCTAATGTCCACTAAAAGTGACAGTTGTTATGACAGTGAAATATGATAACGATCTCACAGTTTCTTAGATTGCAAGATTTCATTTCGTAGCTCACCTCAAATAGTTCTAGGATGACTCCACGTCCAATAACAGTGAACATAAATACGGAAATACGGACACAAAAATACCTGAGATGTTGCCAAAGGTTATAGCTCAATTAGTGAACATTGAAAAATGGTATTCTATGAAATAGAAACTCAAGGTTCTCTCCTGAATGGTTGTCGCAGTAAAAGTCCTGGATGTTGTCATTTCAAAAATACGGCCCTTCCACCAAAATGTACTGGGATGGAATAAATGACAGGTATTTACTGAAATATTTAGTGAATACTGGATTTTATTCATGAATCATTCATTACCTGTCGTATAGGCTTACATGTTCATCAATTCCAAGTTTTATTATGATTATTTCACATATTATTTCGAACTGTCATGCACTTTTGAAGTTATTTGTTGCGTTGTTTCGATCACATGTCTGTTAGACAGTTAGAAGTCGATCATTCGCGATGATAATATTTCCAACAAGCAGTTTTGTGTCAAGCCTGAAGCTTGCAAGTGTTTGAGAACGTGCAGCCAAGCTTGGTTAAGCTGCGATTTGTTGACCCGACCGTGCATGTCAGAGGTGAAGTTGTTCAAGTCACACACCAGGGGTGCTCTGTGTTTGAACCGCGTCTCGGAATCAATCTCCGGTGTTTGAGTGCGATGGTGCTCGGTGGTGGTATAGTAGAGCGGGAGGAGGATTATTAATCACATATTGGCTCTTGAAAGGAAAGAAATGTAATTCCAACTTCACGTTTTCAGCGAAGATTGAGCTTAAGAATCCCGTATTAGACTTGGTTGTAACGGCGTGGTTACAGCAACCGGAACTTGGAAGTAACAACTTCGGCCACACACAAATTTTCTCATATTATCTTTCTTGGTGCCCAACATTGTTACTGTTACAGAAAATAAACCACTGATTATTGCACCTGTGGGTATGTTAATTAAAAACTGATAATTTTGGGGGTTTTGCGCATGTGCAGTACGGTTATGTTGGATTTGGCCATTCCACACGCGGTTTGCAACCAAGCTTGATATGGACTTTTAGTATAGTGATGTATACAATCACACGTATAAAGTAGCAGACCACTTTATTCATCTCATTCAAGAGATTTTGTACACTTTTTTGTACACTTTTCTTATTCATTCTTTCTTCATAGTGTCATTATATATAGTGCCTAACTTCACATCACGGTAAATGATATTACCATGTAGCCTATGTGTCAATTTAATGGCAATACAATAAGAACAAACTATCTCATTGGGAGAACAGAGAAGAACACAAAATTCCGCCAAGAACTTCTTGTTTTGTTGAACCACATGTAATCGAGCTATTTCCTCGATTATCTGTGGTTGAACGAAACAATTATAAACTCTATTTGAGTCGAGAAAAACAAGGATGGAGCCAATAAACACAAAACAATCAAGTCATACACTCTGTATTGAAGACACAATTGTTTTAAAATGTATTTTCAAGCATTTTTTCGAAAATATATTATTTTAACGTTGTACAGTTCGGGTTTTTCGTTTTTACATTTTTCTGTGTCGTCAACAAGTTTGAACCTTTCATTCATACGGGTGACAAATGTTTTGACAAGTTCTCAACAATTATAAGTTTCGAACCACGCTCATGACAATGAAGAAGTAGCACTTGCTGGAACATGTCGACTATAATAACTCGATTAGTCGAAGAGCGAGCGATTAGTCGAGATTTGAGAGACTGATGTACCCGAGTTTAGTCTCTGACGTTATCTTTGATCTGAACCATGGGGTTGTCCGTGTGACATGTTCTTGACATGGGTTGACACTCGTCAGTGACGCAACCCCCCACCCCTCCCCACCCCAACCCCCAGGGGGGCTGCTGTTCATGTGTCAATCAGCGGGTACATTGTACAATGCGGGCCGCCGCGCTGTATAAGGAACTCTCCAGTCAGACACTCCTCGAGCTGAGGGAGACGACATAGGTGGTCGACAGTTATGTCAGCTTGATTGAATTGGGCTCTCACCCAATTGATATACGACAAGTGATGAGCAAATTCACTTGTGATATTTCTTCAGAGGCCGGGTAGTTGTTTCCAATAGTCGAGTGTTTGCCGTACTTCATGATTATTATAATTATTTACAAATCCTTGCACCGTATAAGCATATTAAACAGTATCACATTTGAATGCATTTTGACTTTTAATTATGTTATAACTTTCATAACAAACATGCTTCCTTCATGAGCTTTCAAGCATAGGCTTTTCATTATGGCTTCTCAGTGACAGTGACTCAATCATCAGTGAACCACGTAATTCAGCTGAGACCGGGATTCGATTCCCACCATGGTTGACCATCCCGACAGAGGTTTTCCATGTTTTACTGTGCCATTTTAACTTCATACTGTGAATGTTCGTTAACGACAGGCAGACCGAATCCTTCCCACTATCCTAAAAACACTTGTTAAAATAGCCTTCAATCACATATCTCATTCGTCATCCACATACTGCAGTGGCTCTTGGTCGTCTGGCGCGAAATGACCTCCTTGTCGTCGCGCCTCAAAACCCCAACATTCATGCATTCATTCATTCTTATAGTCATCAGTATAGTGCGTCGTTAAACCCAATATACATATCATTAAACAACATCTAGTTGCTATGAGGTAACCTGACAAACGTGCTATCTTCCTTTAGATTTTTAATTGTGTACAATGTATAGATCAACAATGTCAATTTGGTACGAGATGAATTTTAGCTATAGAAAATGTAATCATAAAAACAGGTCGCCTCTATAAATCATCTAGCGAGTGATTTGACGTTCGTTTTTAATGCAAATACGTGTATGTATATATATATATATATATATATATATATATATATATATATATATATATATATATATATATATATATATATATATATATATATATATATATATATATATATATATATATATATATATATATATATATATATATATATATATATATGTAGGTCTATGTATGTATATACTGTAACGTGCATGTCTCCGTATCGCATAGCGATGAGTGCATATGTTATATGTAAAGAGTTTGTGTTTTAAATATATTCCAACATTTTGTTTCCCAATAATAAAACCGTGTACATATGAATTGGCCGGGGTTGTACAAATACTCTAGTGGAAGAAAGGCATTCATGGTTTATAAACGCAACGAAGCGCGTGTAATATTCACACATTTCAATAAGTATACGTGAAAGCTTTTTTCTTGTGAATAATTCTTGAGAAAACCTTTGAAAAATGTTTCTATTATTTGCAGTTATTGGGAGAATTTGTGAGAATATCTGTCAAAACAGATTTGGTTCCATGTATCCATGTTTTCAAGTGTTATAAGACTTGCATTCAGGGCTGTACTAACAATACATGTATCAAATCTATTCACATAGAAGTGTGAGTTCATATTGTAGGCATTATTTGTATCAATAATGTGTTCTGCAGACTGTAAGATTTACAACTAAAGTATGTACGCATCCATTTATGGAAATTAATTAATTAATTAAAACAGATGTTTGGAACCAAAATTAATTGATTTAAAAATTACATTGATTTATTATTTTCATTTCTTTATACACTTCTGCATGCTGATCGATCTTTTGTATTGAAAATACTTTTGGTTCATTATAATTGATAGCATATAATTATTTCTATATTGTTATGAGTCTAAAAGTAGCATAGTATTTTATTAAAACCCTGTATTGACTTATAGGTTTCAGTCCATTTTCTCTTGCAGTGTAGGCCTATGTACGGTTCCAGAAGCGAATTGACTGACTTCAGAAATCGATCATTATTCATTACAAATTGATTCTTGATTGATTCTTCAAAACGTAGAAGTGGTACTTCTGACTTACCCAAAATTAATCAAACTTATTATTTACTGAGCTTTTACCAACTCTTCATTTACATTTCCCATACATAAAAATAAAACCATTATTCAACCACAACTATCAAGTAATAGTGAAATTATTATTCATTCATTAAATTTTTTCGAAAATCAATCAAAGTTGATCAATCGTTCGATAAATAAAATATATAGCGTAACGAAATTTTCTCAAAAACTCTACAACATTTTATTCGATTTGATTGTCATTGTTGTTTGCCCGAGAGCATGAGGGCTGTATAGGGTCATGTCAATTCATGTCAATTGTTGGCAGTTTCGAGTGCATGTCACTACTAGACCGAACTAAACACTACACGAACTATAGACCTGAAGCCTGCTATGTATAGTTAACAAGTAAAACAAGTACCCATAGAGTCTCATCCGTTAATTACCTGAACAATAGTTGAAGTATTTTGTGATATCAAGATGATATATTATGAAGGGAAAACAATGATCTCATCAACAGGTATTTGGAACGGTATGCAGAAAGATGTGTCAACAGTCATACTTGCTGGATCAACAAGTAAATTACTTGTTTCTCTTTTCCACAAATGTATTTACGTAGAATGTTTGTTTTCTATGTGTGCTCTGTAACTGTAGTTTTACACAAGACAAGCCCTATCCGCAGTAACTGTTAATCTTGTAACCCAAGAATGCGTTGTTATTGTTGTTTTATTGTTATTGTGTAGGCGTTGCGCAATATGAATTTACCTAACTCAAACCTAAAATAAATAACTTATCCTAAACATAACCTAAATACTTTTTCAAATTGTATCAACATACTCGACACTATAACAGGTTAGGATCGTTTGGAAGGCACTGGAAGGACGATGTTAGCACCCCAAATAAACCAGACTACTATAATCTGAAAGTTTTGGCCAATCTATGCCACATGTAGGCCTATAACAACACATTGTATGTAGCCAAATTTTCATATTGTTGTTTATTCAATATTCTCGTTTATTTAATATTCTATTGAGATCATCCTATCGTATTTACTATTTAGTTATAATAATGCGTATACAAAATTCAAGGTACGAAGATATGAAAAAATCTTGCCTACACTACTTACAAACTTACTTGCACTATGTGAAAGAAAAAAAACAACAAAGAAAAATAACAAAAAATAATAATGTACTACTATCAGGGGTGTTAGTAAATAGCCTAAGCACTTCGCAAGTGACGTTTGTATTCCCCTGAAGAGCTTTTTAATAGAATTATTCTGAGTCTTGTCACAGTTGGCTTATTCAGCTTTTTGCTGAGACGGCTGAGAACAGCCGATAGTCAGTGCTCGAGGATAGGCCAAGACGGGCGCTCGACCTGGAACCGAGGTGATGATCGACAGCTGACAGTTGCTTGCGCTTGGCTGCTGTGTGTGTTGGATGTTGGGGAGAGAAATATGGGATTAAAACTTTATCTGCGGTGGTTTGGTTGGATAGTCGGGGGTTGAACGAGATGGGGACCACACACAATGAAGGGGGTGGGGGTGAGGGGGTAGCCTGTTTGCTATATAGTCTGGTATATACATGAAATAAGGTCTTTTACCAACAAAATAATTGTAAAAACTTCGTTAATTGTAGAGCAATTCGCTGCAGATGTGATCATTCAACGATCAGCAAAGTTGGTCAGTATGTGTCTGGAACAAAATCGTACATATCGAAGATTGTCTATACTATAGCATATTAAGTTTCTCCTTAGCCTATGACGATATTCTTTTGTCTATCGTCTATCGTCTATACCAGACTACCAAGTTCAAAAATTGAGACTTTACATTTTATCGACTATTTTCCATGTTGAACTTATGAATGGCTCAAGATAATGTTGATGATAATTTTGATTTTTTGATGATTTTGATGACATTGATGAATTTTGTAATATCTGTCGATTGAACGTATACGTTCCGTCACACAATTCAGTTGTATGTTGGCACAGTTTTCTACAAAGGGTCAAAGGTCGACTGCGTGTGATCCTAGGAGGATTTAATAAGGTCTGATCATAGAGAATTAAGTCTGGTATAGTGTAATTAAAATATATTGGGAGAAATTATTCAATGAGAAAATAAAATATCAGGAAATCCATTACCCAAAGTTATTATGAGGTATTTAAAAAAACTCACGAATTGTAAATAAAATGTTCATTGATCGTTCTCGGTACTGAACGAAGTAGTTTCTGTTTGTTCTGTAGGTATTTTTTTTATTTCTTCTTGAATATAGTTTTCAATTGTTTCGTTCATGTAATAAATACGAAAAGCCTTTCCGTAATACTGTTTTTGACGATTTTCTATTATTTTCTATTGTTCCATTTCATCATTGACTAACGATTTTATTCTTCTTACTTCGAATAATGTGGTTTTAACCCCATTTCAAGGAGACATTATTGTGACACTAAGATTCGAATATTTTGTTTTTACGTATAAGAAGTCTATCAGGTGAAATAAAATATACCAGCAGTTTTAATTGCTCAGTTGCCAAGGCGCTTGCATCTTATGATCTAGAAAGTGTGGGACATATCGGGTCTTGGTTCCATCCCCGCCACCGTTCATCTTTACAGAGATTTTTCGTAGTTGTTCTCTGTAGGCCAATACATAGTGCTTATCTTGGTTTGATTCCTACAAAATAGGCCATGGCCGCTTCCTACCCATACTTCCCATTATCTACTAATCACTGGATCACATTAATCATTCATTCGAAACTAATAAATCGTAGCTATCATTACAGGACATCGTTAAATCCAATATAAATGAATAATGAATATGAGACATACAGTATATTTATATATATATATATATATAATATTATTATGTTCCATAATATATATAGGCTTATTCTGTTGAATTGCTTTACATTGTTTTGCTCATTGATGTTAAGTCCTTGTGATAGGCCTATACGCTTCACGAGTGTTCCGCGCTCCACGCACTCTATACTGTAATGTTAATATTGACCACCTAGGGCTTGACATGTCCCCCCTTCCCCCCCCCCCCTCTCGTCTGACGTCACACCGAGCGTCACTCGAGATTGTCACCATTGTTGTCACCTTGCACCACTCGTAACAGGGGCTAAGCCGTAGAAGCCGCAGGACCTACTTACATAGGCCTACAACATGCGGGCTGCCTTAAGTGGTGCTAGCTTTACTTTAATACGGTTACTCTCAATTATTGCTGTGGGAATTATTGGCAATAATATCGCTGCGGGCGATAATTCGAGACGGGCGTGAAACTGCGCGGGGGTCACTTCGTCTCTTCCATCAGATATATTGAAACACTCGAGTATAGGCTATCAGGCTTATTGTGTGTTGGGATCGAATGGGGGTTGATTTGGTAAAAACTTATGAAAAATATAACTTTTTAAGGAAATACTAAAGCTATATTATTCAGTGAGTCTATACACAGATCTTTTGATTAAATGTATACTATACTATATGCAACAACTTATTCGTCCACTAGGCGTGTGAACTTTCATGTCTTGAGCTCTCCACGATTATATTTTTGAAAATGTCGAATTGGTTTCTTTCAATTTTATCACTTGTTACTAAGCTTAATTGCTCCAATGCCCCAATGCATGCAATGCTCCATTGCAGAATTTTGATGAAATACACCATTTTCAAATACTATCTCGAATGCTTGCTCTCTTTAGGAAAACTATGAAGAAAACTACGAACTATAAGGCCCTAACTAGATCTTCAAGTCTGAAAATATTTATTCCATTGAAAAGTAATCAGCAATAAAATGATACGTCAATGAAAGTGTCTTCTCTTCAGTGTTCAATCCAACAACAATGCATGCTGATCGAGATATGTCTAAGAGAGGCCGTGTGTCAAGACAGAGATCTAATCACAGCCAGCTAGAGTGACAAGCGTGAACAGAAGAGACGTTTAACTGGTGGTGAAATGATAGATGCATCTCGTGCTGATAACATCTCTGTTTTTACAGCGTCACTGAACGCGTGGCGCGAGGCAATCACGAGGCACTCGCTGTAAATGAGGCGGAAGATTGGAATACACCAGAGAACAAGGAGCATTTGAAACTATATATATAGATAGCCTAATTGTTTCCTATAGAACTTCATATTTATAGACATCAAGAATGCGTGTCGCTGTTCACGTTCTTCAGTATGTTCTCAAAATATACATTGAATTCTTTGTCAGTATTTCTATTTTAATGTGCTGTTGTTTAGCATTTATAAGCGTAATGCTAAAAATAGCCACTTTAATTACAGTTATGATCAACAAATAATTTGAATTGATCTATAAAATCTCGAAGTGGAACCTTGGTTTATAGCCTTAGATGTATCCGTCGTCTTTTTGACTGCTTTGATATATTCTGTAGCCAGACGGACGCGGGTTCAACTTCCGTTGAAGGCATTGCTTTTTGTGAACGCGTATCCTCACTAGCATCTCTTCATTGTTTTATAATCCCTCATTGATTCCTATCCCATATAAACTAGCAGTTGATGGACCCCATTCAGGACAGAAAAATGAGTTATTTCGAAAAAAAGAACAAAGTAGCCTGCTGTTTAAAATTCTCTTTGGTTACCACCTTGGATACACATTGTTTACACCATTCGAGAAGGCAGTGGAATTGAAATTCCATCCGAAGGAACTGTTTTGACGTTGATGTGACTCCATATACGTAGCTGTGGAACAGAATCCGGAAGTGTGTGATGAATGCATGAATTGATTACCACATTTTGGTTTTGGTTATATACACCCATTGTCTATGCGATGCAGATCCAGTAAATATATACAAGGATTATTACAATAGCTTTCAAGATAACATTATCACAAGTTTTAGAATTATTACGAACTTATGAATTATACGATTCATTATTATTGTTATGATGAATAATTTGTTTGGTTTTAATTATAATGTATGGGATACTTGACTGTAATATATCAGCCATGCGTGCTCTGTATAGAATTTCACACCACAAATGTCCTACCTCATAAATGTGAGCTCATAAATCCCTCGTTTAAAGACACTATTAGTTATTGAAGAATTCATCCCCTATACACGTGCGTACGCAAGAAGAGACCATGTCTCTCTAATATATGCCTACCATAATTACGACGAAACTTAAATTGTATTTAATGTATATTGTGAATAAAATCTATCTATCTAGCTTTTCGACACATATTCCTACTATAGATAGGTGTTAATGCTTCAGTCGTGATATTTTTTCCTAGTAATATTGATATTGTTATGACATGTAAACCATGCAGACTATCACTATCACAATGGATGCTTGGCTGTTTATTTATTGTGTTCTCGGCAAAATTATGTACAAAAGAACCATAGCTGTATAGCCTTATCCGACCATTTGAAAATGGTTGGACATATGATGAAAACTTTACTTTTGTATCGTTCTGTTAGTATTTGACAGATATGTGTTTCCCAAAAGAAAACTCGTAAACTGTTGAAAAGTTATCTCAAATAGGTGCATTTTACTCAAAGAACTCTCCAACACTATTAACAAAGTAATTGTATTGTTTTATTTATGTTGGTTTCAGTTATATTCAGGCTGAGCAGGCTGGTATATATGGATCTAGTATTTAATATGTTTTCTGTATTAAATGGAATGATGGGGGTTAAATTGTAGGTTAGGTTAACAGGCGTTCCCTATCCAATATTTTAATAGATAACTATTTCGTCCCCTCAATTATATAAAAAGTCTTTATAAATTAATTTCATTTGATGATATAGTGGCTAGATCGGGTGATACGCCTATTAAAATGTAATCTAAACTGCATTAGCTACGTCCATTGTCATGTGTTTAGATCCGAACAATATGTCTGCCTCAACAAACATCCGGTGGCTCAGCCAATCACACGGTAGCGGTCACGCATGCGCGCTTACGTCACATAGCGTGACGGCGTCATGCGCACTAGCCAATCCGTGACTGCATGGACGTTTGCAGATGAAAGCCATTTTGAACGTTGAAAATAATACATTTAAGCATTTGTAATGGATATCTTGATTGCAGTTTAATTGTTTGTTATTACTGGGAGCCGCAACGTTTGAATCTATTTAGAAAGCGTCTAGTTTAGGTCATACCGATGGCTATTGGTTGTTTTCTGATGGTCACCATGGTCACCAAGCTCACTCGTATACGATCACTTGAACTTGATGATTCACTGCCATGTATATACTTATTGCGTCATCCAATAGTTGTGTTAATAATGTAGAAGAGAAACAGTTATAAGGTCGCGTTTTATGAAAAATTAAAGTGTGTTGACTAAGCTATAATTGTTGATCAATGCTGATAAATGATTATGACGATTTTGATCAATCTAGTCCGCTCATAAAGCATAATCCACTGATTTGTATTTCGTGAAGGTAAAACCAACTCTGTAAATGTCGTGTAGGATGAACTAGACGAGGATCGAGGTACTTGGCAATTAAGCAATATCCATGTTCTCGATAGCTCATGAAGTGATATCTAACTCCTGCTTTAGCAGAAAACGTATTGAAATTCATTTCCACTGAGGAGGATTTTTTCATAAAGTTTCACGAAATGTCATCATAGGCTAGGCACTATATAAGTTTTACCCAGAGTGTTTAATCATTTATAGGCCTACAATCTATAGCCCCATTTGAGTCGGTAGGCCTAAACATTAAAACTTATACATAGGCCTATAATACATACTCTTGATGTATTAGAAATATAATAATATATCAGGCTATATAGGCCTACAGTTACATACATCAACACTTTCTGAACTGAGAAACTGAAATTACATAATTTCTGAAAAATTGAAGAAAACGAAATTTTTCAATTTTTGGATTTCTTGAAACGTGTTCAGTAGATGTAACTTTTCCAAATTCTTCTCAATTTCCTGAACTTTGCTATTAGAAATCTAAAATGGATGGCAGTTTATGTTTTTGCTGTTCGTTTTTTTCTATCAAGTTTTCAAGAAACTCGATCTATACTCGTAGCAGCTGTAAGGGTAAATAGACCTATGGGCCATAAAAGTGAAGTAGTTAAGCGTTACTTAGTATAAGTTTTCGTATAAGCCTGTTTAATGGCGCTCAAATTAATTTCCTTTCTATGTCCAAACGGAAAGGTTTAAACACTTATAATCTGTATGAGTTCAAACTTGGTATAATTACATGAGAAGTAGAAATGTAATCAAAACGAGAGAACAGGGTGGTATTAAAATTAAACTAGCCAACAAAATCTCGTGTATAATTCGTTTTAGTGTAGTTTGACCCTTGCGGACCTTATGTGAAACATGCAGACTATAGTATTACTTTAAAGCCAGGGTGTATTAGGTCACGTGATCCTGTTTGTAGACCTACATAAGTGTCTACTGGAGCATCACCTGCATGCAAACCCTTTTCAACAGTAATGTTGAACTAATAGACGACAAATGAGACGAATAAGGTCAACATTCATGTACAAAAAGACATTGTATAGTACGTTATTTGTATACGTAGTTCGATTAACGACCTGCAGAGTATAATACCCTTCTCCAATGGTTGAATCGGAAAATTGCGGGGGGATGGTAACTCGAGAAATAAAAGTAATTAATGTGCGGTTGGGATCACATAACGTAATCGCTCGAGCTAAATTTGAACCTGAAGAAAATATACAGATATTATACGTACTATATAACTATAGGACAATGTGCGTACCACGCATATAAGCTCTGAAAAATTAATATCAGTGGTCAATATCCTTGGATTTTATTTGAATTTTGTTTTTCATTTCGGATTTAATCATTTTTATATAACTGCAGGTGTACAACCAGTGTGAAGGAATTCGAAGTCATTCACTTTCAAATGTATCTACAGTAATTCATTAATTAACAGTAAACAGTGGCATTGATCATTTCCATTGATTTTCGAATTATATATTGTCATGACAACGAATTGATGATTGAATTATAATTTCTCCATTCAGATTCAAACACATTGACGTGTGCAATCAGTTATCAAGTAGAATGATTCAAATTGTATATAAATTGATGCAATTATTTATTGCACTTCGTTACATTGATTAAATTGATCGTCACTTTTATTGTCATTGCACCCAAGTATTATTAATTGTAATGCAATTGTGTACTGATCACATGCAGTTGCAATGGAGTAGATATCAATTATTCATTTCATTGAATAATACTTATTCGTATTGAATAATTTTATATTCATCGTACCAATTAAGTCCATATTAATACATTTTATCTTCAATATATTTCATCAATGAATTTTATATCAATTGATTCTATTCTATTTATTCTATTATTTTTAGGTCATAATACTAATTTTGTAAACCGATCAAGTAATGAATGGTCATAATATTACTTTATCAGTCTACAAAATTTTATCTTTCAAATTCTAGTTCGGCTAATATGGTGCATCTTCACTTTTATTCCGCCAAAACTTTTCCGTTCTACCTCAAACAGCGTGAGCTCGAGATGACGTCACATTTCGTTTCATGCGCATGCGTTGCTTTCTTTCTCCTAAATGTAAACTGATAAAAGTGCGGTGCAAATCGAGTTTCCACAGCCTTGTACAAGTTTGACAAGTTTTCACGCTCCGTGCGTGCATGGAGCAATGCGTCTCTAAACAGTTCCACTAAATTGTGTTATGTGAATCGGATATATCAACACTGCTACATCATTATGTCGAAGAGCTCACATCAACTGTACAAAGATGTAACATGCCCGATATTATTGTCGACGTATTCTATAAAATATCTTCCATTTTTCGATAAAAACATGTTCATATTTCATCATGTTCATATTTTAAAAATGTCGCTATTCAATTTGTCAATATCTACTGACCAATTTTCACCCGAAAGTCCAGAGTTCCACGTTGAAGAGAGAGTAATGCATTAAAAAGTTCCGTGTGGATCGGTTCATGTAGAGCACGCAAAAAATGAAGCAAAGACAGAAAAATATACTCGAATTAGACCGAATAGATGTCTTCGTTATTTCCTATCCAATAACTAACCTATAATTGGAAAATGCAGTTATAGGTAGTGCATCACACATAAACAAACATTCAGTAGCAGACTCTTTAGATTTTTTATTATTTTGTTAGTTTTAATTATTATTCATGTGTAGAACTTGTTCCGAAGTCGATCATTGTTCCTCAATAAATGTCTAAAGATATAACGTTGGATCATTTGGATGGGGCACCACAAGGGCTATCTTATAACCATCCCTAAGGAATTGACATTTCATCATTATGAACCTTAAACCCTAGCTTTGTCGGTTTGTTTTCTCCTTATTTTCTTCTCCGTGAAACAAAAACTCATAGATATAGATATTTCGAAAGAAAACGATCGTAAACAAAGTGTCTTCCAATGAGTTTTCTGTTTTTTATATATATATTTGAATATTGAGAAGAATGATCATTTTCGCTTTAGTGCAACATTACTGTTGCCAATTCGCTAACAATCTATAGAATACTGCACACAAAATCTTACCCACACGTGCGCGTTGAAAATTATTTACAAAAATTATAAAATCATCGAGATATCACAACACACCCTGCTCTACACTACCCACTGCAAAAATGTTTGAAAACCAACGTTGTCCAAAAAAAATGTTTAGTTCAGCTTCAACTTAGGTTATGTTCCGACAGTTTAGACAACTGATATTTATGCAATGCAATTTGACAGTCAGCAGTGTGTCAGCTAGCCGATGAGATTTGTCAGATGCGCGCGCATCATCATGTCGTAATCAAATGCAGTGACGTCACCGTAGCTGCGTGATTTGTGTCCGTGTATTAATTATCGGTTACAATAGTCTGCAATGACACATCGCTAAGATTAATACCACTGGTTGGTTGGGTTATAATGTTTCACGTAATGAATAGACATAACTCATTGCGTATAAGCTTTATAGCAGCACGGCAAGATACACCGATAACCAGTATATACATTTATATTGTTGTCATCTGTTTCATTGGTACGAAAACCTTCCGTTTTGTTACCCCTTTGGGCGTTTGAGCTCTTTGCTATCATCATGGATTTGCCATTTTACAATGCTTGTGGTTTGTATCAACATAATATTATTTAAACATATATTCACATATTTTTTGTTTCATGTTACAGTTTTCCATTTGTGCTTTTGTGACAGGTTACCGTACCTTCTTTTTTGTTCCATGTTTCAATATTTCCATATTGCACGGAATAATATCGTATTATGACATTGGAATCGTTCGTTAGCCTAAACGGTATCTATATATATCTATATCTATCTATCTATCTATCTATATATATATATATATATATATATATATATCCTTGGCTATCTCACTGCTCGTGCCCCAAATATATGAAGCCTCAGATATCCCACCGCTGGCACCAATGTAATAATGATAGTTAAAACAATCAATTATGGATTACCAAGTTTTCATTCATCATCGCATATAATTCGTATAATGAGGCAACTAATGTAAAAGCAATGATAGGCAAATAATCATACATTAGAGAAAAACTATTTACTAAATATGGAGAACTTAATTCCTATGTCATCGTTTCTGTCGGTAATGAGTGAGAACTGCATGGCATGGATAATACACGTTGAACATGTTTTACTCGCATTCAAATGCCTACCTTTGTGATCACCCGACACCTTGATTGTTGATTAGACTCGTAATGTACATAAATAATGTTAATGTTCACTTTGTACTTGTACGTCATAGTGCCAACCGAACAAGTCTCACTAATTGACAGTCTAACGATATCATATTAGTCTACTGATTGCATTCCCGTCGTTGGTAACACTGGTGAAGGGGTGATTTGCATCACACGACGAGGAATGTACATTCCCAGCAAGAAATACGCGATGTTATTGGTATTTACCTCGGGTCGGTGAGTTACTAGACTTGGAACTTTAAGATACGATGCGGTAAACGTAATAATCTGACTAGAGCTGCTTTATAGTTTATATTGATTTGTGGGACTTTTGAGGGAACTGCATGCTTTATAATGAGGTGGAACAATTCTACATAATATTAATGCATTCGTGAGCTAAATTCTGAGATATATCGTCATTCAAAGTTTAACTCATTCCTGTAGGCTCTTGTATAAACTCAATTAGAACATGTCAACTTCAAATTAACTTTGCATTTCAATCAGTAGAGATAAATTATTCCAAAAGGTCGACCTTGCCGCAAGAGTATCACTCACATTATTGTAATTCGGTCATAGGTCGACCTTACTGCATGATGTCACTAGTAAATATATATATATATATATATATATATATTTATATATAGAATAATTAATTGTACAAACTCTTTCATATATCGATCCCTTGAGGACGCCGTTCTCACTTTTCACGTCGGGGCAACTCCCAAGTAACTATCACATCCATATCACATGGCCGCATTACATCCATTATTGTGAAATTTACAATGCATTATTTTTTCCTCATTTCATCTCATGTAGACCGATATTTGACCGTCCGGCCATCAGATATATTTTATATCACATATTCCTGCCAAGTTGGTATATATATTTATTTCATTGGTTCTACCTATTATGTTTATAAATTGAAGTTGACGATTTTTATCCATTTTCAAGAATTCCTCTAAATATCCTTCATGCCACATATTCCTGCCAAGTTGGTAGGCCTATGTATATTAATTCCATATCATTATTGCGTATACCCGAGTTAAGGAATTGACGGAGTGATATAAATATTTTTTTCATATTCAAGAGTTCCTCTGTTTTCCATTCCTTTTTTTTCTGATCCTTGAAGTGCCTACTTACTCAATTCATACGCGACAATGCATCATAAAATTATACAGTGAATAGAGATTGATACATTTGCATACTGTACTTCTTGTTTGTGTTTCGTGTCTGACTGACCATATACTCGTCACGTGTAGACACAATACCCGTTTCTTGTTTAGTCTTATTCACATGTGATTCATATGTGTTGTAATAATTAAAGCCGTCTGATTGAAGAGGTCATCGCGTGTCGCGTAGAACACGCAATTATTTATTATAAACTGTTTATTCTGTGCGAGACAAATAGGCGACACTCGCTGCAGTATAGCCTTAGTGCATCGAGCACGTCATTGCTTTTGATGACTCTACGTGGGCATCTATTATACGTGTAAGTTTTCACGCCGTGAAATTTCACGATTGTAGTTTTTGAAATACCAACGGATTTTTGTTTCATGTTGTTTCTGAATTTGAAAAACTAGGTTTACGCCAGTACGGACAGAATTTGGATTATTTAGATATTTAGATATGGTTTAGATATGGCCTATATAGGTGAACTTGGCGCGTGATAACTACACAAACGATTGCAATACTGAAATGTGTAGGTTAAATGATACTCCGGAGAAAAGTTATCATATATTGATTGGATTTATATTTTAATTCTAATTAAAATTGAACTTCAGAATTTTCTTCATGTTTTTTTTTAAATTAATTAATTAAGCTGCAAATGTAGTATTGTTCGGTTCGAAATATAATAATTCTCTACAAATGTGAATTATAGATGCACATGTTCGTGTTTCAGTGACATTAAGAATATTCTCGACAATTATATCCCATATAATATTATCTGTAAATTGTTTGTTTTGCGTTTTTGTGGAGAACGAGATAAGCTATAGCGTCGGAGAAAAGCTATTGTAATGTCGATATATGTAGACTTATCTCAAGCGAGTGTGCATGTCAATAACGACTCAATCCATGTGTGTATATCACGGTCCCCTTGAGATAAAACTCGCCTAATGTGCTGCAAACATGACAGAACATAACGCCGGCAATTATTACCGTATCAAGTTGGTACTTATACTTTAATACGTTAATATAAACATATTTTGGTATTGATAGTATGAGGTAGCTCACGACACGAACTCTCTCTCTCTCTCTTTCTCTCTCTCTCTCTCTCTCTCTCTCTCTCTCTCTCTCTCTCTCTCTCTCTCTCTCTCTCTCTCGCTCTCTCTGTCTCTCTCGTTCTCCAATCTGTATGTCTCATACTAACTTGCAACAATGGAGATATATAATACTAAACATGTTGCTATAGTAACCAGCTCTTTCAGTAAATACTTGACAATGAAAGTCAAGTGGCTCCTTGCAGCCTGATGAGAGGTGTACTTATTTCAAGTACTTATCGGGGTGAAAGGGTTCGGGGTAACCAAGTTATTTTACAGATAATTATTTCACTAGGTATTCAAGAAAGTGTTAATCATGCGTATCAAAATTAAAGTGACAAAAAAATGCGTTTTCCTGTTATATTTCTTGATCAAAAATCAAAAATCAAAAAAATCAAAAAATCAAAATCGATGGCTGTTCATACAAGTGTGATCTCCATCTCACGGATCCAGCATACACATAGGATCCAGCTTACTCATATTTTTAGTTTTATTCTTACTGTCGAAAGTTGTATGTTTCTACTTATAAGTTAATACATTGTGGTTGAACTATTGAAACGAGTAATGGGATATCTATATTATACATTTTGATTAAGTCATCAAATAGATTAGCAAAGACTAATAAGTCTTAGTAATGATCCTGTGAATCTGAATAATTTGATAACAATATCATCAATAAATACATGTCCATTTCATTTGTTTCACCTGTTCTATTCTATTCCATGTTTATTTGACCGTTCCGCTAACTGAGTTGAGTTCGTGGCCAATCAATTAGTCTAACCATGCAGCCAGCATCATCTTAATTCAATGAACCTGACTGCCTGGCTGTGGCCTCGGGTAATTAGTTAATGCATTATAACTCTATCTGAAGTCTAAACTGTTTACCTTATGGTCACGACTTCTCTCGACCTATCGACTGGCGAGATCTCTCGAACTCGAAACCCCACGTCGAGCTATATCGAGATTTATCGAATACCACGCTGAGACTCGGTCGTCTTGACTGGATGAATATTCAACGAATGTTTACACGGATAAAATGTTTAACACGTGAGAGTTGATTATTTATTAAATGCAGAATAGATTTTGATGAATTCAAACAAGGCAACAATCTGACATGAAATAGATGATGAAGTTGCAAGTTCCTCGATATAGGTAGGAGGGATTGTGTGAATACAGGACATGAGCAAATTACTTTGAAAAATGCATTCGAAATTTATTCACAAATGTAAGGCACATTGAATAATTTCATGAAAACCAAATTGCGTATTCCAAAAATAAAGATACAAATTTATGTATTTTCAAAGTACACTTGGAAAAAAACAATTCCTGCATAAAAACTGAACTAAAATGAAACGATTTTAAAAATATATCAAGTTCTATCATTTATATATTATTTTCTATGAAAATAAGAATGAAATCCCTCATTTCTTATCATGTTGAGTCGTCACTAATCGAATTAGAAAGTGCCTATATCGTACAGTGCAAACTTCGTGGTTTCTCATGGACAGTGGTTATCTATCAAATTGAGCTCATACCAGAGCCTTATTTTCTGATTTAAAAATACAAGATACATCAGAAATTATTATTTGAAATACGATCATTACAAATTTCATTGAAGTAATTATTTTGAAATAGAACATTTGAATATATAAAAATACGTGTAAGCTTATTTAAAATACTTCTATATTCGTTTCCTTCCATATTTTGTGACGATTGAACAAGAATGAAATGCATAGACCATGTACAAGTTTTAACACAATGTTGCTTCCTGTTGTTCCAGGTAAGCCTATGACGTCACCGTTGCCTGTCACGTGACCAGATGTGATGGGTAAGTTAACGACAGCAAAACATTAGTTTTCTACAAACATAAAAGTTGTCCAGTAAGTTACTTCAATACCTTGCAAGTGCTAGAGATATAGATGGGTATTCCGACAGAATTACGGACAACTTCGAGTATAGTCAAGTTCGAAGTTCATTCATTAATTATTAATACATATTAGAGTTGACTTTGCAACAGAAAACAACTATCGCAGTAGGTCACAACTTCAGATAGGTACACATATATTCTCATGAGTACACTCACTATAGTAAGTTAAATCTACAAGTTGGACTTGAACTGCCTTCAAAGATCAGTCTGTAATGATCTCTGTGTCTCTCTCTCTCCCTCTACACATGCTGTATATTTCCTCTCTCTCTCTTTCTTTCTCTGACCGTACATGTTTCGTATTCTACTCTTGTTCTTGTATTATTGCTCACACATTTATTTATCACAATCAGAACAACCAACCGGCAATGTTGGACTATACAATCAAACTGACGTTCGAGCATTCAATACAAACCACGCTAGTGCTCAACTATTCTCTCTCTTCTCTCCCTCTTTCTTCTCTCTTTCTGTCTTCTCTCTTTCTCTCTTTCTTCTCTCTCCCTCTCTTTCATCTCGCTCTCTCACTCTCTTTTCCTCGTGGTTGATCATTCCTTTTCATTTCCTTTTCTATCTATTTTACTATATTCATCTCATCTCTTATTCTTTTATGTGTAATAAAATCTCTTTCTCTCTTCTCAATTCTCTTCACACCCACCCACCCCCTCATCAACCCTCTCTCTCTATACACTCTCTCTACACACACACACACACACACACACACACTCTCTCTCTCTCTCTCTCTCTTTCTCTCTCTCTCTCTCTCTCTCTCTCTCTCTCTCTCTCTTTCTCTCTTTCTCAACAAACAAATATACTATTGGACGTGAAAGATTGTCTTGTAGGCCTATAGGTGAAGACTTTTATCTATATGTTCGAAGGGAGAAGTTATCAATATTCGATTCGTAACTTCTTCTAAAGTTATGCAAAGAGTTTTCGAGGGAATGAAAATATTCAAAATATTCAATTTTTGCAGTGCACATAAAACAACGCACAAACAATAATGATAAAATGATAATAACTTTGTGTGGATGTATTATTTCGTTTCTACGAGATTGTTCATAAAATCAAATGTGTATGTCAAGATTTCAGATAAGCCCAGGCCTAGAGTATGAACGCAACCAAAACGTGTAAGCAAAACGCAACATATGCGTTGGCCGAATTGTTTGAGATAACATGGATATGTGTGCATGTACTCGAAAGCTGCAAAATAACCTTAATTTTGAAACTATCCAATCTCATTGCCTTCGTTATATGTAACTCTAATTGATATAATATTAATCATATTATTCATTGTTCAACTCTCATTGGTTGTAAGTGTTGTTAATTTTAGTATTATTAATCAGTCTCTTATATTTGATCTGAATTTCATGTTTTTTTCATTTTTTAATCTCAAATTTGATTGAGATCGATTGAGATCGATTGAGATCAAATTTGATTGAATTTGAGATCAAATTTGATTGAATTTGAGATCAAATTTGATCGAATACCGGAATGTGGAACCCACAAATTTAATCAATCGGGCACACCACCAAATAATATTGTAATATAACTTATATATCGAAAAAAATGAATACATTGAATAGAATGCAATATAGAAATATCGTAAAGAAGAAACATGAGAAATGACGAGGGTTGGAAATTTATAATATTAAATATGAATAACAGATGGAAGTGAATGTAAAAATGAATGAATAATTGAATAATATGGTATTTGAGCTCCCCCCCCCCTCACGGCAGCGGTTAGTTTTAAAATGGTTTCCACTATATGCTCTTCATATATGCTATATGCTCCTATATATGCGCTGGATATATTACTATATCCCATTTCTGCTTGTTGGATGTTCGAAACTCTGTGGGTTTGACTTCCAAGGTGTCCGGACTTTTGAAATTTTGATTTTTCAAAAAACTTAACGTGCTGCCAAGAGTACAAAAGTGGTTAGTTTCGAGCACAAACCATGCTCATTATTCTACCTCTTTTATTATGAAAATAATGCAGCAAAACATATTGATTTCAAAATTTCAAAAGCTTTGGAAGAATATAACGACGAAAACGCGTCATCTGGTCTGGTAGAGGGGTGGAATGGTCGTGGGGATGAGTGAGTTTAAATAAATCAGATGATCAAATCGTTTCTTGGCATCATGATTTTTGCATGAGAAATAGTTGAATTATTCAAAGTACAGGCCTACTCTAAGAATAAGCCTAATACAAATTACTAAAACCTATAGGGTTATGGAAACATGTTTGTCTACCCCTCCCCACACATAGACCCTATAGTTTTCATATTTTTGATATCACTCACAATGAATTCAAAGACAAAAGCGCAGAGACGAACATATCCACAACATGATAATACAATACCGTATTATAATATCGTAGAAGAGGGTCATGTTGTGTGTATATAATACAGCAAATACAAATCTCTCTCTCTCTCTCTCTCTCTCTCTCTTTCTATCTATCTATCTATCTATCTTGTGCGTCACTCGATGGCGAACCAAATGTCTATATTTGTATGAAGGGTATATATATATTTATTTATTCATTTACATATATATATATATATATATATATATATATATATATATATATATATATATATATATATATATATATATATATATATATAATCCGTTTCTTGCAGGTGTTGGCCGCATAGCATATAGGTTATGAAAACTGCTATCCAATGCGATAATCAGCCAAAGCATTTCCCTCGTTTTTTTGTTATATTTCTCTCTAAAAATTGCTCCCCCCCCCCCCCCCCCCCCCCGTGTTCTGCAAGCAGGCTCGCCAACCGAAAACGAAAAACGTTCGTCTCGCCATGATGGACAGACTGATTGATAAAGTTAATCAATTAGATTAGAGTAACTCCCCCGCCCCCTCCCCCTCATACCAGTTGCCGTAGAACAAATGGTGATTCAACCTCCCCCCGCCCCCCTCCCAAATTTAACCCTGCGTGGCAAATGTATGGCGGTACAGTATCACGACCTTTCAACCATGCTTGGCATTTGTCATGCGGTACAGTATCCCAACACTATCGCAACCTTTCACAGTCCTGTCAAGATATCATCACAATTTCGTTCATCTGGCAATGCTGATACACATTAAAAGTTATCTTCTTTACAATGCATTTATATTCTTTACAATCACGCTAATCGCAACAATGAAACGTTTATAGATAGAATTGTTCGGTGGTATATTACCTGTCGGAGTATATGCCTATTGAGCAGTGCAAAAAATGTGGTTTGAAATTCGATATCGAATTGGAATATTCGATATCGAAACGATGTCAAAAACTGTAAATAACTAAAATAAGGAATAAATCGAATAACCAAATGAAACAGGGAATACCCAACCAAAAGCGAATCAAATAAATGATAGGACATGGTTCACACGGTTTCTCGTTGATGTCAGTAATGGTGCATGCTGAGTGCATGTGTGTGTAGGGAAGGACTTGACTTGCTCGTAATGTTTTCTTGTAACTACCAGTTTAAGATTGTATAAGACTTATTTATAGCTCAGGTGCTCCATCCTTACCATACAACGGACGTAAGGCTACTGCTTTTGGCGTAGCCTGTTTTTATTTCGTAATTTGTTGTCCCTTTAAGAATGGAATACATTAATCAGAAAATAAAATAGGATTGAAAAACATATGAACTTTGAGATATTAAATGCAATTGTCGTCAACTATACCACGTCATATACCAGAACAGCTTCATATAATTGATGATGCAAATAGTCTTGCTATTAATAATTCAGCAGGAATAGTCGACTTGTAAATACTGTCTGGCCCGATAGGCAAATGTGTAGGCCTATATGAAATCAGCCATTTTGAAAGAACAGTATCAAATGTAGACAAATATGTAATGATAGGCCTGAAATGTTATCGTATTGGTAATTTTGTGTTACTCGGTACCAAATGGTTGGGGTTAGTGGTAAAGGTTGAAGACTGGCGTTCTAACCTTGGTTACAGGACAACCAAAGATGGCAGACTGTGATCAGTGTTCTTGTAATTTCATTCTATTTAGGATTGATCATTTCATTTCATTGAGAGTAATTTTATGCGTCAAGTGCTTTTTTTCGACAAATTAAATGTTTATCTATTAGAAAACCCCATTTTCAGGAAAAATATTGCAAAATTGGGGGTGTTACCGTGTATGACAAATTTGCATATTTTTTTTCACCATATAATATTTTTTTTTCATTTCATGTTCGTTCTGTTTGAATATGGAAACATATATCCAGCATACTGGTCTATAGTGAGTATCATTTCATTTTGAGCTGTATAGCCTTAAGGCGTATACCTGCTATTCGGGTTATATATTTCTAATGCATATATCATTTTGTATGTATTCAAAAGAGCTGTGTTTCTCACCAAAAATATCGTCTAAAAAAGTCGATTGTAGTTGTTCAGACATTGTGTGTGTGTGTGTGTGTGTGTGTGTGACGGCTATAGGCACACCTGCAACGTGTTATTTATGTTGTGTGCTTGAATTAATAAAGCGAATCGCGCTCGCTTATTGCTTCTTATACACGCGGGAGCGACAGAGATAGATGCAGTTGCGCGGCACACGAGAGCGACAGAGATAGATAGACGCGGCTCACGGTAATAAGCAACCCTTATATCTTACAACCCCGTGGTTCGTGACGTCACATAGCTGATTGCTAATATCACTCCGTGTAATCTGTCAAAATATGAAGATTTTACCTCGTGGTGTATATTTAATAAAACAAACTTTTTGAACAATTACTTGAAGAGCGTATACGTGAATGGAGTATACCTGGCTGTGTGACTGGGGCTTTGAGGTACTCATGAATGGATGGTTGTAAAATGTGGTTACGGTTCAGGTAAGATTCACACAACCAAGTATACTTTATTCCGGTATACGCTCTTCAGGCGCCACCATTTACGCTGACGAAAGTCGCGTATTTGAAATATGAACAATTGTTACAACAACGATATTATCTTCGACCTCCGTCTTCGAGTGGGTGAAGCAAAAACCTTCCAACCTGAGGTTTAAAACACCTCCAAAATATAGGCCTATTTGTTGATTTTTGTCTTTTTTGAAAATGTAATCATTCCCATTTTAATAATATCATTTCAACTGATATCTTTCGCTATTTATAACTTAATTTTTCATTTCAGTAACTGTAACGTTATGGTTAATCAGTCTCAAGATAATAGCCATCAATACAAATTGATTTTGAATTCTCAACTTAACTTTTAATGTGATATATTTGTGGGAATGATCCTGATATTGCTATAAACATCTTTATGGTATCAAGGAAACCAACCACTATTCGAAGTTCATAAAAAAAATCAATCTCCACCCCACAAAATATAATATATACGAACGAGCTTTTCAATTTTTAATAAAAAAAAAGCAATTTGATTTAATTTCTTGATGGCTGCTATAATCTTCTTTTTGCACGTGCGTCTTATTAAATCAATAAGACTCTGTTTGTCAATTGAGTTGGATGGATAGCATCATTTCCAATCTCCCCCCCCCCCCCCCCCCCGCAAATGATGATCAAATCACCGCGCACGTTATACTCGGCCTAAACTCGTCGCGTTATAGGCTCATCTCGTCCTAGCTGCGAGAGGGGAAGGAGGGGAGGAGGGTACGAAGGAGGGGGTTGCGACGAGCAAATAGCATTTACATAAATTGATCCCGCAAAAGCGGTTGAAGGCAGGCAGGCAAGCAGGCACAGAGAGAGAGAGTGAGAGAGAGAGAGAAAAAGAGAGAGCCGGAGAGAGTCAAGTCGGACAGGCAGGCAGGCAGAAAGCTCGAGCACTTAATAAAACTGCTGATCAGAGCGAATAAAAGACAATGGCTTGTTCGTTTGCTTGCTTGTGCTATATCTATCTGTTGAAGATATTGCTTTCTTCAACGTTTCCATCGAGCAATCTTGCACTTTCACGCGCGGGATTATATAGGCCTATATATAGGCGACATTCAAGGCTTGCAGATCACACCTCACTTGTTTACACAGATATATATATATATATACATATATATATATATATATATATATATATATATATATATACATGATAAGTATATGTAAGAGGTCACAGAGCATGGCACTTCCACGTGCACGTATACTTACAGCGCGTTAGATGAGACCTAAAGGTCGGTGAACACGGCACATCCACCAATATGTTTAATGTATGATCATAACTCAGTTGTGGTCACATACATGATGAGTTGAGTACTAAGTGGATGGCACTCTCACATACACTCGCTAAGTGAGACTATATAGGTAACATCAAAGTCTTGTGAATCGCATCCCTCTGATTTACATATAAACGAAAATCAGAGACATAGAAGAAATAGATATGGCACTTCCACTTCTATATTATATTATATGTTTTATATAATGATCATTTTTCGCCTGTTTCAGTTGATTTACATACAATTTACATATACACGTAAATTAGAGACATACAAGAAATAGATATGGCACTTCCACTTCCATATTATAATATATGTTTTATATACTGTTCATTTTTAGCCTGTTCCAGTTCCTAATAATTAGGCTATTTTTTTTATTATTTTATTCGACATTTTGTTTAGTATTAACGTTGGTTGCTGATTATTGTGTTCATGCCAAAAAAAGCCCAAATAGGCTTTGTGGGCTCTAGTGTGGGATGTATCTATTTTTTCTTTGAATATGTCAATACTAGCTGTCACCCCGTGTTTGAGAAACACGGGCCTCTCCTTTTCTCCTATTAACGCTACCTCCCTCCCCACTACCCCTCCTCACTCGACTTCTCCTCACCCACCTCCTCCTCCTCTCCATGCCCTCCTGTCATCGATTCCCTCCCCCTCTCCCCTTTCTCTCTCTATCTCTCTCTCTCTCTCTCTCTCTCTCTGTCTTGCTCTTCTTTTTTCCCTCTCCATTACACTTCCTCTCTGTCTCCCCCCCTTCCCCCTCACACGATTCGACTGTGTGACGCGTCATTGCCACGACATGGCGTATGAAGCACAACGGTACCAGACAGCGGAGTGTCTGCCATCCAGCGTGTACTTCCGCAACCTTAAGCGTGACCGCAGGAGAGACAGAAAGAAGGACAGACCTGGGTAATTCTATTTATATACTAGCTGTCACCCCGTGTTTGAGAAACACGGGCCTCTCCTTTTCTCCTATTAACGCTACCTCCCTCCCCACTACCCCTCCTCACTCGACTTCTCCTCACCCACCTCCTCCTCCTCCTCTCCATGCCCTCCTGTCATCGATTCCCTCCCCCTCTCCCCTTTCTCTCTCTATCTCTCCCTCTCTCTCTCTCTCTCTCTCTCTCTGTCTTGCTCTTCTTTTTTCACTCTGCATTACACTTCCTCTCTGTCTCCCCCCCTTCCCCCTCACACGATTCGACTGTGTGACGTGTCATTGCCACGACATGGCGTATGAAGCACAACGGTACCAGACAGCGGAGTGTCTGCCATCTAGCGTGTACTTCCGCAACCTTAAGCGTGACCGCAGGAGAGACAGAAGGACAGTCCTGGGTAATTCTATTTATAATATGTCAATATAAAAGAAGAAAAATTGCATATAAACGCGGCACCTCCACCAGTATTTTAAAATCGTCACTATTTTTCATTGTGTTCTTACTGATAAGATTAATTATTACAATAATTAACTGAAGTGTAGTTTCTCTGTTTGAGGATCGTTTGTAAGTATAATTAATAATGTATACCTATACTATTCCTGTTATCTACCTCTACTGAGCTCAGAACTGAAAGAGCATGCCTGCTCGAGCGAGACTCTGAGGCACATGTATACATAACCTCAAAGAGTATAATCAGTACGACAGAGAGAGCCAGAGAGAGAGAGACAGAGAGAGAGAGAGAGAGAGAGAGAGAGAGAGAGAAAGAGAGAGAGACAGAAATAGAGAGAGAGAGAGATAGAGGCAGATAGAGACAGAGAGACAGAGGGAGAGAGAGAGAACAGAGACAGAGAGAGAGAGAGAGTGAGAGACAGAGATAGAGAGAAAAGATTAGAGAAGGAGAGAGAGAGAGAGAATTAATTACACTAAAAGGTATAGCAATGCCGAAATGTCGTGCGCGAGGTATTTAATATCGAGACTTATAAGAGCGACGGCAGCAGGTATGGCTGTGTATAGGTAGAGCAATCGACTCGTTACTCTTGAAGATAAATTAGCGTCGAATTAGATTAACCTGGATGTAAATTCCATTGCTGTCTCTTAGGCCTTATAGCTACTTGCCTGAACACTTTAATAAATTACAACTTAAATGAAATGAGGTATGTATAAGATTTAAGCCAAGCTGTAACGGTACGGCCGCTTGGATAACATTAAGTCTATATACACTCGAAAGCTTGCGTTAATTGCGTATTCGACCTGAATCTAAAAACAAACATTGTTATATCAATTCAGTCCGGCATGTTTGCATATGGAAATTATATATATATATATATATATATATATATATATATATATATATATATATATATATATATATATATATATATATATATATATATATATATATATATATATGAGCAATGTAAGCCGCCCCAGTGGCTAAGTCAATTATCGCTAGCGGTAGTCACCGAGTAACTGAAGTCGCCATTGGGCGTGGGTTCGAGTCCCGCATAAGGCATGGGTTTTTGTAAACGTCCTTTCATCTATCATCTCTTCATCGTTTCATTATCATCCGCTCATTCGTACCCCCATATAACCTAGCTGTTGGTGGGGTCGTTAAGCAACATAAAATAAGAGCAATGCCTCTGCAACTGGTTCACACGGAAATTCGCTGCGATCGTTTATATATTGAGTTGACGCTGAAAATGTCACGCTTCGGTTAGGGTCTGAATTTAACTCATTATAAAGTAGCTTACCCCCCAGCTAAAATTATACAATTGAGTAATGTATTGTCTCTAGTTTTGCTCAGATTGCTCATTGTCGTAATTCTGTTTATCGTTTGACCTGATATTATTCAATAGTTTCCTCTCAGTTTCTCGGACAAAGTTATTATATCTCGTGTATATGTGATTCGATTTAACTTTCTCTTACAATAAAGTCGACTATTATTCACTGTGGCTTGACCACAAGAACAAACTCTCCATCCCCTTAGCAACCAACATTGTTTGTTCTGTTTGCGAGGCTAACTTGACTAGACTAGATAGATTCATGGTGAACCATGACTATAATTATTTACCTCTTGTTTGACTGTAAACATTTTAAATAAATAAATAATTTTACATCAACATGTTTGTGTTTTCGCAGCTTGTATATACACACTCTATAGATTGCATTAATACATTCAATACATGCATGCACTCATACTACAACAACAGCTATGGTATTGAGTCAATGTTTATACTAGTTTTTAATGCATCAATTTGTTTAAAACTTCAAATACAACAGCACATCGAATTGGTTATATTAGAACCCAAATCCAAATGATTTCCAATTTGTTATTATTAGCTCGTAAAACTTGCTATACAAGAGAGTAATTGATTCCCATGTCGGTGATGACAAGGTAGGATCGTTTGGACGGGAAAACACTACGGCGATCTTACTATCTCGAAAGGAAATAATTATTTATGATATATATTTATTCATCATACATGAATAGTGAACTAATGAATTCAGGAATAATAAAAATTGGTTATTTGTGTTCAAAGAAACAGGATATTCGTTCCGTGTATTTTCTCATTGATGATCTTATATATTCATATTTTATTATGAATAGTTATCCAGTTTGTCATTTTCTGCATGCTATTTTTCGAACCACTATATTTTTCCTCATACAATTGTTTTCCATGTTCATAATTTAGCTGAATCCTTCAGGGCACTTACTTTTCTGAAAAGGTTGTTTTTCTCTCTTGATCTTTATCATCTTTCACTTCGATTCTTTTTTCTCCTTTTTCCTCACAACTACTTTTCTTCTGCACTTATTAAAATGCCAATGAATATAAAGTAAATAGGTCAGAGTTAAAAAGTAGGACGATTTCGTGAGTTGTTTGTTATACATACATTTTTGTGATGAAAAAAAGGAAGTGAACACATCAAAAGTAAAGTTGTATGAAACATTCAAGAGTGAAAAAGATATTGTTTTACTCTTATTATAAAAGAATAACTTCTATGTATACAAGTAATGGTATCGCTGTTTCGTCTGAGCGAAGCGATGAGTGACGCGTCTTTTGGCTTCAGTGATGAAATCTTTTGATATCGAAGTGGCGATTCTGGAGCACGTTCCCATACATGACAACAGTCAGGTTACAAGTCAACAACAATCATTATACGGTAATTGTCAACATTTTCATCGTTTCAAGTGTTAACAAACTCGAGGATGAACTTGTTTGCCTCTTGGGAAGGGGATGAACAAGTTTAAATTCAGGAACCCTGGTTCAATTTCCATCAGTTCAAATATCCCGTCAGAAGTATACATCGTAGTTCCCCTCAATCGCTAGAGTGAAAACTGACGAAGTGGATGGCTATTCGTCGGACCGGAAGTAGGGTTTAGTATGGTTTTAGTTCATATAAAATTAGTTTATGTTCTTTGTTTGGTTAGTTTAGGTATTTTGAATAGGTTAGATCCATCAAATTAGTTGGATTGGGTTGATTAGGTTAGTTTAGGCTGCGCGCAACAACAAGAACAACAATAACAACAACGCAGATAGTGACGTAGACCGATGGTCCGATGAATAGCGGCCCTCGAATACTGGGGTGGTTTCTTGATATGAATCAACAATCGTATCATCCATCATTCCAACGGAGTAGGCCTACCGACTAGAGAGAGTTATTCATTGAACCGATCAATCGTATGTATTGGTTCCTGGTTACATACATCGATGTTATGTTATGTTTCTTTTATGAGTCAAGTACTTCAACAATATATAACAATAACATTGTATAATAATACGTTCGATCATTTCATTTATTCATGTTACACTTAGTATTGATACAGAAACTTTATCTGCAAGAAAATGAGAACCAACCTGGCACCTCCACCAATGCGAAATAATCTGTAATAATCCTTCCTTCTCTTCTGTTGGTGTGATAACTCATTGAGTGTCAATCACACGACGAGCGATGGTGTCACGCTCTGTGTGTGGTATTAGCATATCAAACGTCGATTGGCCGTCTCGAATGGAACGATTAGGAGTGTCGCGCCAGCGCTAAGACGTGACGTCAGCTTACTTAGAGATAAGGTACTTACGGTTTAAGAGCTTTACGTGCTCGAGACAGCTGGTGCAGTGGCTCATCGTAAAGTTGAAAGATTTGCACGTCACCTTATACAAAGTTTCCGCGTAAACATTTTTGAGCTGGAATATATTTAAAATAATAATATTTTAATTTTTGAAGTGTTTATTCAACAATGCCGAGGAGGATGAAAATCATTACGTTGTCATCATCTTTATCTTTATTGCAACATGGCTTTCATCTATCGTTGGTACAATTATTTTAACTATTGTGATTATTTTTAACATGTAAACATTTACACAAAGTCGTTCACCAATTATGGCTGACAAGGTAAGACAGTTATGACAGGGCACTAGGAGCGAACTTTTACCACCCCAGAGAAATGAAGTTAATATTACTGTAACTCTGTAAACAATCGGTAAACTGTATTATAAGTACGTAGATAAGGAACAATCATTTGAAAACAGTTGTGGAACAGGAACCTTGAATTTTACTATATAGATCTTTATCTCTCTCTTATATTCACTCTTTTCGATTCCTCTTTGTAATATTTCCTTTCAAATATTCATCTCTTATCCTGCTCATTGTATGTTTGCCTTCGATATATATCCGATGCTGTTTTATTTTTTCATATTTTTGCTTGTTCTGTTTCTCGTCTTCGTGATATGATTTTCTAAGCACATAGTACACATGGAAACTGCACTGTGAGGCACTACAAGTGCTATCTTAGCACCCCAAAAAGAATCAATCGAATATTATAGTGTAACTCATAACGAAGTGTAAACTCTAAACTGTTATATAGGACACCGCGACCCTGAAACTTGATTTTATCGAAATATTACGATATATTTTATCTTCCGATTTTTAGGGAAAATAGAAATCATCATCATCATCTCACTTTTATGAATTTTGATCTATTTATTTGTCCTCCAGGACACGCTCGATTCTCTCCATATTTCCATACAGAATCGGTAATCCCTACGTCATGACTCATGGTCTCTGGAGGACAACAAATTAATTATAATTTTTGAAATTGAGATGATGACTTCTATAGTTTTCTCTAAAATTGTGAAAAGAAAGTTTGTCAAAATTCATTAAAATATTTAGTTTCAGGGTTGTGATGCCCCAAAGGAATACAGGGATAGGGAGCAAGAAATGAGAAACAGGAACCTTCAATCGTCTCATCGATCTTTATCTTGTGGCTCTTCGATTCCTCTTTGTCTTCTTTCCCCTTTCCTTCCAAATATTCCTCCTTCTCCTACTCATTGTGATATATCTTCCGTTTTTCTGAATAATATAGGTTATTTTATTCCATATCCTATTTTGTTCTGTATCTTTATATCCCAAATATTATATTCTGAGCACAAAGAACTCACGAAACTTCACGTTATTCTGTTGGATTTCGAACTTGATCGATAATGCCATGAGCGTCAACATGACCACAACAATCTGATCCTAATCTAATTAATTCCATTCAGTACTAATTATCAAAGTTGATAATAACTCGTTGTCTCTAATGTATTCCACATTAGCTATATGTGAAATGTAACAACATGCAAATGGATGACGTGATTCTGTTTGTCAAACATGCACGTTTTGTTTGAGTTGCATTGTGTTATGCAGCAGTTGATGAATTGCTGTGCACCCTGGAGGCTAATTATACTGGCCGGTGTGTTCTGATTAGACGGATGGCTTTGGCAGTCAACTAGCTGACAGTTCGTACACGCGGCCAGTGTGTAGTCAATGACCTGGAGCTAGATAATAGATCGGAGCACACAACTACCCCTATGACACTGTGTTTTAGTTGCAGCCGTATGATATACATCACGCTTAGAACTAAATGATGAAAATATTCATTAATTCATCTGTTTTTATCAACTATAAATCCTTTTTGGAATGGTAAAATAGCCTCATGATGCTCCGTGCGAACGATCCCAACTTGTCAACCATAGTCTCAATTGAGTAGTAATTACTTTGTGGCAACTATCCGAAAATGGTAACGAAGAATTTAAATATTTACGAGTTTGTGAGATGACCGGATGTCTGTTACGGTGATCCTAATATAGGCCTACATCGACGTGTGGATTGAATGTACATTCTTATCCACCTCAGAAGTTCGCTTATCAACTAATTGATTGTGCAAGCTTCAGAGATTGTGGAGAAACTCTCTCCAACTTTGAACATTTACCGCTTTTGAAAGTATAGTAGTTGCTTCTAATCATAAATTTCGTCCTGAAAATTCATCATCCTGAAAATACTACAGCTGTTCAACACCTGTCTGCTTTGTTGGTAGAAACCCTTCTTCTTCTTTCGCGGATACAGGTATACCACAAAACTGATAACCTCAAAAATCTTGTAGCTATGGCAGCAAATTCCACACAGCTCAGGTTTAGAGACACTACTCGTTTTCAACTGAGCTGGTGAACTAATGTATAGAAATATAATTCTGAGATAGGTGTATTTGTTCAAATTCTCATCATAGTTGTTGGCACCTCTAGCATTTTATGAAAGAGTGAAAGAAACTCTTTTTCCAAATCGTTTTCAACGACTCGGTCAACTACTATAGATTAAATTTATATGGAGGTAAGAGTGAACAGACGTGATAGTTATGATAAAGTGATGGAAAGTGAAGAGACTTTCACAGAAACCCATTTTTAGTGCGGGATTTGAACCCACGCCCGACCTGACTGCAGTTTCTGTAACAACATGCATTGGTTGCCTGAACCAAGTAGACCAGTAAACTCTCGTTTTACTTGTATTTGTACATCAAGTGGAAGAGAAAGATGGGTACCGTACTTGTTATTAAATGAGTATATATTCAATGTTCAATGCACATTTATCTACCAATTACTCGTATATATACCATTATCCTTGAGGATGAGACGGGCTCACGATGCATGCAGTCGTAGGACGACATCATTTACTTGGAAATAATATGAGATCCCTTTGATATTCTTTCAAAGACTATTTTTCCTCTTTTCGTTTTTTACGAAGTTCGCCCAACGTTTCTTTCTTCAGAGCCGAACCAGTGGTGCAACGTGCACTGCCGTTCCCCGAGTAGCTGAGAGTGAAACCAGTGGTGATGCTCACTGTCGTTTCCATTCTGTTTGAATAACATCAATATAGATTGGCACTTCAAACTTGATAACTATTTTTACTTAAATATTTTTGCTGATACCAAGAATGTTTTTGAAATGTGAAACTTGAGGAGTGAAATCAAAGATTGATTCTGAACCCACACTCATAGTGCTCTTGCTGATTCTTGTTTGAATACGAATCTTACTAGAATTACTGAGCTATGCTATGAATGATGTAAGTTAGATTAGTTGGGCCTATGGCAGTTTCAGGTTTTGGTTTACGAAGATCGCTCTTTTTTGTCTCGTCCAAAATATCACATTTTCTATCCTTGGCTTTAATTGTAAACGATGAGTGGGTTGCATGTACGAAGTTTAAACCCCGGCCTACCTTAGACGCCGACTAAGTAAAGAGCAGAGGCAGTGCAATTCTGTACTTAGACGGTGTCTGAGGTAGGCCGGGGTTTGAACTTCGTCTTTGCAATCCACCCAATAACTCGGTGTAAAGTTTTCAATGCTAATAAAGAAATCAAATATATTCAGGTATGAGGTATTAAGACCGTGACGGAAAACAATTATCAAGTAACGCTTGTCTGAGGTTGTACGCCACTGTCTCTATAAAGGCCACAAAGCAGCTCCTTAAATCCGTATACCGTTTTGCCCAAGAGTATCTTTGAGCCAGTTGACTGCGCATTGAAGGGCGGTCGTTCTTTATACCTGCAGAGATCACTCGCATTCGATACAACTGATTCTCAGAAGTCAAAGAGAGTCTGACTCGAGTCTGACTCGAGTCTACTCCTTAGACTTCACTTTCACTCTCCTCCCTTGTGCCACATCACGTGAGGTCGTATTTTAATGATGTTCTCAGATTGTCACATCATTACATTCTTGTTCACATGAATCTGACTCGCCTTGTGAACGTTTACGCACTTATTTGTATGAAATCTGACATTTTTAACACGACAGTTTACTTTCTTTCAACTTTCTTCATTTCTGAAACTAAATAATCACTTCTTGTGGCATTCGTACACTGTGCAATAACATGTCACATGTATATCATTATAGTATGTTGCTTGAATGATTTGGTTAGTTGATTCATGTATACATAGTATCATTACAACACAGTTGCACGAACGTAAAGCCTTCAGAGTAGGCTCAATATCAAATAATGGAAAAAATAATGGTGATTTATTTCTAACTCTTACTCTACAATCAACTAGACTCACAATATGATGATATAGCTGAGTAGATTTGGGGTTAATGAGTAGACCATTTTTGAAAAACGTCATTTGACAGTTTAAAACCCCCATATACGTACAGCCGACCGAGCGGCATTTTTATAGTGTCGTAAAATTTCAAATATCTACTCATTTTATTTTACTCGGTTCATATCATTGGTCTATATTTTTGGAATTTTCATCCATTTCATCAAATTTTCATTTATATTTTTAGGAATTTTCATGTGAATATCATCTTTTCATACTTCGAATCTAACAACGCCAATTATGTCGCTTCCCTCGCTAACATGTATTTTGAGCCGGAAATACATCCTATAGATGCGAGAAGTTGGTAGTCAGCGATTGTGTTTCGTACAATGCCCTCGAGAACAGAACCGTTCGCTTCTCTCTCCTACACATATGTTACCTAAAACGCTTCCATCCCACTCTCCATGCCCTTGAGAACACAACTCTTTACCTCTCTCTCTTTAACCCAGTTCTTCCCTTGCTTCCCTCTCGCTCACGGACGTGTGCATGCGTGCACCACAACGACTACAAGACAAATGATGTGCCCGTCTCCAGAGTGCCCTCTTGTGGTCGTATAGGGTAGTTGTACGACGCATGCGTACTGGTCCAAAGGGTGACCTCAAGTAATTAGCTCGTGTTCACTTGAGTGACAATCGAGGGAGTTGCCGAATACCTCATACTACGTCACACATACGACACAATGTTGCTCCCAGCGTGACTGTCGTCACATCAAGCGAATTGTTCATTTTTGTCTTTTTTTATAAAGTCTTCGCGTGATTTATCGGAATTTAAGGATTATATAATCGAATCTATTCACTAAAATTGCACAACATGACAAGAATTCACAAATGATTATGAATGATCAGCGTTTCAGCTTGAGCTGTAAATACTAATGAGTACCACTTGCAGCTGAGTTGCAAGTTGACGAAGAATTACAGCGTCAAGATTGTCTACAAAATCAACGAAAGTTGACGAAAGCTATCGAACGGAATTAAAATCTTGTGAGTTCTTTGTACATGTGCCAGCACATCTGATGATGTATTGTATTTACTTGAATTATAGCTGTTATTACAATAATGTGAGTTATTTAATTACAATAATTCACTAACATATGCTGTAAGTTTACTCAACAGCCCAAGCGGCATGCCAAGTAAACTAAGTTCACTGTAAGTCTTGTGGAACTGCTTCTATATTCCTCCTCCCACCACCCGCCCGCCCACCCTCGGTTGCGTCATCGGTGACGCCGCTAATTGAAAGTCAGAAGTGCTCCAAGTAGGATAAGCCTCGTAGCTTCGTCAGCCGCTTTCTCTAGTGGTTACCCACTGAGCAAGCATCAGTCCCACTCCTGCCAACATTGTAATTATAATGTAGCCTCCATCACACTCCTGCATGCCAACATTGTGATAGTAATAAAAGCGTCCATCTCACTACTGCCAGCATTGTAATAGTAATGTTGCATCCCACTCCTGCCACCAATTTGTAGTGGTGATGTGACATCCATCCCATTCCTGCCACCGTTGTAGTATAATATAGCGTCCATCCCACGCCTGCCACCATTGTAATAATAATAATACATCCATTCCACCCCTGTAACCATTTTAAAAGAAATATACCGTCCATCCCACGCCGTTTACTATTGTGATAATGATATAGTGAGTGCTTGAGGTTTGTTTGGGTTTCCTTATTTGTTTTTCTATCTGTAGTTTGTTTTTATTTCATCTGAGTATGGCTCGTTTGTGAAATGAATAAATTAAGGTATACAGTTCGTTTAGTTCACACACACACACACTCAAATTGAATTTAAATTCATATAAATCATTATTACTACTTGCGGGCAACAAATGAGCCGTGATCAAGGTTTCTTGATTCACACCTAATTGTTTCGCGTTTGAACAAGTTGAATTTGAGAGTCGACACAACTCGTTTGCAAACGGCAGAAGCTGTAAATTTTAATTTCTTCTCATGAATATTCCTCTTCGGTTTCATCCCCCCCCCCCTTCTCTGTCTCTGTGTGTTCAGTTCCCTACTCTAATCTCGTTTACTGACTTCTTTCCCTCCCTTGTGTATCTTACCTTATCTTAGCGTGTCATTTGAGACGTCTAAAGGGCGTAGCAAAGTTCATTTTAATGACCTGTATGTTTCTATACTTAATCAAATAATCACTACCTATGAAGATATTGACTACCTTTTAAAGAGGTTTGCAATATGCCTCGACTCAAGCCTTCTAATGAACTTGGAAGTTTGTCGAACTAGTAGGTAAAATGCCGCTTGCACGCGTACCAAATTAACGATCAATAATCTATGAACTACCTTCTGTGAAGGAGGATGTATACCACTAAAAGAGCTTCGATATTCTTTTTGTCTTGTCGACTTGTCGCGTTCTGTTTATCAAGATATATTCTCTTTTGTGGCCGTATTTGATCTGTTGAAGCTATTTTTCCAAACATTGCAGATTTATTATCGTATAGCAATGTACAGATTAGGTCCTAAACAATTGTGAGTATTGGTATTATTACACTACCCAAAGATTGATTATTTAGTTGACACCTATTCATGTATAGGTATAGGTATTCATGTATAGGTATTAACACAAGTGTTAATACTCAAATATGCCACTATTTTAATAATGCAACTATTTTATTAATTTCTTCCATCTTCCATTCATATTTTTTTCATGTATACAGTAGTCTTGACAATATCAAAATTTACTTGTTGTTATTTGTTCTAACTACGAGACCACATAAATCTTAACGGGATTTCAGCCACAACGTCACTGATTCCCAATCACTACGTTATACTATGAATTACCGAATAGTGACTTTCCTTCTGAAATTGCGTCATACCATTGAGAGAAGTATTTTTGAAACACTGTCGATCCATAGTAATAATTCACAAGTTGATATGATAGAATACGGTCAGTGGTGAGATAAATATGATTGATTTCATTAAAGTCAACCTTCAGTGTCTCCACTTTTGTTTTTATAAAATGTATCCATAAATATTTAGGATAATTATCATCTATGTCATACTACAATTGATTCATTTTGTATCTTCCATATACCGCTGATGTCGGGTTATCATTTATATCTGTATAAATACCCTGGCGTGAACTCTTCTCTCTCAAAACAAAGACACTTGAGTTACCATTGCCATGAACGCATGTTTTAACGACGCATTAATTACGTAATCAAATAGCGAGTGTAAGATAGTTGTACTGTATTGGTGAAGTGGAGCAAGTAATGTGGCACGCTTCAAGAAACACGCAATACCTTCTAGGAAGAACCTCAGGACATTTCGAGGCCTGACGTCACGCGACGACGCCTGGCGTCGTTTCTAATAACCATTTCATTTCCGGTTAACTCGAAGTGGAGTTCTGGAACACGATAGTGGTTCAAGAATATATTATAGGGTTACACACAACCCGGAACATGCCTGGAACAAAAAATTATAACTTGGAGATTTGCGAGAATATGTGTTTATATAAGTTTATATAAGTTTATTTATGTAGGCTTATATAAATGATTTTTTCATTATAATAATATTATAATAGTTATTAGAGTATTGCCTTGTAAGTGTAAGATCGCCCGATTGTGGTTTCCGAACGGAGTTTGTCATCCTTAGCCTACATATTTGGTAACAATGAATTTGTGTCGAGCTTGACATGGTAATAAAATTATTTTACTAGCGTCATTTGATGAATATTATAGAGGCCTATACAACCGAATTTTATAGGCTGGCCTGTAATTTATAAATGATCCTGCGGTGGTTCATATCTACATAATTTATATCATATACCGTACATAAAACATCCAGTGAGAAATACTGCAAAGTTTTTTCATTTGAAAGTTTTGCGTGTGTTTTAGAGTAATTAAAAATAAATATTATCAAATAGTGCTCGCATGCGTTGATATAAATGATAGTAAAAATACTGAGCGTTGGTCTGGAATTTGTTGAAAGTTGCTGAAAAAACGTGTAAAAACGTGGAACTGTGTATGCCAAAGAGGTTGGTATAACATGTCGAAAATCCCTCTTTTGTTCAGTATTAGCTTTATTCCTCAGCGTGTAATTCAATCAAGACATGTAAATCAGCTTGGATTGGAGGTTGAATTATAGTCACAATGTATTGGATTAGATCACAGCTGAAAAGCACGGAATAACAATGTCTTCTTGATACGATGCTAAATACACAACGCGAGTGAGTGTTTTAGTTATTACGACGAATTTATTGCGGAATAATAGCATTTCGAGGAAGAGTGTGTCTATTTCACATTCACTGATTCCACCTCCTTGGTCCTTATACGTAGGCTCATTTTGTTTTATTAATATATTGCAGCTACGTATACTGCTTTACAGTGCAATAGATAATGAACGAGATTTGAAATATATGATATATGGCTTTGGATTGCAGCTATCGATCCATAGCTATAATCCATGATATAACTTATATATTGCGATGACATAAAATTATCTCATTGGTGGTATATTAAAAAGTGTAGGGGAAAATGAGAGGTTTTTTTCAATTTGGATCCAAAAATGAAAAAGTTCAAAAATAAAGTAGATACAAAATCAGCTAAAATCTCCCCCCCCCCCCCCCCCCCACACACACACACACACACAAAATGAAGTATACATCTACAGTTGTATTTATGGATCCAGTCATACACGAAAGAAGAACAGATCAACTAGATGAAAAAAAAGTTGAGTGCAATATATTAATTGCAGATAAATTGCTGCAGCAACAATAATTTTAAGCTTTGGAAAGATGTAATTGTTTTTCTGATCGTGAATCTCTTCATGGAAAATCATTACCCCTTTGAATACACTGCCAAAGCTTTATACAAATATCACTTTGATAGGCCTAATCATGTAGACTACCTCCAACTATCCTGGAAGCTGTGTTGATCACAAATTATTCCTGTGATTGAGACGTCCCTCTGCCTCTGAAGGAGAAAAGTTCCCGCCGGAAGATTTTTCAGATATAAACTCATAAGACGTCAGCATTATAGAATTCGAAATCAATAAATATGTCATGACATGCTGATAATAATCGTCACAATACTTGTTTAGTCGAATTTTATAAAGCACACGTGGATATATTATAAGTTGTTCATAAAAAAACATACAATTTAGACACCTATTTTCTACCTCACCATGTTAATCGTATCGATCAATCTCATCTTATAAACTCATAGCGAATATTTTGTAATGGAATGACAGTATTTATTGATATAATTCTGAGATTGATATAATCTGAGATTTATTGATATAATTCTGAGATAATTCTCCGATGTGTATGAAGCTGTTTCACTACAATCCATTTCAAAAAATCGCTACGATATTTTACAATGCCACTTGAAATGTTACCCTGTGTCTATATATAGGATCCCCCTTAATCCTAGTTAATTGAATGTTGAGCATACAGACTTGACATTGATCTGTTTGAGAAGCACTCGTTTAGTTCGCCCTCAGTACGTTCTTATGGTATATGCACTGTGATTCCCCCGCTTCATTTCCGTCCACGCTACCACGTGGCATCCGACGTGATGACGTCACCAAGCATTAGGCCGCCAAGCTCGCACCTGATTGGTTGCACGCAACCACACGATATGCGTGCAACGAGGACATATATCTGAAACAGATGTAATATCCGGTAATAAGTTGTAAAAAGTCGTGTAATAAAATAAGTAAATACTCGTTTATAGACACTGACCTAGGTCACGTTACGTCACATCTGGCGACAGTGGCATCAGAACTCTTCAAACGCGCACTTCACTTCACCGTTTCAATCAATTTGTCAAGTTTTAATGGAAATAAATTGAGTTTACTTTTTGAACAACTTTTCTTGAACGCTTCAAACTCTTTCATACTCTATATAAATGTGATAATTGCTTTAGTAAGAATTCGATAATATTTTATTCTAATTCTATTTCTAATTTTCCAATTCAATGTATTTGAATAAATGAGCTTCAGTGAAAGAAGCTAGGTTCTTAAATTTATATATATTAAGAGGAGCCGTATTACAGAAACATGGCACCTCCACCAAATTAGAGTCAATAAATGTGGCATAATACGATCCTATACATTTTAGCCTCAGTTGAGATGTAATGATTCTGTATCAATTTTCGATCGTAATAAACATATATGGAACGGAATAGAAACCTACTGTATATAGTGGATATAAAAATATGGGGTCTACGCCCTGTTTATCTGTTTTCCTCCATATCAAGATGGTTACTTGACACGATGCTTCATTATTGACCTTCCGAGCTGTAATCTGGAATGGTGCATACACACATCGGATTGCAAATGTGTACCGAACGAACTGATTGTCTCGCCTAGCTTCTAGAATGATAGCGTTATATAATTAGTTTCAAATTCTACACGAAGATTCGGGAAACCCCTTTCGTCATTCGTCTATAAAGTTCGTCAAAGCACTGATGCTCCGTTTTATCATACGTGAGAAAGCGTCTATTACTTTCTTTCCACTACCAGTCCATAAGCGAGCTGTGTCCACACTGTCCTTTTCGCTCCCAGTGTCGCATTGTGTACCACCCAGATTTTAATAGAGTTGATGATAATATTCCACGTTCTCTCACGCACAAATATCACTGCCGTGACCATTTGACATGTACACGTCGCGTCAATAAGTCACGCTCTTTGCATCTTGACATGTTCTTTTGTTTCCTCTGGTTGCCCAATATAGTAAATCGTTATCGACACATCGCGTGGCGCTAGACATCGCTCGCTCGTGACTCTAACGACACGTGACAGTAGCGAGTCGAGATGGTAGACGGCTTGGTGGCACCAATAACTTGGAGGAGTAAATTTGCTTGTGATTAATATCTCCGACATGGGGTTACGACATTATATTGTATTCTTGGAATCAAAATGACTTGTGAAACGTTATTAATAAATCATACAGTGTGGGTATAGGCCTATCCATATAAGTTGGAGTGAGTTTTGTCGATGATTGAGTAAGGCCTTTATTTATTAGTCAATGTCCGATAATAACATGAGGGACCAAGGGTGATAACAAGTTTCATTAGCTAATTTTTGCCCAATTCACTAATCGTCAGTTGGTAAAACTGGCTCATATATAGGTCCTAGTCATAACTGTACCTATAACTTATACTAAATTATTTCATTATTTGTTCATTGAAATAATTTCAATACAATTATTGTACCGTCAACTCATAGTTTCAGCAATACTTATCTGGAGATCATTATTTTGTTACGGAAGAATCGAAATGCTACCAAATGGAAATAACTACGGTACCAAAAATCGAACTGTTAATTTCAAATAATTCTAAATATTTGTAATTAGGAAGTCATGCTTAGCTTATTCGACGTGCATTCGAGCCACCATAACTTTTCAATCGAACTCAGCTTGAGGCTTATATTTAACTCTGTTGAATAACTTGACGCAAAAGGCTACCAGACCTCAAGTTTCTAATATTATTAAATCTATCAATCAGTTGTAGAAGTGTAACACAAAATTAACTGTACACTAACTATTTTTGAACTGTCCACGAACTTGAATGTGCTACGTTATTGTAATTATTTTTTCATTGAGGATATTCTAAATAGCCCTCATCATGCTCCGTCCGAACGATCCTACGTTGACATCCTTATCCTTAATTTGGGAAATATTACTTCCTGGCAAGTTTCACATTCTAATAATAAATATAAAACAAGTTATTAATACAACAATTTGTATGTATTTGTTGCTGTAATGGACGATACTTGTTTATTTAATTCCTTCCTCTGACCGACCAATCACAATTATTAGTTTTATAGCATGTAATAGGTCTGATTGTATCGCGGAACATTTACACATTTCCTAACTGTGTTTTACTTTCAACACACGCTAACTTCTGACCCAAAACATTGCTTTTCGTCGAAACGTTTTATACAGTAAGCATGCACATCATGCTGTAAAACTATATAGACCGACGAAACTGTCATATACTATTGAGATAGAAAGAGAGAGGGAGAGGGGGAATAATTCTAAAATCTATATTTCCTAATACCTGGTATCAATAATATCCCAAAAACGTTGTTGTATATGCCTATACTATGTTTTTGAAATTTACTTCACTTATATTTGAAATAATAAAAGTTATTGATCCAATTTGGTCTGAACACAATTCAGTTCAATTCCTTTGGTTTATCGAACTATAATGAGACTCATTTTGTGTTGGTTTCAATTTTGGTTTGATTTTATTCTGAGCGTCCAAGGAGACCGCTTCCGTCAGGCCTGATGTGACACTGAGTCTTTGTGAGCTTGAGGTGTACGCCTCTGTCCAAAAAACAGTCAAAGTGTTTCCTTCCCTCGACTCCTGAAGACCCCGTAAGTAAAGCGTTTAAACCACTTATGTTGTGTTTGTCACCTGCACCCTATATTGGCATTACGTATGAGCCACTGTGGCCGGTATGGCTGTAATTGGTACGACTTATCTTGAGCCAGACAGCCAGACAGTCAGAGGGTTAGGTAGGGCTGAAGAGGGCGTCTCTCCTGTGGGATATTGTCCCGAGGCATGGTTAATTCCCACACGCACATTCCCTTATATTCCATTTCTACTCTCTCTCCCTTTCTCCCTATCCCTGGACCGACGTGACATGAGTCTTGCATTAAGCACTGCACACACTGCCTTGGGCTTTTTCACCGCGGTTTATCGTGAAAACTACGTAATAGACAATCTAGGACGTAGACTGTCTATAGGGTGAAGCCGGTCACAAAGTACATAGAACCCAATACTTGCCATTATTGGTGAATATCTTCGAACATTTCATTCCCTATATCGCTTATTCCTATGAGAATTTTCGAAATGTCAACCGTATTTTTCTCCAAACTGGTCTAAATATTGTTGAAATGAAAATAATGAGCACTATTTTGTATCATTCGATACTTTATCATGCAGACAGAATGCTTGCAGCTGACGATGATTCATTTTTTATTAGATTTTCGAACAGTTTTAGCTGAAATAACGCACGGACCTCATCTTCCCATCCCCCTCATTTACTCCTCCCCCTCTTAAGTCAACATTGTCAATCGCTTGGTTGATCTCCCCCGTCGTACCTTCCCATGCACGTCGAGCATACGTCCCGGTCTGTCTTGAAGTATTGCCGAACGACAGTCTCGAGTCGTCACGTGATTGATCGACAGCTCTCGTATATTGACTTTTCATTCTTATAGCAAAATATCCGAACAAAAAGTACAATAATATTTGAACGGAATGAGAAAAGTAGATAAGTTTTAACTCAATCTGAACGTGAGAGAGAAAGATAGAAAGAGAGAGAGGTACCCACTCTTGTGATGGAAGAAGTGAAAGGCAAGATCGTTTTTTTGTTAACCTTTTGGGATTTGACAGCCCCGGCCGGCGTCTTTTCTATATCTTGACGATTAGGTAGACTTTTATATGAAATTGGAGTTTATATCTCGCGTAATCGTGAGTTTTTTGAATGATGAATGCTCTTTGAATTGCTTTATATGGCGATCTCTAGCGGCAGACAGTAGTAGTAACAGTGACAACGCGTTCTCTGCGCTTATTGGATGAGAAAATTAAATCATTTAAACAAGAGCTTTAAGAGGATAATAGCGGCTGTAAGATCAGTGTTACTTGTTTATCGGATTATTGGTAGGCTTATAACAACTAATAATGTTTTATCAACACTAGTTTAATGGTAGAAATGCAGTTGAATGTAAACGAGCATGGGTTGGAATCACAATTTCACTCCAAAAACCAGCATTTATTGGCAAAAGTGACCACAAACAGAAAATCAGACTCCCAAGATATAGAACAAACACCGGACGCTACTCATTTTTGGGAAGAACAGTCAGAGAGTGGAATGAACAGCCGTAACTGAATAGAACACATTCTTGCAACCACCGGAAATTCCTTTGTATTCCAAAGTTGTAAATAAATAAATACAATACAATAACAACTAATAATGTTTTATCAACACTTGTTCAATGGTCGGTTATTTCATAGCCCATAACCGTTGTACACATTTTTATCTTTCGAATGATCCAACCTATACAGCATCGTAGAAGCGTTGTAGGTGCCAGCTTCTTAAACTGTAAGCACAGATAATCTGTGCTCCGAGCTAGAATTTGGTGGAGGTGCCGGGTTATCATCTTCCTTGTTTAATGTAGATTTCAATGAATGTGTATATGTTGTTATGATGAAGTTCAATTGAAATGTATCACTTATTACATAATAAATTACATATTGACTTGAAGCACTAAGGAACGCTCTTCCCTCCCCCTCCCTATCCACCTGTTCAAGAAGCGATAGTCGAACACGCGTTAATACAATTTGAGTAGACGCTAATTCGAAATTAGTACAGTTGAACATTATAGTACAACATAAACCTGTGTTAACAATCCCTTACAGTCCCAAGCTCTATCTGGAATCATTTGAATCAAGAGAAATATAGCGCACAGTGACATGAATTGCCTCATACATATTATATCATCATGTACTATTATTGGAAATGTACGCACAACTAACGACTTTCTACCAGTACAATTTGCAAATTGTCGTCATATTTAGTCTCATTTACGATGTAAAACACTATGAAACTTTGTCGTTATTCTTACGTTATATACAAGCTGTATGGCCTACAGGTATACGTCAGAAGGAGATAGTTCTCTGAGGTATACCGTAGACTTATACGTTTAACGTTTCTACTTGAAGGCTTGGTTGATCGGTTTATAAAACGGCAAATGGATCTGCTGTTTTTTGATATAAGCCAGCTGTCTGAAAACGCCTTACGTTCGATCTATCGCATTGACCATACGATATATCGTACGTGTAAGCGGTTTATCGTAGATATCGTTTCTTGTCCCTCGTGCCCCTCCCCCCCCCCCCCCCCCCCCAACAATCTGCTGCCGTAGCTCTAATCCTTCTTCGTCCTTTTTATTGCTTCGGTTTCACTTCTGGTTGTTATCCTTATTATCCTGACCCGGTTTAATACCAGTATTTATTTACAAATAAGGACATACCGGTGTCGTCTAGTGAGCGTGTGACCGTCCTATGGTTGCACACGAACGACCCCTGCTATGCGGGAGTGACTAGAGTAGTGCGGGTTGCGTCTGGGGGTATAGAAAGAGCAAGGCAAATAATTGGATTCATTGAGTTGCTATCTTAATATCGAGAAATAGATGATTGGATTTGGCCTATCAGTTTCATGTGTATTAAGGGCACTATAGAGATAGATACGAAATTGCCTTGCTCATTCATTTATTATTTGGCTTATATTGCTCTTATATCACTATTAAGAAATATCGAATTGAAAACTTGAACCTCTGCTGGATTTTCTATATTTCCTATCGGAGCTGACCTCTTATTCTCGGGGATAAACGTTCCCAACTTGAAAGAAACCCGGTATGAGATATCGACATTCTAATAAAGAGGAAACACAGATATTTTCAATACCTTCAGTATGGTGTAAGTAATAACTACCAGTATATATCTCATGTCGCATAATTGTCACGCGTACACGGTTAAAAATGTGTTTTTCAGCCGTATACTCGTGGCAGTTGAGCAGGGTTTCCAGTTCCGATTTTTTCTTGTCGTCCGACACGATTTTCCCAACTGCCCAATCACAAGCCAGTATTCACTTAAAAAATATGGCGGCTCACGACACCGTTTCGGTACCGATTCGGTGTCGTGATTAATGACTCAACTCCAACTTTTGACGATATGAGGTGGATAGTTATTTCGTATAACATCTTGAATGTATTGAAAATATCTCTGTTTCCTTTCTATTACAATTTCGATATCTCGTACCGCTCAAAAGTTATCACCAGAAAACTAATATTCCGCTATATCGACTCCCATGAACTCTTAATGCCATGCGGCGATATAATTGGGTGTGTCATGTTGGTATCGAGTCTGATATCTTATCCCTTGTAAATCTCAGTCTCCAGTGAGTTACTGCTCGCAGTTTCGACCGGTAGTCTCGCCGTATCCTGTAACCATAGCGGCCGGAGGTTTCGACAAGTCGAATATATGCGTTACGATCAATAAACCAATAGGATGGCAATCTGTGTCGGTTGCTAATTATTTGATGATGTTTTTCTTCCTAGAAGCGGGTGTGAATGCGCGCGCAGCGCAGGAGTTGCATAGCTCCTTACACGTCGTGTCGTGTCTCATGGAATCTGTGTGATCTTCGATAATATCTTATCAATGAACAATGTGTTACGAAGTTTGACATATTGTGAACGGATTTGGTTTGTCAACATCATACTATCATCAGGTTATCATCATCGTCATGTTATTATCATCAGGTATCATCAAGTTTATCAACTTCATCCTCATTCTCTATGAATGGCCCGACAAGATGGAACAAGCTATCAATTTTCTTAGAATCGGTAAAATCCTTGGGATTATTTAAATCGTTTTATATAAAAAAAAGTGGTAAAGCAAAATTCAGAGATAATTTCAAAAAATCATATAGGCCCATATGATTTATTTCCAATTTGTTACTCTGTACTATTTCCTTTTTAGTTTGTGAAATTATAGTTCATTCTGTTCAATTCTTCTTCATATTCTAGATAAGGTTAGGTGGAAGATGCTCATATGTATCTGAACCTTGTCGATTTAATTTTGTCTTTTAATTTTGTGTTGAATTCCAATGTAAATTGTATTTTCTGTATTTTCTTCTATGTAAGCCACTGAACACAAAAATAAATGGACTCCAATGATAATAATGATAATAATAATAATATCGCAGATTCGCTCATAGTAAGCCGTGCACGAGCACGATGATGGAGTACTGACACGCTTTTTTACTCTCGGCTGACAGCTCGGCAAAGCTCGTCATATCAGTGTATTGGTAAGCCTGATCATCATTTGTGATCATAATGAGATATCATGATTGTAATTTAGTTCAAGCACCGAACAAATGAATCAAGATTATTGAAATGAAACAATAAACAACGAACAACCAAAAATATGCCAACACAAATATTAAAATATGTATATAAGAAGTATAAGAAAGATGCGGAAGGAAATTTGGAGACTTTATACTTTAAACTTTGAGACTTCAGAATTTAACTGCCCCCGTGGCTCAGTCAATTATCGGTAGTGGTAAAAACTGGAGTCAGGTCGGGCGTGGGTTCGAGTCCCACATAAGACATGGATTTTTGTAAACGTCCTTTCACGCATCATCACTCCATCGTTTCATTATCATCAGCTCATTCGTACCCCCGTGTAACCTAGCTGTTGGTGTGGTCGTTAACCATCATTAAAATAGATAGAAGAATGGAAAAAAATAAGTTCGTCGAAGATCTTGAAGAAGAGTAGAGATTTCTTTTCCACAACACAAATGTTTGAATTGTTAATTTATTCCCGAACTTACATAAGTTTTTTGTTCATAGTTTATTAAATGAGTTGCCCCAACAATCCTACTTTGTCATTTCTAGTCTCAGTTGAAAAACAAAAGCTTTGTGATATGTTTTAGATTGTAATGGAAAAATATCATTATCATAATACACTTGACTACGCTTGCCATTTCGTGCTTGATACTTTTACAATCATTCTGATTGGTTTTTGTATCAGATCGTCATAACAAAATGGATGTTTTCAGTTATTATTTATCTCATTCCAGACATTCAACTTTAGAGAGGACAAGAGAATACAAAATAGAGCAGACCAACCAGAAACTTCTTGCAATAACGTCGACAAAATAAAAATAAATTGAATGGAGAATAACAAAAATAGTAAATAAAATACTTCTCGGTAATTATATATAGAAGGAAGTGGAAGTAAATAACGACAGTGTTTAAGTACGGGCACGCTTTCAGTGTTGTATATTGGAACGTGTGAAAAGTTACAAAATTACTCTCGCATATGTCACCATATGTTTATTAAGAATGCTATATGATTGACAGTTTTTTTTGTAACCATTCGTTGGCTAAACTGAATTGAAGGACATCACAACCCTGAAACTAGATTTCAAATAATAATGACGATATGTATTTCCTCAATTTCAGAGATTTTTTTTTTTAATAACATCGAAACTTGATACAAAATCATAGTTCCCCAATTAAGACTATGGATGAAAGATAGGATCGTTTGAACGGGGCGATCTTTGAACAAGGGCGATCTTACCTACCCAACTAAACTAGGAATTATCATCTCAATTTCAGTAAGTAAAATTAATTCATTTGTCCCCCAGGACCGACCTTTTTTCTGAGTCGTATTGTTGGGCAAGAAAATTTGAAAAATAAAATCTCTCCGTAAAAGTTCAAATTTTACTGAATGTGAACCCACAAATGACACATCTAATTACGGAATTGAATGCAATTCAAACCAGCCGTTATGAAGAAAAAATTATAAATGCTTTTTATTCATCAAATAGAAATAATAGCAGAAAAATGTTGCAGTGATAGATTCACGGCTCCGTGGAGTCGATAGTAACCGAATATTTTATATGAATCAAGGTGTGTATAGTTTTCGATACTTAAATATATAGATATATCGCTCCTCTTACAACGCATATGCTGCGTTTGCCTGGTATAGTAAGTTAGTAACCACACGAAGAATAGGCCTACATAAGCCAAGCTGCAATACAGGTATAATTTACTACAACTTACATCAGCTAACACCCTAACATCACGCAGACATTAATACTTTTCCTTCAGACACCTGTTAGCTAATGTCTTCATTATCTACTTCAACACCTTGTATAGAAGGGAGGATCTGCTCTTATAGGGGTCTAATCCTTGATCATAAGGAAGGCTGCTGTTGCAGGGGTAGTCCTTGACCATACGGGAGGCTCATCTTAGAGGGATGACATATGGTCCATCGACAAGATCACTATAAATTAAACTTATATCCTCTGAAAAAGAAGGTCGTCCACCACCCGAATAATAATTGTGAAATCTTCGGTATTCCTTCTATAGAGAGATACACCGCAGCTTTGAACCATGAATACTTTTGAAACATTTAGTTTTGTTTATAAAGGTAAACCTCTTCGTAAATCAACATCTGAATATGAACGCAAACTCAGACATTGAAATAAGTGAAGAGCAATGAATTCTCTAAATTGTTTTCTTCAATTAGAACTTCAGTATTATTTTTAGTTTCCCCAACTTTTCTAGTTGATTATGCAGCAACCTTACAAACATTCCCGTACAAATATAATGGTAATATTCTTTTTCTTTTCAGTGACGACTTTCTTCTTTCGTGGATATATAGAACACTATCTTTTATTACTCTGTATTATTATTTACCATCAGAACAGATTGAGAAAGGGTAATACGCGAGCAATTTTCTTGAGAGGGCAATAAAAAGTGCACGGTCAATTTTATATGAATGCTGGAATGACATTGGTTTCAAACTCAATGTAATCGAACGTCTCTCCATTACTCCAATATAGCTTCTTTTACCAATGGATTACCTGACATTGCTTGACATTTTGTTTTATTTCTGGTTCTGAATATGTACCTTATACGTTGTCAAAAGCACATCATTAACCTATTGCCACATCCATATTGAAGTGGTATTATCAATGTTTACATAGTAGCCCGTACTATGCCGTTAGTTCTCTACGTCCATTGGTCAATTGGTGAGCATTGTTTGCTAGTGGAGACAATGAAGAGACAGAGAGAGAGAGAGAGAGAGAGAGAGAGAGAGAGAGAGAGAGAGAGAGAGAGAGAGAGAGAGAGAGAGAGAGAGAGAGAGAGAGAGAGAGAGAGAGAGAGAGAGAGAGAGAGAGAGAGAGAGAGAGGGAGGGAAGGAGATCGCGGAAGACATTAGCCAGTTATGCGTTTGAGAGACGCGTGAAATGGATTCAGCTGGATGAATAGAGACGTGGCGATCCCCACAGTTTGGTGTAAAGGAAACTGTGGCTGCTTAATTAACAGATCTAACTGTAAGTTGTGGACCCGAGACACAATGCACAGTACTGTGTGGCATTCCACAACAACAAATGGTCCTTTATGCTACGTCAAGACAATATGCAAAACGCATTGGCATTCCACTGCTATACTCTCAACCAAACCGTTTTACGACAGAGAGATGCATAAGTGATTTGTATTACGAACGAAATCAATGCGTTAAGAATGTATATGGGCTCGATCGAGGAAATTCTGAAAATACTTTTTTCTAACATGTATAACTTACGTAAAGCTATTAGTATTTTATGCGTACAGTTTGAACCACTGTGCCAAAAGTGCATAGTATAGGCCTACCAAGTGCATAGTAAGTGCATAAGTACAATCTGGATGCATTGCATAGAACCACTGTGCATACTATATACTTCCTTCTACCTGGTTAGTTCATAGGATTTAACAGGTATCAGACAAAAACAAAACGAACTTTCACTTCCGACTCAAGCTCTACGTGTACGTGTATATGGATCATATTTTCCAACAAAATACTGAACTCGACCTTATGGTTAACCGAGCTCTACATGGGTCTCAATAATCACTTGAGATGATAGCTAACAGGCAGATGGTGTTTCTACCTGTTCTACCTGTTGATAGAGACGTAAGGGTGCATTCAACCCTCATACTGACCGACTCAATCACACACCACGCCACGCAAACGCAGACCGCAAACAATCGGTAGATATTGGTTTTCTATTACTATATGATTAACTTTACATCGTATCTCATTTCAAGTAAGTCTTCGATGGACAAAACGCGAGGTGAGTGGAATAGAGACGTGATCATAATCTTATAACGGATGTCGGAAATCACAATATTATTGAGTTATTGTTGTATTAGATATTAGTTATTGACTCTCGGTTTTGTAGTATACTTATTTCCACGGAAGAAGAGTGCCATTTACCAATTGAATAATTGTACAAATCAACGATTTGTAGAGAAAAATTTGCGGTTTTTGGAAGATATATTTGTGTTTGTAATCTTAAATCTGATACTGAAAAATTGTGTACACTCAAAATACCACAGTTTTACCAATAAATGGGTATATTGTTCCTCAAAGTTAAAGGACATCACAACTCTGAAACTAGATTTTAACGAGTGATGAATGTATTCATTTCCCCGATTTTGAAGAAAACTAAAAATCATCATCTCAATTTCGAAAATAAAAATCAATTTTCTGGTTCTCCAGAGACCATGAGTCATGACATATAGGCATTACCGATTCTGTATAGAAACAAACCCAATCGAGTAGTGTCTACGTCAAGCCTCACAAAAAAGGCCGAGTCCTAGAGGAATAATTAATTAATTATAATCTCTGAAATTGAGGTGAGAATTTCTAGTTTTAATTACACTTAGAGCCCATATTACCAATAGTAAAAATGTGTTAATTAAGCTAATTAATCAATTGCAGTACAAAAATAACATTGGTAACCAAGGGTAATAAAAAGCTAATCCACTAATTATCGCTTAATCAACAAATGTATTATTCGTAATACCGGGCCTTAGTGAAATAAATATCGTAATTATTTGTTAGAATCTAGTTTTAGGGTTGTGATGTCCTTTAAGTTTGTAGACAACCTCCAACTCCCGTAAGCACAAGTATATTGATTGAATTGGCTTCTGAATAAGAGAAACCAATCCTCTATTTTACATCCACATCTCTAGAAAGAGGTCGAGATGGGTACTTCACAAGATAATACAATTTCTAATTCCATCTTCCGTTTTAGATCATTATTATTTCCAATACTCAGGCAACGAATTAATATTGTTCCATGATCCGTGACCATTGAGTCAGAACTAGGAGCAGTTTTAGGTATAATCATTCATAAATTCAATTTTAAAAGCCATCAGCATTTCGTTTTAATATATCATTGGGTACGTGAGATATTCTGAAACATAAATATTATAAACAAGAAATAAACGAGGTATTTATTCTGTGTTCGTTATATTTTAGTGTATTATCTATCCTACTTCTTTGCTCGGTGGTATAAATAAGATATATACCTGATGTTCATTATTATAATTATATTTTTAATTTGAATCTGTTCAGAAATTTGAAAATGTTCAATTTCATTTGAGTTTGTACGGTGCAAAAACTTATTGAAATTCTTGTATTTTTATTTCTTCATTTCGATAAGGTGAATCATATCTAAACTGCAGACAACAAACTTGATTATGTTTTTCTTGAAAATAACATAATATTATGTGTTACAACAATATCTAAACTTATTCGACGAGAAATGACAAATAAGATCAGGCAAAATAATTAATGAATTGTTTCATTTTTTCAATTTTCGAACATTCTATGTAGAGTGTAGATGATAACTGTACCATAATAACAATAAGACTGATCTTAAAAATGTTTTAGGCTAGCAAGTACCGACTATATTATATTCCATTAATACGTGCAACTAGATCGATACCTCGTTTATCTGTAGATTGACAAGGTATGATGGCACAGACGAGAATCCCACAAGGGTGATCTTCCACCCCAAGGTGAATAATTATTTACAGTGAAACTCATTGAACAAACTGTAAATATAGACTAATATATTTAAGGAAAAGCAATTCAATAATTTCCATTGGGGAAAATGAAACTTCACCGTAAAACCTAGCTTTTCGTGTGGTCATTAAGCGAACTAAATAAATGGATCGTTGACGTTCAGGAGGATGTATAGGTCTATGTTCTTTTTTTTTATTGAGGAAACGAGATAGAAAACATTACAGGTAAACGAAATTAAATATAGTTTATAGGGTATAGCTGTAGCTCGACTTAAATATCGATCAATTTAATGGAAAATGATTATGACAATGACAATACTGAATTAATTATCTCATCATTACTGACCAATGTTTGAATTTCATTTTATTCATTTGCCCTTGAATTCATTTGCCCAACGCTGTAATGTGTTTGAATAAAGTTTGATTCTCCGTTTGTAATATTTGCATAGCTAATCGTTCCAATGACTCGGTTATGCCCGACTGTCCGGCAGGCCGCAACTCGGCTTAGCGCTTAGCCGTCGGTGTGTTGTGGCTGAGCCACTAAGCCTGCTAACCGCTCAGCCAAACGGACTTGGCGCAGGCAACGCTCAGCCGAAACCAGCGCTCTGATCAATATTTGCTGGCAACTCGGCATATTTTATTGACGAGGAAGGTGGGAGCGATACACGGGGTGGGCGAGTGGGGGGGGGGTAAATAAGCCTCTTAAAATGTTCAAATTTAAAAATCTATGTTATCCTTATTATCATTATTTGCTAAACGACTTAACTACCACCAACTTGGTTAATTGGGCCGACGTGCGATATCATAATGATGATAACAATAATAATGGTTTAAGTGAACCATGCAGCAGCCGTTAACTAACCTATGCCGTTGTCGGTGTATTACTTGTTTCATGAAATGTGCGAGCAAAATATTGCAGATTTGTATACATATTTTTATGTAGATATAGATTTATTTAATTTAATATCGAGTGATAAAGTACTGTGCGACAGAAATTATTTGAATGTGTTTAAATTAATTAGATCATGTTGTCAATTTTAATTTTATCTTCTTATCTAACGTTATCAAATTATCTACATTTCTAATACTCGAGGTGACAACTTGTCTATTTTTACGTGTTAATCAAGGTTTAACTAGAGATTAATTCAACTTATTGGTTCTAAGACGGATCTTCTGTCTTATATGAAGATAATATCCCAGTTTGTGATCACTTTGTTTGAATGTTGTGGTATTTACCAGCCGGTTTGAAGCTGACCGAAATGAACTTGTGCCTGTGTTGCACTCGGTCGTAGCACATTGCGCACGAGACTCACGTCCAACTTATAATAAATGCAATTCCACACGCACTTGCCACTCTGCATTACTTCCATCCACCACCCCTCTCTGTCTTTCTCACACTCTCTTTCTCTCTCGCACTTGCTTTCTCATTCTCTCTCATTTCTCACTCTCCCTCTCTCTCTCTCTGTCTCACTCACACTCTCTTTCTCTCTCGCTCTTGCTTTCTCATATTCTCTCTCTCTCTCTCTCTCTCTCTCTCTCTCTCTCTCTCTCTCTCTCTCTGTCTGTCTGTCTGTATTCGTCACTCTCTCTCTCTCTCTCTCTCTCTCTCTCTCTTTCTCTCTCTCACACCCGGCAACCATCAACAACAAGCCTAACTCTGATTACCTTAAAGCCACGACAGAAGAATAGAATAGACAATATATAGGTTTAAAGTTGAACATGCACAACTTTGCTTTACTTTGCTCGTGGATGTCGGAGATGTACCAGCAATTTACATATTTCTTGTATTCTCAGACTCCCTTCCTCTAAACCCCTCTCCCCTCTCTCCATGTGGTTTGCATGGAACTTTGATTTTCAAGGAGCTCTGTTTTTTGATGTATTATATACACAGAAATATTTTTCAAGTCGTATGCAACTTTCCAAGCTATTGATTCGAGCTGAATAATAGCATATTATATGTTGACTACTGTATAATTCTTCATCTACGTATATATACGCCTACATGCCCTATATTAATCAAGAACTTTAAAGATCTCAATTCAATATCGTAGAACATTCATAAAATAAAAGTTACCACCATTCATGGCTTTCCATGCGCTTCAAGACCACCGCAAAATAGTAACACAACTCGAATAACTCATTGAACTTAGAATATAATGCCAAAACAAATCATCGAAGTCTCTGAAATTATTATATAGTTGATGGACAATCTTTTTTCTTTCAAAAAAAAAGATACAAGAATGTCAAAAACGAAAGCTGAGAAATGATGAAGAAATGAAATAATATGCTCGATCAATGCGGAGCTGTAGAAATGTGCTACCGCTTCCGGTCACAATATTATCTACCCCTATTTCTCCCCCCCCCCCTCATCTGTTCAGCAAGTTGATAAACCAACGTCATTTCCTATAACTGTGCATGTCTCTGTAACATATGATTCCCGGTGGACTGATATTTCCTAATAAGATCAAGCAATACCAACTTTGTCAACTGAAATCAACTGGAAGAGCATTAGGCCTAGGGGTTACTTGTTGGGGGAATGTGGGGTTTCAAGTTGGCTCCTAATCTACAAATCTCGTTACCTACACCGTAGCAAATAGCTATACGAAGGGTTCGAAAAGTATAAAGTGAGTAGAAATATTGGAGAAATAGCGTTTTATTGCAAGGCGAATGTCAGACACTTTCATAACTCTGAAATGTAATCGACTATTTCCTTTCATGTTCTGTGTTCTAAACTAAACTCAATATACGTTCAGACTTCAGCGCTTCTTTCTATTGGTTGAGCCTCCCGTATATATCATTCAGTCATAGTCAATATTACCTTTAAAACTGAAATCAATCGGGCGTGAGTTCGAGTCCCTCATAAGATGTGTTTGTTTGTAAACATCTATACATTCATCATCCGCTCATTGTTGACTGGGGACGTTGAGCAAACACTGATCAGTCGTCATTGGTTGAATAGAAGATCGTATAATATCGATAAGATCGATTATCGATTATTATAAGATCGAACATGTAAGATCTAGAAGATCGTTGATACAAAGACCTCGTGTCATCACATGATTACAATAATTGCAATCATCGTTATTCTACATATTATAACGAACCATTATAAAAAAACGAACAACAATATGAGTGTTATACTTGCATGAATTACGAGGTATGTTAACCTGCCACATGATTGGTTGTTAGTAATAAAATCTATTAATACGCGATTGGTTGATGTATAGACACTTTTTCTAACATGATTGGCTGAGTTATGTGATGTTATTGCTGAAAACATTAAGAAATAATTTTTCTTAGACATGAAATTATTCATTCTCAATAATTAAGTATACATTTATAATTAGTGATGTCTGTCCGTGTCTGCCGATATGTAGGCTATATACATTATAGCTGTGCATTGCATGCAATGTCGACTAATAAGTGAAGTAAGGAGAGAAGCAATTACCTGCAAGTGCTGCGAAAACAGCATCACAATGTAATTGAGATGTTTAATTGCAAGTACTTAATCCTGCTCGTATACATGCAGTTGAATCTAATTAGAAACGGAGAATAATGTCATCCTGGAATAGGGTATAATGCACGTGAAGAGAATATTACACACGCGCAAAGATTACATAGTATATATAGCCACTGTAGCCGTGGACTAATATATGTATTTATTATATTGAACTGAAGAAGAATACTTACATGGGATCTTGTATCTTGCTGCATGTGTAGGCTCGTGTATTATATCGAACATGTGTATTATATGTGTAATATGTCATGTGTCTAATATATCATATGTATTATATAGAACTGTAAAAGTATACTCACATGGAATCTTGTATCTTGCTGCATGTCGTGTACGCTTGTATTCACTGAATAATGAAGTTATAGCCACGAACTAAAAAACGTGTAACTATTTCGATAATTACATATACTCTCGAAGTGACTTTCGAACCCTCAAACCCTTTCGAAAGATCCAATTGCATTTCATAGCGTGGACCTAGTCTTGAAGAATCGTAATACCCTAAAAATACCATAGCTGTACAAACATGAATGTGAAATTTGTGTCCGTTATGTTGGTAGATCAGTTTCTTCTTTACACGCATATAGAAAAGATATCTGTAACCAACTGTATGCATAGCGAACTGGTTCAGATTCGAATCGTACGTAACAGATGTCACTGACTCATTATCATACCGATCTATTACATATTGGTGGAGGTGCCGTGATATATTACGTCGGGAGTCTAGTTATAGTGGAGGTGCCGTACTTGTGGTAGAGATGTCAGGTTATTTTTTGCGCTTTTGTTGGTCCAATCACCATAGCTCTTTTGAAATGTGACAACGTAAAGTTTAGTAATATACTTGCTTTTACGGGAGTTGGCGGATTATACATTTAATGCCTCTAGGTCGGATGCCCTTCTACATGCACTTGCGACACCACGTAATTGGCTGTACTCGCTTCTCTTTTCTCTGCAAAACGAGCACAGAACTGTTTTATTGAGTTGGAACAACCCTTAAGAACAGCGATAACGTTATTCTCACTCCTTGTTCACACAATATGATCACTATCGACGTTTATGGTGGAGGTGTACAGGTGGTTATATATGTTTCACCCATATGTTTTGCACGTAGGCCCACTCAACGTAGTGTGCGGTTGACTATACGCTAACAATACCACTCAACTACAATTAACGCAAGTATAGTAACCCCGATATCACCAGTCAGCCTTCATTTGACAGTTGATGACAACAAATCACATGGGTAACCATGGGGATAACAACTTCAAACTGCCAGTTAGAGCTACTTCCTCATTGATAATTTTTACCCCGATATCACCAGTCAGCCTTCATTTGACAGTTGATGACAACAAATCACATGGGTAACCATGGTGATAACAACTTCAAACTGCCAGTTAGAGCTACTTCCTCATTGATAATTTTTACCCCGATATCACCAGTCAGCCTTCATTTGACAGTTGATGACAACAAGTCACATGGGTAACCATGGTGATAACAACTTCAAACTGCCAGTTTGAGCTACCTCCTCATTGATAATCCTTCCTCAAACTATAAGATACAGCTTGTCTTGACAGTCTTGTTTGTTCTATGTTACAGTGTGCGAAGCGGTAGGCCTATGGCAGGCTAACACCCTCCACAATGGCACTCACTGACTCTACCCCCGGGCCACGGCCTGCGCTGTGGGACATGGATAGAGGAGCGGACTATGAGTGTGACTGTCCTGGTCCGCCTCCGCAGTTCCGTTTGCCGCCACCACCTCGCCCCCCCTTCCTACAGGGATCTGATTGCTCGGAGACGCCTCTCTTGGATCTCGAGACATGTGATGCTGTGCCTGTAAGTAGACTGACAACTTGATGATATGAATCCATCTCTCTGAAAGGGAAGGTTCCCGCAAGGGTGATTTTACAGACATGAATGATCATAAAACGTTAACAGTTATAGTTATATAATTACCAAATACTATGTAAGACGTAGTTAATAATAGTCGATAATGAGAATGATTCACATTTAGTAAAATCAATGTGGAATGATCCACACCATTCACATTTATAATGTGTAACAAGTAACAACTCATTAGTACAATTATATATTTTTGTCAAATATTTTTACCTCACTACAAATAACTTTGTGTATAATATGTTGTGTACCCATATGAACGTTTGGTACGTCACGAATCAGAAGTTGGTACGCTTTCAAGATAACTGGAATAGGCCTATGTACGTCAAACACAAAATAGGAAAACCTGCACACTATAGTGTTCTTGGTTGAACTAGGAAAAGGAAGAACTATATGAAACGTATATATAGGCTCTATCCATCAACTATATATATGCCCATGTTCGTTTCTTCAATAGCGTAGGCCTATACTATACTTGTACATCCCAAGCAAGAGGAAACTGTCTACCAACATAAAAAAACACTAATACCAATATATGTGTATACGTGTTATATATTATGTGTATGCCTGTAGCTGTGATATTTAAATTGTCAGTGATTTTTCATGAGAGATTTATAATTGATAACACAGCTAAATTTTTCAAATGCGTTAAATGTTTAAAGTTGCAGCGAGCTTCTCTACAATTCTCGTCTTCTCTTGTGAATGCAAGTAAATATAACACAGCGAATCACGCCAAGTTATAAATACGCCACATTTACCAACTGGCAATTGAAGCCTTTTCTATTATTATTATTATATTTCATAACGTCGCTTTCGCTTTTTTGCGTATTTATGTTGGTAAGAAAACAATGCGTCTTATTTCCTTTTCACGTCTGAAGGAAATGACAGCCAACTTCTGACAAGCTAAACAATACGTCGATACAACAGTCTCCTCCTTTATCTCCAACCCACCTCCTCATATCTAGCTCTAGCAATGCGTTCAATTCAATCAGACGTTATACACGTCACGGCTTTTACTCTCTCTTCTCTCTCTGTCTGTCGTCACCTCCCCCTCACTCCCTCTCTTATTACTCTGGCAGGCGTCACCAGTTGTTAATGTCTTACTGTGTGACATAGAAGAAGAAAGAAGAAGAAAGAAGAAATAGAGAAAACCTGGAAATTACAATTGTATCTACTAGAGATGACGGTCGTCTGCCAACTTCAACACTAATATCATGTAGTCACACTTGTATAATATAGCTGGGTAATTTGAGATCTAGTATGAAAAAATCAGTTACATTAGATATATAAACACATCACATCTTTTAAAAGAATTGAATGTATAAAGCTACAGCTGGTTTCGCTACAGTTATATAATTTTTTAAAATTATCAAGTTGGTAGTCGACCTTCTTCTTTCGTGAATAGACGTATACAATAATAAAACCTTTCTTTTCAACACTGGCTGACTTGCATGTCGGAGATTTGTCACAAGTCAACTTCGGTCGGTGTTTTTTGCGCGTGCCTCGTTATGAAATTTGCCGAGAGTAATGAGATGGATGAGAAGAGGAGTAGGAAGGGGGTAGGGGGCAGGGAGAAAGAGAGAGAGAGAGAGAGAGAGAGAGAGAGAGAGAAAGAGGGTAGAAACATACCCTGTGTGATGATGATAATGAAAAATTTCTCAGCCAGGATTAAATAATGAGTGAAGAGGAGATACAAGAATAATTATAAGGGGTTCTTCTATTTTTTTGTGGATAGAAAAGGAAATGAAATGGAAATTCTCTCGAGTTTGTTTTTGAAGTTTTTAATAACGTTTCGAGGTTTAAGGGTAATACTTCTTATTATTTGTCAATTGGAATGGAATGTTGCTGCCGCGGGGAAAACTTTCTTCTCAAAACACTCTTCTTTCTTACTATAGTTTGTATTGCGCTGACTAAAATAAGATACTCTGAAGTCTGAAACTATTATTATTATTAACTTGTTATCACTATGATTATTTTATATATTCCATTTAAACAAAGAGGAATGGAACAAATTAAATTTTTGATGTATTGCAATTGTTGCTTTAATGAATAATTCACGCAGTTTGATAACCGAAAACAATGTAATGTAGGGTATCCGTATGTAGCATAAGTCTTATACTAATTTATCATTTTTCAATCTTTTTTCCTTCATAGGGTTGTAAATCTCTCTTGTGGTGCCCCGTCCGAACGATCCTACCTTTTCATTATTAGGGAACAGATGTCTTTGTGACAAGTTTGACGTGTTGATAAAAATTTGAAATTCCAACATTCTTCTTGTATTGTAATCCCGCTGATTTCAGGGTTAATATCTCAAACTATTCCAATATCTAATATCTGCCATTTTTCTCTCAACTTTTGATATTTCTTCTCGGCGCAATTGTTCTGTGATTTGCACTCTCTCGCTCGAAACTTGTTCCACGTTCTCGGTCGTCATTTGAACAGATGTTGCGTCGCGACGCCTACAAGAGAGACGTCACGACGCTCTAGCTGCAGGCTCACACAGCTGTTTACGCATTTATTACATGGCAGCGCTTTTAGGGCCACGTCTGACATTTATGACACGCGCATGCGTGCCGTGATCAGATATTACAATTGTTTCGAAATGTCGACAGTCTCCGTTTTGTTGAACATGTTAAAGTAGCTCTTCTATAACCTCGAAAAAATGACCAAGATTTTTTTTATCATCTTTTTTAATCAATTCTGCGGTGGAATTACCTCAGTTTCACCGTGGTTTCACGATAATCAAGATTATCCTGTATACAGAACTGAATTGAACGAAAATATTTATGAAACAATGTCTGTCTAGATTTTTCGAGATATAATGAACTATGACATGTCGTGAATTATTCATCCTGCAGTTTCAGCTTGCATTTGCTCTTTGATATTCTAAAAGGAATTGACGAAATAATTTTTTTCATATAAACCCAACTTACTATGCGCATTTCCCTAGTTTTATAATCAGGACCGAGATGTATTGAGGGTTGTGTTACGCCCGACCTGAATTTTCAGTAATTTCAACTTTTTTCCAATGAATGTAAATTAGGGTAATCCCAAACGGATGTGAAATTTACGATTCCTTAAAATCCCTCATGTTTAAAGCCAAACGCTATAACCACTTTAATTTTCATTAATGCGTTAATCAAGACTCATAATTCACCCGCATAAATGTGGGCTCGTCATAGATGACGTCATCTCTTGAATACATGCTTTGGAAACAGTATCTTAATTATTACAATAAATCATTTATGAAATGTCTATTTTTTCATTGTAATAGTATTTACTTCTATGCTCTCAGTATTGTGATTGCTTTTAATAATACTGTCAACTGTCACTCTTGATGAAAATGTCTCAAGTGGCATTATAATGTTGAACTATTTACCATGACAGTTTTGAGAATATAATGCTATAATTATTTGAAACAGTGCTTTATAGTAGTGAAGTTTATGTATAAAGTGTGCTATTAAAGTCTGTATCGGTGCTTTCAAGTTATGTAAGTGCTTTACGTACTTGCTTTGTGCTTTTTGATGAAGCGTCGCGACGCTTGTGTGGCGTCGTCTATACTCCGACAAGTATAGTGGTAATAAGAGGTATATTGTCTCCATAATCGTGGCTCCAAATAAAAAGCAATATTGTCCACCACAATAACGGAGGTAATGTAAGATTTTCTGGGCGATATATATAATGCGTCACATGTTGATTGTAAGTTGTGACGTATGAAGTGTGACATGTAACTTCCCATGTGACGTGCGACATGTAACGTGTGAAACCTAGCGCGTGACATGTAATAATAATAATAATAATAATAATAATAATAATAATAATAATAATAATAATAATATTTATTGGTCATTATTTGATTTTACAGGGTAAAATGTCTGACAAGTCATAATATATATAAATATGAAATATGTGTTACGTAACGTGTGACATGTAGCGTGTGACATGTAACACGTGACATGTAAACTGTGACATGTAACGTCTGACATGTAGCAACATGTACCGTATATGACACGTATAATGATATCCTATAAATAGTATGACATTGTAATGTAGGCTTCTATGACATGCACCGTATGACATGTCAATTGTCACTTGAGACATGTAACATGCATCAAGTGACGCGTATTGCGGGTGTGTATAACAGACGACGTCGACGACGGCAACGTACGACCCTTACGTTGTATACATACAGCTAAATGCAGCCGGAGCCGTAACGTTACAATGTCGTTATCATTAAACATGCATTGAGGGTAAAAACCAAGCAGGGAGAAAATAACGACGACAAAAACAACAACAGTGTGTAATTAAAAACGTATTTTAATGGCAAAAAGCGCTTCTCCGTGTAGGAGTGAGCTAGGTTTATTATAAGTGATTGCATGTAATGTATAGTGTAAGTCACGTCGTATCTCCTCAGTGGAGAGAACGTTACGTATTCTATATGCGACAAACCGTGAAGTAACTATAGCCAACATTATACGATGTCTTAATGTCGAGAGTTTTACTCATTATGATTACTTTCAATAAACGCATAGTAGGCCTACTCTATTGTTTTTTATTTCATGATTATTCTATTTTACAGGGTCATTAATACAGTCTACAAATTGTGATTTGTGAGCTGCTTTTAATTAAAACCACCCGACGACTGATGAAACCATATTATTATTGTTACAACTGGAAGGAAGTACTGAACTGTAGAAAGATCCTCTGTGGAAACTGAAAAGTAATAACGATTGTTATTATTATGATATTCACTGATTAAAAAGAGCTGTGCTAGAATGAAATATCATTGGATTGGATTGGATTGAAATTCAATCATTGTGATGATTGACCACGATTCACTCATTCAACATTCTTCTGAATGTTTTACTAATAAAAACGGCAAATTATTCATAACGAAAATACAGTAAAACTCGGTGACGACAAAGTCTTTCATACCAGAAATTCCATGAACAGAAAAAAGGTATCCAACAATTTCTTCAATAATAGAATCACATCATAATCATACAGATTTTTATTATAGCGATCTCATGGCATAACCCCCACAAAACTGTCCAGACAAGCAAGGTTATAGGATGTCATTTCATTCGTGAATATTTGAAGAATTGTGTGAAAAATATTTTATTTAAATAACTTCACAATTGCTGACGTTATCAACTGGGGATAAGTTCGTAACGAAGTATGAATTATTTAAAAAAATAGCCAGGCCTACTGTTGATCTCAACTAGTTTTCTTTTATTATCATATTCAAAGAAATGTCAGAGTTCCCACTAATTGCACAAAACATCAAATCGATATCTTAAAATCATGTAGCCAATTTGTATCACATTGCGATGCCTGATCTTAATTGAATTTTCCAGACACTTTTAATTTTAAAGAAGGGAAAAATACAATTTTGTTCATGTTTCAGACAGTAGGCCTACTGTTCGGAGGCCTACTAATAATAATTACAAAAAAATGCAAAATAATTAATAATACAAGAATAATTACAAATATTTACAATAGATTACAAAAAATAATTACAAGAGAGAATTGAAAATATTGCTGTAAGATGGATTTTAGAGATAGGACGAATCATAGATCGTTGGCATTGCAAGCTATGAAATTTGTAAATACTTTATATAAGGTGTACAGATAATTTGTACAAAATACTCATCAGTCAAGTTTTGTAAAAACACGTATGAAAAGATAAAATGTTTATTATAGTAAGTACTACAATCCGGTATTTTTGAAATTTTCTCTCGCGACAAATCTCTTTCGTCTACTCTCACCTGATAAAATAAAGATCAAAGGCATTTTAATATGACATGTGAGTTGATTTGTTCAGAATTGAAATCGAGATTGTCGTTAAATGGATTTGTATGTGACAAACGGACTTATATTGGCTGTCTCAATATATAGAAGTAAGGTGGAAAACTTCAGTATAGGAAGATCTCGTGACCCCTCAGTTGGCTAATATAAGCGTCATCTGCTTCACCACAGCCCCCTAGGATATATCTCGACAAAACCGACGACGTTCGAAAAACGTTCGAAAAGAATTCAAATTAAAATGCCAGCCTAGCTTCTCGACAAGTCAACAACACTGCATTCAAGCGAAAAAGAAGAGAGAAGGCGGCGGGGAAGATAATAGAGAACGTTTTCTCTAGAGAACGACAGCAAGAGACAAGACATCTTTTAATTTAGCTGTACATGCGGACTGTTGGATCAAGATGTCATTGCCGAGGAATGCGAGATATTTAGTTGAGATGTGGAATACGTCCCATTGTGTTCGATTTTCGTCACTGCGTCCACAGCACGCTATTATAGATAAAATGCTACATTAAAAACTAGAATAATAGTTGGAAATGGATTCTTACTTGTATTCCAGTGTTTCCTTGTATCACCAAATTGAAATAGAACAGTATTTATACCATTGTCGTGTTATAGCACAGAAAATGAGTATACAAATATACAAAACATCTTGCTCAGCAGTAATGGTTAAGCATGCAGTTGCTATGAAATTATTGGATATTGTACTAACTACCATATAGTATGAAGCTAGTGTAAATACATGTGTGTCACCATACACGAGCACCTCAATGGGAAAAAGCACTTGAAAATTCAGATGAATCATTAATAATTAGTTTGAAATTTTATAGACTCAGGTCAATCTTAAATCTGATCCCTCTGAAAATAATATATTATGGATACGCCCAAACATGTATTCATTACGCAGTCCCCAATTTGGAGTGAGAACGTTGGGACTCACCCCGAACAACTCGAAAAAGTTCAAAATGTATATTCCAAAAAATATACATAAGCCTATAAATATATATATGAGCTCATATATAAATATTCTATTCATTCAATGCGTGTAACTATGATGATTGAAACCATTATTATGATTATAACTGTAACTATTCATCCATTATTTCCTCTATATTAGTATAATTATATTTTCATGCATTCATGTTATGTATTATTTTGAAAAACATCAAATAATTAACATGCGTCAAATGACGTCACGCACATTAATGGCAATTGTTTTAATAGAACAGAAAACGACGATTTCGCATAGACAAAGGATTGCATAGTGAATTATAACTGCTATTTCATTTATAAATGGGCTTATAGACCAGTGAATTGTCTTTCTTTTCTTTTTTCAAAAGACCACTTATCTCTGATGCTCTGAACCTCTAAAAGAGATGTTTACGTATATAACTGTCAAAAATATATAGGACATGAGGATTTTTCCAATTCATACCATGTTGAAGATATTGATCAATGTGCACCTCTAATGAAAGTTAATGAGTTTTCTCATGGTAAATGTACAGTACATCTCATATGTATAAAGTTATCACCGAACGAAAATCTTATAATTCGTAAGTATAGACTCCAAATAAACTATCATTATTATATTTTATCAACGTTGCTATATAAATACAACAATACGAATGTTTCCATGTGTATTTGGTAACTTCATGTTAATTTTATTCTTGTTTGCTTAGCGCCCCCATGCACCAACAGATACGTCCCTTGGAAAACTTCTGTTTGTGGTTCATATAATCGTTATTTTCTCTTCACCTCGTGTTTCTACCTCGTGTGTGAGGTATAGCCTAATAACAGGGGTAAGAAACCAGAGAGAAACGCTTTAATAGAGTTTCACGAAAAGCCACCCTCTAGCTCGATGTATAAGTCAGTGAAACTCATATATATACATAGGAACCACCGAGGCTGAAAGAGGAAAATGAATAAAAATCTATTTTCTTGGAATTTATTTGCGTCGTTAGCGTTTGAAACCTCGCTCGCTTTCATTGTTTGTAACATCTTATAATACCGCGTGTTCTGCCTTATGAAAACCGCCATAGAAGTTAACGCAAACGCATTCTTCAAGCCTTCAAATTTCCAAAGAGCAGGGAAAGAGGTACGCGCGAGTACGTGTGTGAGAGAGATATGTGTAAACGTGTATGCGAGTAAAAAGAGAGAGAGAGAGGTTCGTGTGTGTGAGATAAAATAAGACTGTTTGCTTGCCAGCAACTCTTTTTTTCCATATAATATATAAGTTAGGCAATCACGAGGAAAAGCGGTTGCTAGATTTATGCGAGGCGTCCGACCGCTTACTCACTCTCTCGAGCCAAGAATACGACACCCTCGATCGAATCGTGGTGCGAGACATTCCATTCGCCTTATGAAACATATCTCACACCCCACCCCCTTGTAGGGGCGTTAAGGGATGGGAATTGTTTGCATAAACTGAACTTCAAGGTTGCGATGTAAAAAGCGTCAGGACCAATTCTATAGAATGAGGGTCACGCTAGAAAGAAGTGAGGGGTTGCGCTTGAAAAAATAAAGCTGCACTTGAAAAACATAGAGCTGCGCTTGGAATAAGTGAACGGCTATGCTTGGAAGAAGTGAAGCTGCGCGTGATCGTAGTCTACGGCACGTGATCGAAGTGATTGCTGTACGCTTAGAAATAGTCAGGAGGTGCTCTTGGAAGAAGTGATGCTACGCTTGAAAGAAGTGAGACTATGCTTGAAAGAAGTGAGATTACGCTTGAGAGAAGTGAGCCTACGCATGAAAGTTTAAGTGAGAGGCTGCGCTTGAGAGAAGTGAGGCTACGCTTGAAAGAAGTGAGGCTACGCTTGAAAGAAGTGAGGCTACGCTTGAAAGATTGAGTGAGTCTATACGCTTGAAAAAAGTGAGGCTGCGCTTGAAAGAAGTGAGTCTATACGCTTGAAAGAAGTGAGGCTACGCTTGAAAGAAGTGAGGCTACGCTTGAAAGATTAAGTGAGAGGCTGCACTTAAAAGAAGTGAGGCTACGCTTGAAAGAAGTGAGGCTACGCTTGAAAGATTGAGTGAGTCTATACGCTTGAAAGAAGTGAGTCTATACGCTTGAAAGAAGTGAGGCTACGCTTGAAAGATTAAGTGAGAGGCTGCGCTTAAAAGAAGTGAGGCTACGCTTGAAAAAAAAATTGAGGCTAAGCTTGAAAAAATGATGCTACGCTCGAAAGAAGTGAGGAGTTTCACTTGGAAGCAATAATGGTGATAACATTGTGTATGTCATTCATTATGTAGATAAGAACATCCACACTTTTGCGAGAAAGTTTTAATCGACCGTCTCCATGGTACCCCGCACCTCTAGCGCTTGGGTGTTTCAGGCCTTCATCTCTCGTCAGTACAAATCGAACAACAATTCCTGTTCCTCAGATACACCACAGCCTGTGAATAAAGCATTTTTTAACACCGCTATAACTTGCAGAATTCCTTCTGAAACATTTCTTTTCCTCCAGAAGTATGACTTCGGTAAACTGGAGTATACAGATTAAGAGGTCATTCGTTCCTCCAAATAATATAGCTGTTGGCGGGTTCGTTAGGCTAACAAAGTAGTTTTATTTTATAAATTATGTTGTATAAATCTAATAAACTTTGATCTTCCCCCTTACTCAGTGCTGGAATTATATACCCAGTAATAAGACTGACTTTATAGCGAATTGGTCTATTATTAACTCGCTTTGAGCATGCATGTAACGTAAACATCAAACAGAATATTGGAAGTATTAAAAGCAATACTTGAACAATTAAACTTACGCTCAAGTGAAACTGACTGCTGTAACTAACTCGTAGTAATAGTTCCAACTGCTTGCTGCAACATCTCAGTGAAAATCTCTGAACGGTGCGAATTAAAGATCAACATTATAATTTCAGTATAGAAACCTCTGAACAGATATTTCACAAACCAACAATAAGATATATTAAACTCTAGTCCTTGGTTACCTCCTCACTTTTGTAGTTGCTATGGTAACCTAACAAACATTCCATCATTCAAAATTATTCCTTCAAACAAGGTGACATCTTGTGGTAATCAGAGTTCAGAGGTCATGCAACAATCTCCATTTCTCCAATCACAACTTCAGTTTGTTGTTCTTCTTTACGAAGTTGTGGTAATCTTCCTCTTATTAAATTGCTATATTCCTATATTGGTCTCCTCTCATTACAACAATAGTATCAGCATCGCTTGAAAGAAGTCTATATTAGAAATATCATCATCAACGTTAATATCGCGAACCGCTAAATCTACTCGTAAAGACGCCGACGCTTCTTGTAGTTACCTAACGGCGCCGCTAGATAGCTACACTGCATGCGTCGTCTTTGATCTTGATGAAGTAAGCGTCGTAAGATCACTGCTTATATAAACACGACGGCTGAGAAAACATAACAAAGTATAAGACGAGTTGATTAACAAATGCAGCTGTGTAAGATGAATGAGGAACATATTGACAAGTATTATATCAGAGCTTTTACAGTGTATAAGCAGTACGCTTCGCGTGTCTTCTTAGAATGTTCAATCAAAGCCCGAGTCAGCAGACATAATATGTGGACTTGGAATAATATGTTTGTTTAGCCAAAAGCGTGTATAGTCTTTCAGATTCTTTCAACTGTTTATATATAGGATATAGGCCTATGAGATATATAGGTTTATGTGGGATTATCTACATATATGAAAGAAAGGGTTAATTGGTAGTTGTCATGGCCAACAAGCTGCCATGTATCACAATATTTGTTTTCAAGACATCATAACAGTGACATCAGTCGTCATAATCTGCCATCAAGAAACAAATGTTGAGCACTTTTTCCAAAGTGTAGACAACTAAAAAGTTGTCATTAAATTTCAACTCCCAAGTTTTATTTGGACTAACTTCATTTTTGTATATGTAGGCCTATTATCATTTCACTGTACTTTCTCTCGTACATATCTGTTTTTCATTTTTGACAATGCTAACAAATAATTAAATTTGTAATACAACATTTAATAAATGTAATACAATACAACTGAGTAAGCTGATTCGAGTTGAATTCTTATCATTTTCACGTGTCATCACTTCGTATAGTTTCATTATCACCTGCGCATTCGTACCCTTGTTTAACGTAGCTGTTGGTGGGGTCGGTAAGCAGCATTGAAATAAAAATGTATATATTATTCTCGGTAAGATCGGCTAAGAGTTTGAAATGAGTTTAGTCGTTCGCTCGCCGAGTTCAGTATACCGTACGTGTATTTGATGAAAGAAAAAAATAACTTGACGCAAATCTGATGCCATTTCTTTTCTAAGTTTTCAAAACTACGGTCGTAATTATCGACGGTCGTTATAATTTACAGCGTATAAGAGCTTGCATTACGGGGCCTGAAACTAGCAGGCAAATGAAACGAAATCAATTGTTCGCATTGTAAATTGAACGCCGAGAATCAGTCGACTTAAGTGTATGTGATCTGTATTACTACGATAGTTTATCACAGGAAACAATCAGTGTTTTTAAACTACGGCTACTTCTACGAAACTTTTATTTCAACTTGGACTGTTCCAAAAGATATTGAATTCATTCAAATACATCTCAATATATTACTGTTTGTATTGAACGCCCCAACAAACAAATTTGTGTCCTCAGATATTTCTTCTAGATCAATGATCCAAATTACTAGATCTTGTACATACTATCACAATTGCTACTTGTGTGTCTATGATCACAAGTTGTTTGGCTCAATGGCACGAGATATAACGTGTGAACGCTCTTATTGTGCTAATTTTCACACCTGAACTCGCCCTGCCTGCTGAAGATGGAAAGAGAAAGAGAGAGAGAGAGAGAGAGAGAGAGAGAGAGAGAGAGAGAGAGAGAGAGAGAGAGAGAAAGAGAAAGAAAGAAAGAAAGAAAGAAAGAAAGAAAGAAAGAAAGAAAGAAAGAAAGAAAGAAAGAAAGAGAGACAGAGAGACAGAGAGACAGAGAGAGAGAGAGAGAGAGAGAGAGAGAGAGAGAGAGAGAGAGAGAGACAGAGAGAGAGAGAGAGACAGAGAGAGAGAGAGAGACAGAGAGAGAGAGAGAGAGAGAGAGAGAGAGGGTTCATCAGATTAGTACATATTGTGCACAAGCGGGTAATCTCCACAAACGGTAAGATTAGACTCGGGATTATTTCTCATCCGATTTGATCAAACTGTTTTTGAGATCACATTGCTATTTATAGCTGAATTTTATATGACATTATGATTAGTATCAGAGAAAACGGTATACATGAGCTCTGTATAACTCATCAACTAAATAATACTGGTTCAATCCTTGATAATCGTAGAGAAAATAGATGTAGCTTGAAACATTTAACGCTTTTTAAAGTTTTTTTTTTATCGCATATTTCGTTCTCTATGAATACTAACTGACATTTTTAATTTACCGTCCTCGATCTTGGTTAGATCATACCGCTACTTGAAATTGTATGAAAAAACACCATAAATGTGTTGCGAGTTGAGCGATGAAATGTAGGTGCTGTAAGATAATGCAACTCACTCGTACGGGTAGGCCTAAAGTCAACCCCGAGTTCATTAGAAGTGTTTGCATGAGAATTCTGTATGGACATACATCTAGATCATTTTAATTCATTAGTGAAGAAGAACTGAACACACAGTGAAAAATTGAACCAAATTCAAGTGGACATTTTATTAACTACTGTCCTGTCACGGCGAGACAGCTTACTTGCTGAAATCTAAAACCAGGCTTAAGTGTGATTTACAACATCAGACTAATATTCTAGTTTAATTTGTCATATTTAAAGATATATTGAATTCTTTGAAGAAAGTGGTCGCCCTAAGAACTAAGTTATGTATAGGTTTATACCGAGGATCGGTTTTACATCTTCATTCATTAATAGTTTGTATTGTTATTCAGTATGGATATTCGTGCTATTTTAATTCACCAATAAGGATATGAATTAGTGATTCGAAAAATTAGTTGTAGTGAACAGCGAAATGAAATTGGTTATGTTATTTCAATCATGATTTCGTTAAACTTCACCACCTCTATTATTTTATAATTGGTGTGGGGACCTCGCTATATAATATATATATATAAGTATAATAATAATGTTATAGTCGTATCCAAGCAGACATAGAGAGAGTATATTAATACAGAATGTAATACTGCATGTCCCATGAATTATTGTTGTTGAAATGCACTGAAAGTCTAATATTTTAGCTGTACACTTATATCACGTGCTATAGCTACCATGTGTTTCCATGTATCTTAATATAGCTTCTTCGAGTATATTATTAGCATGATTTACACGCGTGTTGTTATGCGGGACGTTAATCAACCGTTGAAGCTGTCAGCACGGTTTAACTGTAGTTAACTGCTTGACTGGAGCTGAGTTAAATGATGAGGGAAGGTTGTAATAAATCGTGTATCCTTGAATCTGAGAGATTGAACTTTACATTGGACTTATATTTTATACATATAATTTGTATTTACTTGATAATAAGGGACGAAAAGATACCGACCGTAGAGTTGTCACTGTTATGAAGGTGATTTGAAATATCCTGAATATTATTTTGAATATAATTTCATATCAACACTGAACGAACAACATTCTTAGACCCTGGATGTGAGACATTTACTTCAGGGTAAATTTGATGTTGAATGTGCTACAAACATTGTTCCCCAATAGAGGCCAACAATGACCGATAGGATCGTTTGGACAAGGTCAATATTTCCATCCATAAGTAAATAATCAAATATAATATAACTAATTCAATAATATTTGTTAACAATAACAATTATCTCTAGCACATAATTCAATAATTAAACGTGAAATAATTTCAATAATATTATAATTTATAATTACATGCTATTATTATCTGATGCACGATTTATGGAGAAACCGAAAAATGAAACATATCAATGGGCTTATTTAACATGAAACAATTTTAAAAAAATGATATTTGATATAGTACTACTACATCCTGGTGGTTATAACCTACCCTTATTACAATATTTCAATTTGATTGTATGTATATTTACGAAGTTTGGAAAGGAATCGAATTAGTATGCTTCGAAATTGCTTTACTACCGCCAATCCAACTATATATTTAAATAATCTTGATGTTCAATATTTGTGTTGTACTTGTATTTGACTCGATCGTGGGAACCTATGTGCCTATATCTATTATTATACTAGTGGTGTGAATGAACAGGCGCGTCCGATCAACCTTCTCTTTTATCAATTATGACACTTAGGCCTACATCATCCAACTTTGCTTGCCACATTTATGAAATATGAATTCTTGTCTCTCATTCACCTTTCATCCCGTCAGTGTCGAGTATATATTTTTCACTCCTGTCAACTTCTCTCGAGAAACTTAAAAATTCTGAATAACAATTCAAACAAATTTAAAAACGTTCAATCTTTCGAACACTAAGACTGCAACCTAAACAAACACGATATATAAAGGACCTATAGCTGTGTGTATGCTAGTGCTAGCTATATATATGTAGGTGTATTTCTTCTTTTCTTTGACGTACACATTTTATAAGCTTCTTTTATACTTGAAGAGTTTCCATAATACTTCCAAAGCAAACTTTTCCACATCTTGTTTTTTTTTTACCAACACTCGCTTCTTTATTATGTGTCATGTTTATTTTCGTTTACCGGCCTCCTCCTTCAGCGTTTCTATTTGGCATACGCTTTCACCGGCTTATCACTTTTTCATTTAGATCTTTCTCGAAGAAAATGTGTTTCCCCTTGAAAATAAGTTACCGAGCGAAGATTTATGGCACAATAAGACAAACTTTTCATTCGATTTAGAGATTACTGTGAGAGGAGGCCGTTGAGAAGTTGTGAAGGAGCCAGGATAATAGAGACATAGAGCGTTTGAGAATCAATGCCGATCGGAGACTACTTGAGAAAAACGCTTTCACTAGCGTTGATATATTCTTGTAATAAACGTGTATTAATACATGGTATTTGTTATGTGGGTTTACTGTTGAAGGCGTTTGAATTTTATATTCATCAAGTAATACTTGACACAAGTCATCGTTCCTCGTCATCATCATCGTCATCGTTCAATGGAAGACTGAGGCCCGATATTACCAAGTCCAGTTTGCCTTTATCTGAGAGTTGGTGAAACCAAATACCGTGGGTAACCATGGTAATACAACTTGAAACTGACAGTTAGAGCTCCTCCCACGTTGGTAATACCGTGCCTAAGAATCTTTCGGACGGGTAACCGGAAGGGTGATTTTACGATATTTAGTTATATCTGTGTTTTGGGAAATATCTTTTGAATGATCTGGAAAATAAATTGTAATATAATGAGAACGAAATCGACATACTCTAACAAAAGGTGTACGTATAGTAGTAGTCAGCCTCCATTACACTATAATGTCATTATTGAAAATGAAAAAACATGCATATCGCTGAGTGATGGGCATTTAGTGTATTCCATTCCATTTCAGTAAAAGGATATCTGCTTTTCGTTTGTTGAAATTGTGATATTCTGTAAGCATCCTATAGTTATTACCAATATATAGATATACCAGCACTAAAACAATTGAAATGTTTTTACAACAATGAAAACATTTCAATCGAGGGCTTTGTCGTTGATTTGCATTGTTATGTGAAATAGTTGTGATAAGAAAGTATGAATGTGTAAGATTATTACCCAGCAACAATGCTGTCGAAGTATTATCAACAAGGATATTTCTTTAATATGATTGTTGTATGCTTCAACTGTGGGTTTGTCCTCAAAAAGTTCTACTATGGAAGGCCATCCTCTAGATTCCATCATTTTTTAAAAGTCTGTTCTAGAAATCAACCATTTCGTGGAATATTCCTACTGTCAGGAGAATGGTGGTTATGAAGAGCTAAAAGACAAGTAAAACTCCGACGTTGAAAGTGACTCTTACATCTAATGAGCATAAAATAAAAAAATAAAAAAGTATTTTTGAAGTATACACTTCACAGTTACAGCACTGAGCTGAGCGAGGATATTTTGAAACATATTGCCCGTCTATATATTAAGATTATAATGTGAGGATGAGTATGGAAAAATACCCCATCTCAACAATTGAAAATCTCAAACTATTCCTCTTTAAAAATGTTCCTCTTTAAAATTTCAGATGGAATTGATGAAATTATATCTCCTTATAAACATATATATATATATATATATATATATATATATATATATATATATATATATATATATATATATATATATATATAATATATATATATATATTGATCATCAATACACATTTTTTCAGTTTCCAAATCAGGCAACCCGACTGTGTTCTTTGGTAATCCGAAATTTCACAAAGTAGAACGCATGTTTGTGTCGTAGAATAATTGGGGATAATATGTATACGAAGCTTTCTAATTTCAAATTCCTCAAAGTTCCTTAAATTTAAATGCCGAACGCTAATGCCACTTACGTCGAATTAAATTATTAAATATAGGTTGTAATGCCATTTTAATTTGTTCTCCTTCTTTATATGAGTCTTATCTAAAAGTCTTTTCACTAAATATTCTGTCCTGTCGAAGCGATGTGTGCAGGCTAAACTTTTGTCGACGCTGTGAAAAGAGAAATCGTGTAACAAATGACTGAACATTTGAACTCTTTCGACCCTTAAGTTCAAGTTCACAGATCTTGATTCGAGGTCAGAATCGGGGTCGACTCTGTTTCATCCCCTTTTGATTGTATTACAGACATATAGGATAAGTACTAGACATCGTCGTCCTTTATAGGCTCCTCGACGCTCCAGACATATACATGCAATAGTGCATGATTACTTCCTATTTGTGCAACATTCGTTTATCAGATACGTTTTTGTTACATCATCGTGAGTAATTGAATATATATACTACAAACAATTACTTTGTTTCTCATTTTAATGAAATGTGGCTCATAACAAATATGTTTTGAAACTTCTTCCAGAGTATATGGTGGCACCTCCGTAGCTCAGTCAACTATCACTAACTATATATATAATGATTTATTCATTAGGTTGATCTCTTATATTTTATTTTCCCTTTGAAACCAGGATTCAGATGGGGATGAATAAACTGAAGTCAGGTCGGTCGTGGGTTCGAGTCCCGGTAAACGTCCTTTCACCTATATCATCCCTCATCGTTTCATTATCACTTGCTCATTCGTACCCCCTTATAACCTAGCTGTTGGTGGGGTCGTTGAACATCATTAAAAAAAGAATGTATATGCTCCTGATGTAATGATTTATAGACTCACCATTGTTTTATTGTTTGTATTCGCCCTGGTTCTATCATTTCGTGAACTATAAAGTATTAACAATAAAAACAATATTACGGGAATGGAAGTAAAGAAAGGGAACAATTTGGTCATTGTATAACAAGTCACAACTCACGATGATGAATATTTAGATCGGTCTTGAAGGCCTTCATGGACGTTAAACCATGAAACATTCCTCTACCCTTTTACATTATACCCTAAACATGTTTTAATAATAAACAACAACATCAACCTCCTTTGTTGCAATCTCTATAACATCGCAAGCACGTAACATATTCGAACGAGACGAACGTACGTCTCCAGTGTTACCGTGCACAATCACATTTATTATATTATATACTCTACATTGTTGACTTTTTTCTCTTATCCACAAAGTTTCTTAATTGTTATTTAGTCTCGTGTCCAGTAGAGTGGGTGGCATATCTGATCAACACCTTATATGGCCACTTGATTTATTGTAATTCTACTTTTTTAGTATCTTCACTACTTACAATATTGGTAGACCTGTTCAAATTAATGGTAGACCATTAGATTCAAATTCAACCAAACAGAGAGTTGAAATGATCAAGGAGATCAATTGACTGAAGTGACATAATCTACTAAAGGTGTGCATGAGATTACGTAACAGTAGTCACTGTGACTATTTTTCCATTTCATTCATTTATTATTTCAAGTAGATCTTTACTTTTCTGACTCACGTAAAAATCAGGTAAAAATACAAAATCAGGTAAATGCGCAATCAGGTCAGGAATGTTACATAAAATTTAATAATAGAGCAATGTACGTGTTATTTTCGTGTATACGCCTACTCAACACGAACATCTTGATATGTTATAAAAAAAATGGGCAACAGTTTATTACATAAATGCACAGTATATGTGTCATTTTCCATAAATACTTAACACCAACTGATTGTCGAATAATAAAATAAAATGATAATAATGATAAAATATTGTAATGTTGATCAAATTTGAATAAACTTGAATGTATTCAGTGATGTAACTCAAAAGTGACAGGAAGAAACAAGATGTAAACTTCCAAATAGAAATTAATTTCTCTAAAACATTTTCTTTAAACTATATATTCTGAATATTATGGTTGTGCTTCAATGACCACAGCTATAGTGACAGCCATCATCACCATATTTAGTTTTGTATTAACGTATATGTCTGCTGCTCTATACACTCTCTGTCTCTTTCTAATCTCTGTTGAATACAAGCGGACGTATAGAGCGCAGGCGCGTGTACTCAATATGACTTGAAATGGGTTTCTTTTGAACGACGTACGAGAAACTCTTTTAACCATAGAGAAAGTTTTGTTGTTAAGATGACGTCTCAAAGCTAGTGACGTCAGACTTTTACACTTTTAGTTCAGAGCTGTGAGATAACGACAAAACGATGCAAACTGCAGCATACAGTGTATTCAAGAGTTATGAAGGCTTGAACCACCCGTGCGCTGGTGGTGTGGGATGGGGGGGACGGTTGTTCGGAACCTTCATCATTCGAGGGTACAAGAGTATAATACTTTCAATATCTCATGGGAAGCAAGCACTATATTCCTACATATACATGTTCAAATTGTCACCATCTGACTCATTCTCATTTTTATTTATTGACGTACAAAATTTGTCACTCGAAGCATTGTGAGAAGGTACCAACTGTCATAAAAACTAACTGTCCTAAAAATTAACTGTACTTAGAACCAACTGACATAAAAACCAACTATACTAAAAACCAACTTACCTAAACTTCCACTTCCTGAACAATCTGTACATAACTTAAAAAGTGGGAGGTTTGACTCCTCCCCTTCAGAAATTTCGTTGAACACAAACCGTACCCACCTATAACCTCAACCATCACTAGAGCCTATAGAACATTTGATGGCCTGGTAATAATTTGTGAAGGGAAGGAGCCAAACACCTCAATTTTACTTCTGTACAGTTTGCTCAAGAATTAGAAGTTTTGGATTAGTTGGTTTCAAGTACAGTTGGTCGTTTCTTTAGATCAGATTGTTTTTAGTACACTTCACCAATCCCTGCCCTTGTTCCTCATGTGGATGCTGAGGATGACAGGGTAGGATCGTTGATCGGGGGGGCATCACAAGGGCGGTTATACCACCCCAAATGAATAATTAATTTTAATGTAACTCATTTCAAACATCATGAATAGTTAAATAATTAGTCTAGTGATAATGAACAATTAAAACCATTTGTGTTGAGAAAAATGCATGTTTTTGCTTCCGAAACTTACTTTTTCATATCAAATGAGCGTTATAAAAATTGTCTTTTGCTTTCATTTACTGTTAAAAAGTACTTATTCTCAGAGTTATTGAACAAATATAACCTCTTTCTACATAAAACCTGCGTATAACTTATATTACGTCGTTAGATTTATGGTTGCGGGAGGTTTTTAAGTGTTTTTCCTCAACAATTAGGAATGTTTCAAGAAAATAAAAATATAATCATGATGAACCATATAAGAACGTACAGCGTAGTTGAGGTTATTGACTTGGTGTGTTTCGAAAATCAATTGACTTTCTGTTCTTTGAACGTTCTGACAATCATGGCACCTCCACCAATTTCTAAATAGAGTTGATGTACTCATAGGATCGGCTGTACAAACTGAAAAGTAGAGCCGATTATACCAATCGGTTATAACTTATGATAACTTGATCCAATAATGATTAGCGACTTAACGTTTTATCACCCTTGCCTACGTAGGCCTACGTTATTTTCGTACCTTGACCAACAGTTGAACAAATGAGACCTGATTTTTGAATAAATATAAATATAGTTTACAGTCGGTTCTCACTTTGTTATATTAATCTATTTTAATTGTTATTTACGAATAGTAATATTTCATAATAATGAAATTCGTATATGAATGTGCATGCATGGTGCTTATAAAAATGGATAAATTCATCTCTATTATTTTTCTTCATGATCACGAACCAAAGTAATTGAATAAAAAGTAAAAATAAGCTCCAAGATAGTTTCATGCTCTTTAACCAATATGACCATCTGTTTTCGTGAATTCAATCGTACAAGATAAATTCAATTTGGGATAAAATGTCAATGCATACAAATGAATGAAGAATGTGATAATAATCTGAAGAATGTGATGAAATTCATTGACGTAGGGCTATTATAAACTGACTAAATTCACAAAAATAGAATGCCATATTAATTAATGAGCATTTAATTATCTTCGTAGATATACTCGTTATTCAAATACTCTGGTTCTTGAACGCAGAAAAGTGTAGTGAAGATAGATTTTTCCATTTTTATAAGCACCGTGCATGCACCCCCTTAAAATAATAATATCGGCCAATACATATCTAATCTTCGCTGTATAGCGGTCTACAGTCTTCACTGTTCGTAGCATATTTTTTTCCACTTGAGCTGCTAAATTTGTTCGTCATAAGAACTGGCCTCGTGAATCGAGTGCAGAATATCTTTTCTGCCAGTTAGTGCCAGTCTTTTCAGTTACTATTACCTGGTTATCATATTTAAAGGGGATGAGTCGTTGAAGACACAATTGTTTCAATACACATAAAATTGAAAATGAAAAGTCAAGTAGACTGATATACTGGTAATTTTCATCATTTTTTAAATACTTTTACATGTATACAAGTAGGTTAAATTTAAAATATAGATATCTCAAAATAAAATCAATACGTATGGGCTAACTATGAAAGAGATATCAATTTTATAAGCCATAGTTGAATAATTCTCCAGTTTAATTATTTCTATAATGATTTATTCATGAGGTTGATCTCTTGGATTATACATTTCTCTTTCAGATTAGGATCTTATATAGGCATCCATCGATAATGAAATTCTTCAAATATAAACCACTTGTCACTCGCTTGAAAATTGTGTAATGAAAAACTAACTAGTTGTATAATCAACTATGTAAACCGTTTTGTATGCATTTAAAATGATTTGTATTTCTGCTGCATTAGAATGTTGCTTTACGGACTAAACCCTGCCATAAGTCTCTAAATCTGCATCCCTGACAAGCAGTTAAGTGCATGTTTGTGAGTGGTATTAACGTTTGTTTGTTTGTTTGTTTAGGTGATAGATGCGGAGTACCACAGCAGTCCTGTGATTCCTTCAATAGCAGTAATAGTCGTGTGTTCAGTGTTGCTGCTTGCCATGGTGCTAATAGCCTCTGTTCTAGTCTGGAAGTAAGTACCCATTTCGCCTCTAATATTATATTATTACTACTATAGTAACTATACTTACTTTACTATACTATATACTATAGTTACTATTACTATACTATAGTTATACTACAGACCATACTAACTCGCACCACTCATCTGTTGGTAGTTAGTATACAATTGACAGTGTTCGATTTCGAATAAATTATGTTTATAATGAAGCATACTTTAATATTTTTCCGGGCAGTTTTTTGAACATTTTCATAGAAAATATTCTTCTAGTTTTGTAGGAAATATTTACAAACTGTCTGTAGAAAATAGAATTTCCAATAGTTCTCAGAAAATATTCACAAAATTCTGTCAATTATGTGGTCAAATATTGTTAATAGTGTTGAAACCCAACTCGTATGTTCAAAGTTTGATTCAGTGTGTAATTCGAATTCCACGTGCATCTCTACATCTCAAATCCTGTAATACCCTTGATTATCATCGTTATAATATTCCCTAATAAACTATTTGTATTATTTTTCTCAAGTTATTGAATTACTAAAACAACTTGAAATATTAACTAAACTAATTAGTGTAATGAAGGTAGCCATGCGCTGCTCACTAATTAATACACACCGCCCTGTTTAATGAGCGTACCTTTCTATATAGAAGGCCGTGCCTGACGTCACAATCAACGATATTCGATGACTGCGTAGCAAGAGTGCGATAACAACTTCTTATCATTCCTCTCACTTGACTTCATTTCCATTAGATGAGATTTACTTCAAGTAGCATATTTAACAAGACATTATATAGACATGAATAACTTGCATCAGTTATGTTCACCATTATGTATATATAGGTAGATTAGATTTGATACCTTTTAGTATTGAGAGGTACAAGTTTAATTTGCCCTTCAGCTTTATGCAGTCAACTTCAAACAATATGTTATGTATACAAAATACGAATGGGCCATATCCAATCAAGCAGACTGTGCGTCTGACAGATTAGGTAGACATCATCATGTAACTCGGGAATGAACTAATATTATACATATGAAGAGAAACCTTTTGTTGAGCACATTCAAATTCTATTGACAGAGATCTCATGTGGATAATACACACATTAATCTAGTTAGAAAAAGGTAATCAACAATATTTTTATAGGTTTTAATAGCAGAAAGAGTATATAACTAATAATAAAATGCGGTTGTGTTGAAAGAAATGTGTATTTAATAATGAAAGTTGACATATTTATATGAGTTATTTCAATAATAACTGGATAAACCCGACTGTACGGTAACACGCGATATTGACGATTTGTTTTATTTGTTGTATTGCTTTGTTTTAATGTTCGAAAACACGAACATTCTTTCTACCTGCAGCAGTAAATTTGAGTAATTTTCAACTTTATTTAAAATAAATAGGACGCTGTGACGATAATCGCATAAATGAAATACTTGTAATGTTGTTGAATATATCAAACATGAGAAAAGGAGCCAAAATATTATGGAAATCAGTTGATAAGAAAACTTGACCAATAGTACGTTACGGTAGGGTAACAAAAGAGGAACAGTTGTACAGTATAATGTGGCAATAGTAAACTCTGTCACTGTAGACGGACGGATACATAACAAACTAATAATTATAATCAAAAATTGAATATAAAGAAATTTTCGATAATTGATACAATAATATAATGTACCTGACACGAAACAAGTTCTAGTGAATTTTCATTTGACCAAAAAGACGAAAAACAAATGTTTGGCAATTCAAATAATAAAATCGTATGTTACGGCACAGTCGCGAATTACTGTATGAATAAAATGAGTGTTGGAAATGTTTAATTTAATCAGTTAACCCGTTTTGGGGTGTACTCAATCACGTAAGTGATTTTCATATGATGTTAAACAATCAATTAAAAATGTATAGTATACTTATCATAACTTTTGACCAGTAAAGCGAATATTAATATGGTGTTATCTTAAACCATATGTATTAGGCCCTACTGTTGTTGTTGATAAAGTGTTGATAAAATGTTTGTATAACCACCGTTGTATAACCGTCGTGAATTGTTCGATCATCATGGCGTCTGCCGTCAACAATTAAATTGCGATCGTTCAGCTTGATTAAAACACGTTGTGTTGCCGGGTCCACACAGCAACGGTGTATAAGGTCGAGACAGTCTTCTAGACCCGGGTATGATGATAGTGATGGGTGTTTTGTCGCTGCTGTAAAATTTACTCGAAACCTCAACAAAATATAAATATGAAAATGTAAAAATTAGTTTGCAAACATCTTGTATCAAAAAAAAACCTAACAATATTTTCATGAAAAGAAAATTCACAATTATTAACAAAGGTCGAGAAAGTCTATCTGCATTAACGTGAATTAAGCCGATTTCAGATGAAAATAAGTATTGATTCTAATTCCACTGTTTCAAGCCCGTTGTCCAGACAATCTTGTTTTATTCAAATCTTATTTGAAAAATAAGTATACTTGGTCAATATCGGTTATTATTAGTTGTAATTATCCATATTAATAATTAATATATAAATTATTATATCACATCATATATTATAAACCTAATGGTTACAAGACCGCCTCGAAGTCTTTAAACAACCAAAAGGTGCCACTTCAAAACGTTCTATCAAATTCATCCAAGTAGTCTCGATTTGGCAATTGGTAAACAATGATTGTATATCACGATTTCTATGTTCATAAAAAAATCACATTTTTCAAGTTGTTGAATTATTATCAACTTCCAGTACGTCTTGACAACTCTTGCACTGTAATCTGTTCTACTTTTCCCGCGTGCGTTGCGCTGAATGAAGAATGTCGTTGCCTGTGTCACGTGACAATGGTGACGTCACAACAGGCTGGATTAACGTGCCTGGGTTCGGAAACTGATCCTGACAATCTGTTTGCAATCCTTCCGGTGCCAGGAGATAATATTGTAAGCCACAGTAATCATAGTTAACGAACGGCTTAAGGGATGCTGATAATTCCCCGACCTAGATATTAATATTATAGAATTCATAACTATGATGAAATACGATACGATGATGCTTCATTCTTCACAATATTGATGTATATATTAAAGGACACCGCTTCCATGAAACTTTATTTTAAATAGTATGGTGAAGATGTTTATTTCCCTATTTTAAAGAAAATTAGAAGTCATCATCTCTATTTCAGAAGGTATAATCAATCCATTTGTCCTCTAGAGATCATGAGTCATGACGTAGACATCACCGATTCTGTATAGAAACATGAACAGAGTCGAGTAGTGCCTTTACGTCACGATTGAAAAAAGGGCCGAGTCTTAACAATTTCTGAAACTGATAATTTCTAGTTTTCTGTAAAATTAGGGAAATGAATATTTTCATTATTCTTTAAAATCTAGTTTCAGGGTTGTGATGTCCTTTAATGATCGTGTTTCAACATAACTTTCCCATACTATTATTCATTGTGGATTATTGTTATGTGGAATACGTTCTGATGAAGTTTTTCTGAAATCTCGGCGCCTCCACCGGAATATGCAGACGTTACTGATAGATGATTAATCAATAGTTGAAAGTCAGTAACTATGAAAATAGAATGTGATGACGTTCCATTCCATTGTTTTGAGCATTATACTAAATCAATTATTTCAATTATACTAAATCATCGCATCTCCCATTTATAGATTATATGTAGGCCTATCATTTAATAACTTATTAAGGTTATGTTTTTTTTTTTTTCAATAACATCGAAACTTGATACAAAATCATTGTTCCCCTATTAAGGCTAAGGATGAGAATAGGATCGTTTGGACGGGGCACCACAAGGGTGATCTTACCATCCCATCTTATTATTATTTTAAATTAAAGCAATGAACTTTGACACCAGGTCTACGCTGTCTGTGACCACACATCTTCGCCGCAGATAAAAGTCTTCAGTTGTCGAAAGTCCGGAACACAATATAAACTATTTTTCCGATATATCCGGACACTACCAACATTGGTATTAGGAATAATCTAACCACACGAATGTTGATATCTTTCACTTTGAACTAAGTCTCTTAGGCAATGTTCACTTCTTCCAATGACAGCAGGTGCAAAGTTCATCATTATACAAAGGATAAAATAAGGAGTGACTGCCCTCGATATAACTAGGCCTATCACTCTACTAATTAAGGGTCGTGGCCAATTAGTACTTCATCCAAGCATTCACTTCGAGGACTGTGGGAAACCACGAAAAACCACGTGAGGACTGATCAAGTGTTTGTTGGTCTTGAAATATACATTTTATGAATAATAATTTAGTGGGTTAAACCGGCACATGCTGCTCAGTTGCTAATGCTCTCGCTTCGTATGGTCCGGGAGATGAGGGGAATATCGGACCTGGTTCGATTCCCACCACCGTCCACTTTACAGGATTATTTTCATTGTTTTCATCTGTGGTCCAGGCTAATACCGGGATGGTTCGTACAATATAGGCCACAACCGCTTCCTCCAACCATCCCTCTCATTACGGTACCTAGGAAACCTTCATCTCAAAATCTCCTCATCTCATCAAGCATTCATCCGACGCCAGTAGATTTTATATCTCATAAGAGTATGTCGTTAAAACCGAATGAGTAAAAATTAGCGGAGTAATTAATTTTACCCTTGGTTACAAATTTGGTATTTTGTACCTTCATTAATAATAATTATAGCTAAATTAACACATTTCATTATTCGTTAATTACGTTCTAAATAAATATTGAATTCATAAATATTGCACTAACAAATTCATAGAAAAGAAGTTGAAAATAGTTTTTTAGATAGTATGACTAGTATTAAAACATCCACGTATATTTTCACACTTCCAATCAATTCTTCAGGTTATTTTGTACTGATTTGGCGTTTGAGTGATGAAAAATAACCCAATACGCTAGACTATAATTGGAGGCGTACGTAACTTATTGATACTAAATAAGTTGCAACCGTACTCAACTTTGTATGAAGTAAATATCAGCGCCCATGTAAGCAATATTACTACACGTTGTCGACCAAGTCATGTGGGTGTGAGCCATCGACGACTTGAAACCCTCAAAGTGCATGCTTACACAGGCGATAATTAAGATTTAATTATTCATAACCAATCATCGCGTTCGGCTGCCATTGTTATTTAATATAAAGTTCACTCGAAACTTTAACGGCAAGATGTAAAACCTTCGAACATAACTCTACTTAAGAGCTATGTACGAAGGTAAAACCAATCCTGACTAGTTGGTCTACCATGCAGCCAGCACATTCATAGTACATTACGTGTAACATTTCAGTCCGTGGCCATGAGCGTGTCTAGCTTCATGAAATAATCAACGCGGCCAGTACGATATTCCCATCTGGGACGTGGAAGCAACAATGAGTGCATTCAGCCAGCGGGGTTTGCTGCATTTTATACAAGATTCTACCACGTGGCATTAATTAATGATTTGCACACGTGACGGGGTTCACAAGCATAAACACACGGATCGACGTCATGCAACAACATAATACGCCTGTATGATGCTGGATTTAAAAACAGTCATTGTTGCTTCAGGCTCTCTATTTGATTACATTCCTAGACTGTTTTTTTCCGCGTTTTTTCCGATTGTTATTTTCAGTCAACGCCTTTTTTATTTTAGAGCTCTTCGTTAAGAAGAATTTTATTTTGTATTATTTCAAGTTTAGCATGCGTTAACATGCGTCACACATCATGAAACATTTTCGTTCTTTCGGTCCAAATGTATGGATCATTAAAAAATAGTGCGACGCAGCACTTATAAACACTTCGAATATTTTTCAACATAAATGTATTGAAAAAATCATGACACAATGTTCCATTTCCATTAAAATACGGCCAGTGAGTTTCTATATGCATTATTCTTCTTTCAAAAAGTGTTTCAAATTGTGTTAGATTTTCAGAAAACTGAAAAATACAGAAAATAGCTACAAAATCTTGATCGGCCTACTTTAACAACATGTTTTCATCAAATAGTCGGGGGATAGAATATCCAAAAAAATTCCTCGTTTATATATTGAGCAAACCCTTTATATGTGAAATAATATTGCGAAGAAGCGGGTAGTGAATGAATGTCGTTTTGTGGTTCTGTTTTCTACCACCAGATTGTGCTGTTCATGCATGCAGTTGTGTGCACGTCTAATTAATATACACGTCTCTTGTGGTTACCATGCAAACACATGTTCAGCTATCGCTTGTGGTTAGCTGAATTATTAAATCAACGTATCTCTATAGAATTTGTATTGTTTTTCTGACGGATCATGGGAAATAAAACCAACAATCCGACAGCCACTGGCAGGGATAATAGCATGAAATATGTTATGATTATAATAAAGGATTATTATAAATTTATAATTAAGAGCGCATGGAGATTGATTGAGTAAGATATACAGTTTTTAGTGATAGCTTTAGAAATGTACGTTTTATACGATATCAAAATTTTAATTCAAAAAAACTCAAATCTTTTTCATACCTTACCTTCAAAGTTGATAACGTTAATATTATCAGCGTTGCAATACAAAACTTTCAATATTATGCAGCTGAAATATTGGTTTTAGCTATATTTATGAAACTTATACGTTATAATTGTTATTTCGTACAATTGAATTCTGACAGTGTCTTATCGAAAAAGTAACCGTTTGTTCAGCATGTATTTTTTGTGCCCTGATATTTGCCATAATTAGGAAGTCTTGACATAATTTTTAATTGAATACAGAGCTCACAGCGTATACACAATTTTAGCCTTTCCATATAAGTACTAGTGGTATTTGTATTTGAGGTTTGTGATAGCTAAACTGTAAACTTCCATATTTGATCACTATAAAGTGGAAGCCCAATCTATCTCCCAACTGTACCCAATAAACCGTCTTGAAAATTACAACGATCTAGCCTATAGTTTCAGTTGTATTTCCAGAATTATCGCCAAAAACTAATATTTCGCTGAATCAACTCTCATGCACTCTTAAAAACATGAATAATGTGATGTTTGTATTATATGATTATGATAATTAATAACACGGATGCTGGACAATGTTCGGAAGCGTACATAAATACATCATTCATGCATGGCTCTTTTATGTTTACATTTCGCGTGTGGATTAAATTAGATTATTAATAATCCAGTAAATTGGAAGAGACGAGAAACATATATGTTTTGTAGGTTCTTTTTGTTTCTTATACTTCTATTTATTCACAACATTACTCGAAATGATTAATCACCTGCATAGAGTGCATTGGACTCGATTTTAGTGAAATATCACTTGTTTAGGTGACAGCTTTCGAGCTGCCGGTTCATATGCAGTTCTACTTGTGTAGAAAATCATATAAATACATCGACATACAAAATATCGCGCAAAATTCAATTGAACCATTTTACTAATTAGTTGTGCTATAATTTATAAGGATTTGTACACATATAAAAACAGTCTGTCGTACTTACTGTTAATATGTAAATTATGTTTAATGTTTCTGTGAAATCTATCGTTCTTAGATAAGAAGTATATAGTCTTGTTTTTACCACATTCATAACCAATCAAATATATACTAGCCAGTATTATAACAAGTGGAAATAAATAACTGGTATAAAACCTGTTTTTGATTGAAAACTGTACCAGGTAATCTAATTAATCCCGACCAATAATAACCCCTGTAGAGTAAAACCTCGTATTTATCAGCAAGAGTGTAATCGAATTAATGGTGATTTATCTGCCCTGGGACTCTTCTCTATGTAACCGCTGGTTGTTTTAAGCCGACCTCTATGACTGTACATGTGGACAATCAAGTTACATCTCCTGAGGGATGCACGGGATCAGTGGATATGTGACGTGTAGTCAGGGAGTCCCCTTTCCCCCTCATTCCCACCCTCCCAGTATAGGCAATGAGTGAGTTATGTAAAAGAATTAAAAACTGACATTTCTATCAGTGCTGTATAGTTTGATTCACATACAAAAGAGAGAAATACGAATAGGACTATGGATAAATATCGTGAAATGATGGGAGGCTCTTATCTTGGAACTGCCACGTGTGATCTGCGTGTCGCTGTGCAATTGTGATAACTCCGTGTTGGATTTCACTCGATTTATTCACAACATGTACACGAACTGGGACAAGGGCAATTAGGTCCTGACATGAGCGTTAGGCGGGGTTTTGAATGGAAGCTGGGACTAGTACAAGAACGGGGGCTGAGGTAAGATCTGAGAGTGAAGTAAGCTGCGTTTGGGGCAAGATCTGGGACTGAGTCTGGGACTTAGGTTGGAGTGGAAGCTGTGTCGAAGACTGAGGTTCAGGTTGAGACCGTGATTGAGTTCGAGTCTGAGACTAGAACTGGGGCTGAGATTGGGATTGAGGCTGACTACTGAGTCTGGGACTGGGACTTGGATTGAGGGAGAGATTGTGTATGCGATTGAGTATGGTTGTGTGGGAGTAATTATTTTTTCAAAAAAATTACTCCTAATTATGACGAACAGGTTAAATTAGCCAAATGGCTGAAATGAAAGAAAACAACCTTCAATATTTTCATATGACCCTTATCAATTGACTATTTGAATACTTATACATCAGTTGAACTATTTTATATAGGCCGATGTTTATCTAACATTTTCATGCAATCATTTATTTTTATTTTTCCATTCTCTGAATCTCTTCAAAATATAGAGAATAACTAGTCGTTTGGCAAAAAACTTTTGGCGAAATGACGCCCCCGAAAACTTGCCGCCCTAGGCAACTACCTCAGTTATTTAGGCCTAAATACGAACAAGGACTTCTGTGAATCTATTCACTAGCACAAATACAACCAAAATGTTTGATTTAGACTACCGAAATAAAATATTATGTTCACCCCAATGATGATGTAGCGTAGAGGGAGGGGGGGGGGGATGGTTGTCTATATATGTACATAGATGCATGTGTTATATTTGCAACCTAATTCAAGGAAGCATCGAGCCGAATGTATTCAGTATTATACTAGGGATGTTTCTTGTCCTAGTTTTGATTTGTTCTTGCTTTATGCCGTTATTACTACTCTAATAGGTAAAGTGGGTCAACATTGAGTATTTATTTCAATCACAGACAGACAATTGTTTAAATGGAAATAATGATATTACATTTATTGTTCTCTCCAATAGTGCTATATGCACTTTATGATGCACAACTGAAAACTATTATAATACACAAAGCTTGGAAAATCATAATATTTGTATTTGTCAATATATTAAAAATAAAAATAAAAACGATCAAATATCCGTGTTATACAAATTATCCGCTCTAAGGTGAATTTCGACACTACAAATTATTATTGTTCATCATGGAAGTAACATTATGAGGCACCTTAGCGTTAGATGAGGTTTACTTATAGTATGAACATTGTATGAACGTAATATTCTTTCATACAATGTCCATACTATAAGTAAACCTAACCTAACGCCAAGGTGCCTCATAATGTTACTTCCATGATGAACAATAATAATTTGTAGTGTCGAAATTCACCTTAGAGCGGATAATTTGTATAACACAGATATTTGATCGTTTTTATTTTTGTTTTTATTTTTAATATATTAACAAATACAAATATTATGATTTTCTATGCTTTGTGTAATATAATAGTTTTCAGTTGTGCACCATAAAGTGCATATATATATATATAACGCTATTGGAGAGAACAATGAATGTAATATCATTATTTTAACTTGAACAATTGTCTGTCTGTGATTGAAATAAATATTCAATGTTGACCCACTTTACCTATTAGAGTAGTAATAACGGCATAAAGTAGCAAGTATAGAAAATATTTCATTGATGTATGGCTAACGTTCACCGTTCAAACCTCCACTAATCAATTACTTAAGAGCGCATGTTACATATAAAATTGCTACTATTTTGATGATAACTTTCAAGTGGTATATTTGATTTTAAAATTCTTACTCGTTAAGAAACATCCTAATAGTTCATTTTAATCCCTACAAAACGATAATCGTTATTTATCTTGGACTCACTAACGTCCAGTAGTAGAACTTGACGACGGGGGAGGGGGGGAGCCATCCCCCGAAAGATAAACAAATTGTCTCTGCTACCCATGAGTAATTTGGGCATCTCTACGTGAATATGAGGATTGTTTTTCATACAAATTTTCACAAAATGCTATACCCTTGTATATCCTCAGATCAATTTAGTAGTATTAGGTAATAAAAATAAAATGAATGACTATGAGGACTTAGTCAGATCACTCAGAATTATGATTGAAAAAAGTGCAATCTTCCGTTCGTGTGTGCCTGTAACCTGTGTGCTCCCCCTTCCCCGCGTTGTATATATATATTTATATTAGTGATGCCTTCGGGTAACAAATTAGGAACCGGGTACCCGCCGAAACTACCCGGGTATTACCCGGGTAATTTAAAAAACTAAATAGAAATAAAAAATAAAAACTATATGACTATATATGCTTCTCAGTTCTCGGTAAAGAATAGTATTTTGCAAGGCAACTAAATAGCGGGTGTCGGGAGAGGAATTCAGTACACTGCACGTGTGACCACAGATAACGGTAGGTGGTGCGACTAGATTTGACGAGCGCATTATGACAAGTTGAGGGCGGTCTGGGAAGGTAGGTGAAAAAACTTATGTAGAATGCGAAGTTGAATTTCTCTCGGTAGCTTGAGTGATTTATAAAAGTTATTCTCTATATTATAGGTACTGGTTAGCACAATTACCCGGAACCTAGACGGGTACCCGGGTAACAGAATATTACCCGGGTAATGCATTACCCGTACCCGACCCGGGTACCCGGGTACCCGAAGGCATCACTAATTTATATATGTTTTCTTGTAACTCGAGCTACCATCCCCCCCATAAGAAATGTACTAATTCGAACACTGCTCAAGTCGTAAAATGTCCATTTGATAAAACGAACTATTTTTCGCTAAATATTCATTTCTATCCAGGAGAGGAGATCTAGGGGTCAACCTAATAAACCAGGACATTGTGTTGTGGGATCTTACGTATACATCCAATATTTGTCAAGATCTTTACATCAACATTTACTCAGAGTGCAGTCAGAGAATGTGTGTTTTATACCAAGTTTGAATTTTGAATATATTTCAGCTTAAAATGTCTCGCCTCTTGTGCCTGCTTAATAATGTCTATCAGAAGAACCAGCGTGCATTGCAACATAGTTGTATGCTCGTTTCATGCAGGACTTGTGTGGTTTTATGAGGTGAGTTAGTGCATCGGATTGCAACTTGAAACTTCGGACCGCAGCTAGCACAAAGAAACCGAGAGACACGTTATTTGTGCTGCACATTCCAAATTATATGCCAAGGGAGCGTGAGAGAGGGAGCGTGTGAGAGGGAGAGAGAGAGAGAGAGAGAGAGAGAGAGAGAGAGAGAGAGAGAGAGAGGAGAGAGAGAGAGAGAGGGGGAGAGAGAGAGAGAGAGGGGGGGAGGGGGGGAGGGGGAAGAGGTAGGAGAGAGAATATTTACATGGATACACATTCTTGTGTCAAGTTAAATAAAGTACCGTAGGTAAATACTTGATGTCAATATAAGAGCTCAGTTTATATTGATGCTAAGAGGAAATGTATATATGTAGTCTTTTGTTGAATCGTCCACCATTCTTAGGAAACAATCGTAATATTTTACTTTTCAATTAGTATTATTATCTTCATTACTCATGATGGTCATGTACTGAAATGTTTCTAATAAGGGAGGAAGAATCCGATATTGAACACTATACGCGCGATGGTCTCCTGTTTTCGCATTCGGAGTCGTTTTCTTGCAGAACTCAGTTCGATTATTCCGAAATATTATTGAAAAAGGTGCTATCTGCTAGAAGACGTGCTATTGAAAAAGGGTTCCCGTGTGCGCAGGTTGTATAACGTGTTTCCTTCTGTAACTCGAGCTACCATCCCCCCATAGAAATGTTCTAATTCGACCACTGCTCAAATCCTAAAATGATCACATGATCATTTGATCAACGAATTATTAATTAAGACTCAAAATTCAAAAGAACTCGAAACTCAAAACTCAAAATTTGAATTTGGAAACCCGAATTCGAAACAAACTCAAATTTGGTATGAACACATATATTTTTGAAACCTACTATAAGGTAGCTATGAATAAATTATAATGTTGATATCTCACACCTGAGAAAAGATATCTCAACTCTCAAAAAGCGCCGTCAGACTCATCTGTAAGAGAGAGAAAGAGAGAGAAAGAGAGAGAGAGAGAGAGAGAGAGAGCGCACTTGAAATAGGTATCACAGTGAGTTAAAGTGATAGAGACTTCAGAGGGAGGAATACATGAAACGTGTGGTAACACCATTGAACTTATTGGAAACACAACAATCGAACGCTCTGCACTCTGATAGGTTTATACACTGTGAAACCAATCAAACCAATGGCAATACGGAGAACAAAGCATCGCATTGTTCACAAAACTACAGTCGCCATCAAATGAAACAAATTCCAATATTTGGATCACCGATAGCGACGACATCCATTCAGTCAACATCGGGTCTTCATCAGTTTTTTTTTCGTCTGTTCATACCAATCCACGTGAAACATTATCTAGACACTATTCAATTAAATAGTTTATTTGTTCGCAAAAATCACAACACATAAGTGACATATAAGATAAATATATACACTTAACAGGATGTCGGACTCGTCTGATATAGTTTACAATAGTATAAAAATAGTATAAAAATAGTTAGAGTCAGTTACAATAATATGGATAGTCAGATGCAATAATACTCGATGTCAGTAGGTTAAGAAACAATAGGTGAGTTGAAGAACTCCTCTACTGTGTACATTACGTTTTTACTGCTTTAGGACTTTATTTTTAATATATCGATTTAACCCCGTATAGTAGGCTATAATCTGTTACCAGGAAGCAATCAAGTTTTGTTCACATTAGTAATTTGCAGGCCATGATTTAATATAGATAAAGTTGTTACGTTTTTCGTTCGCATAGCGTTTCGTAGGTATTGAAAATTTCTGTTCTATCAAAAGTTGAAACTTAAATTTCTTAAACATTCATAAGTAATCACCAAACAAGTAATATCCGTTAAATTCGACATCGTCTCAGTTACCATCAGCTTCTTTCAAGTGCTAGCACATACTGTTATAATAAATGGACAACAATATTCCCTAAATTGTGTTCTACAACAACTTTAGTATTTGTTTGTAACTTTATATATTTTATGCCGTGTCCTCTTCTGTTCTTTCTATGGTAACTTGACAAACATGCTTTCTATAAGCTTCGTTCAAGTGATGACACACATTGTTGTAATAAGTGGACAACAGTGTACCCTAGATTGTGTTTTCCAATCACCACTTCAGTATTGGTTTGTTTGCCCTCAACTTTCCTCTAGTTACTAAACCCGACTAATATACTCTCTCACTCACTATAAAATCTGCACAGAATGTGTTTATAGTTGAATGTGTTTGTCCAGTACTATACAACAACGTATACTGAATGTATACAACATCGAGTAGTAAAATACTAATGGAAATTCCTCTAAAACAGTTTGATTGTTTGTTACAATACTCTGTAACAGCCAGTACATGAATGCTATTGTAATTCAACGCGTATACTCGCGAGCTAAAGTTCACCTAGCTTCAACAGCTCGCAGTGGTAGAAGCATCAGTTGGACGGTGATTGCTTTTGTCAAGTTTTACGCTAGTTCGTATAGAAACATGTAGTTAACTGTTATAATAACTACCAAACTATGTGCACTAAAGAACGATTAAACTTGTATCTAACGTATCAACTACATTTCTAACAGATCTACAATTTTTTTTCAAGTTGTGATTTGCGGAAAATAAAGGGACGTCGGTTTATAATATTTTGATTCACTTTTTATTAATCTTATCACCAAGTAATAATGATAATTTTGACAAGGTTGCGATCGTTGACAAGGGCGAACTTACCACCCAAAAAACAAATAAATAATATTCCAACTCATTCAACGGACTGAAAATGGTAAATTAATAATTTCAAATATGACAACAAATTCAATCTCCTTATGGAGCTCTATCTCCTCTTTCTCGGTTCTACTTCGCTTTATTACTTCAAATCTCCCATTCTTCTACTTATCACAGTGTGTTCTCTTATTTTTTCATGTCAAGCGTTTTTCCGACACGAATAAGAATGTCTTTGAAGCAAAATGTAATTTTTGTACACCATAACGGTGAAGAGAATGATCATTCAAAATTGGCCGCCATACTCATAATGAACTACTGGCAATAAGTTGATGGACGGTACTATTTTTTCATGATATCGTGCTATATGGTGTGACGCGGACAGCTGTATAGCCGAAGAGCTTTTCCTGTTCTAGTGTGTTGGTACACTGCTGCTTGTATGTTGTTTTCCATCCATTCATTGGTTTTATTGATTCAAATGCAAAACAATGCAAATATTTAGCCATGTTCAAAACAGTAACAACAGACTGCATATATACAGTGTGAAATCAACTTGCAGCATAAAGCTTACATTTCATTCGTTAACAACTATTTATTGGGAAGCGCAACGAATATGTGAATGGTGTGATAAAGTTTGGAGAGTTGCACATTTATCTCACAGTCGCTATATTTATTTATTATGTACACTCCATATACACTCACATTTGCACAAAAGTGCGGTGGCGAGGCCTTGAACTAATTTACAAAACTCTAAAAACAAAAACAAGAAAACAAATAATAATTATTAAAAACACAACGAACAAAACTCTCAACACTTCCCTCCGCACTACCACTTCTTTAAATTCTTTCAATGTCAGATCCCCTCGCTATGAAACGCTAGCTAATGTAAACCGGAAGGTGAGGGGCATATAGGGCCTAGATTCGATCCCCACCACCGTCCATTTTTACATGGGTTTTTCGTGATTGCCCTCTGTAAGGCTAATGCCAGGATGATTCAACAGTACAGACCATGACCGCTTCGTTCCCACTTTCCTTCCCATTATCTATAAGAAAATATTCATCTCATCATCCCATCATCTCATTAATCATTCATTCGATGCCGATAGATCTTGGTTATCAGGATATAATGATATAATTATTGAAAACTACAAATTGATATTTTTTTAAAAATATGATTTGGATCATGTTATTTTATTTCATTATTACTAACTAGGAAAACGCCATATATGTGTTGTTAGACGAGCGAATGGTAATAGTATGGCCGGGTTAAAATGGGTAAAAACTGCTTCGAGTGGTACCAATTTAGCACATTTTATGTTTTTTCTTCAAAATGGCTGACCCGATGAAGCTGAAACTTTTTAGAAATGTGTATCAAAATGTAATTCAATTCACGCAAAATTTGATTTTTTTGGAAATTTTTTTTTTTTTTTTTCCGCCATGTTATTCTAATGGTATTATTGAAATTACTAAAATTCATAAAAAAAGGTACCGCTCGATAATTCCACAAAACTATACAGATCTAAGTTAGATGAGGAACCATATTGAAAAAAAGTTTGAAATTGATAGCTGTAGCCGTTTGACCTGTGGAGAACCGGGAAAAAAAAAAAAAAAAAAAACGTAGAAACGAACACCAATTTTTTTCAGTATGTCAAATTGAATCCTCGCTAAATCTCGTCTAATTATCATTTAGAGCTAACTCGATATAACTAAAAATGCCTACTCTAGTTCACATTTCTATGTGTTTCTAGGCCCAACATTTTAGCACCATATAATATCCTCAGTAATCGTGTACTCTTATTAAAATTGTATTTCCATGTTCTATACTTCTATTTCTAAACGCAATTTACTTGATGCATGCACGAGTGTTATGTTATGGACCGTGACAAAGGCAGCCATGGTGTTGATATGCAAGGTCTATAGAAACATGCCAACCATCCAGTGCCTACTTGAAAGTAATGAAGAAGAACACAATATCACAAGTCTTTTCAAAGCAGCCGTGCATTCACGCGGTTTCTATAGGAACAAAGTGTTGGCGTTGATACGGCTACCGAACGGATGTTCTGAATGTGATGATACTGCTGTCGAACGGATGTTCTGCGTGTGACGTCAGCTCATTCCTGTAGACAAGCAGACCATTACCAACAGAATAATATAACCCATTTCACTCCACTTAGTAGATGGATTTTAAATCAATTATACTTGCATTTAGCGCATCGATTTAGTGAAATATCTATAGAGTTTTGTGATCACTTTTTTGAAATAGAGAGAACGTTTTCATCTATACTGAATGGTATATATTGAATATATATTCAACTTTAGTTAGTATTTTCAGTTGTATTTTCAGTAAAGCTGAGAATCCTGTCAATTTCACATGTTGAAAATCTCGTTAATTTTACATGTAAGGCCTACAACTAAAAATCCCCCCGTGTTTACATCTAAACCCGTAACACAAACTACATGTACAACAAACTATAAGTAATACTATTTTTGCACATAAACAGCTAACTAAAAATCACACAATTTCACAATTATACAAATACAAATCCTAATATTTTCAAATTTGAAACCTGAACAAGTAAAACCCTCTATTTTTAGATTCTCGTTCGCGAATCATGATTGACTACAGAAATACGGTTTTAGCTTGTTACTACAGGCAAATGCAGCGTGTGCGTTGTGAGATGTGCGAGCCAGATATTTGCATGATATTTGTATTTCCATACACATTGATTTTGAAACTTATCAAACATATTCGTAAATGTTATCCTTACAACATCTTAAAATTTGAAGAAATTTTCAGACAAAAATATTTGTCATTTTTTCATACTATATGGGTATTTTTTAATTTAAATCATCAATTTCTCAAAACCTACCAGACTGATAGTTACCCAAAACCATGAAGGGCAAAGTTGAGCGATAAGTTATACTTGGAAAAAGTTTCTTATAGATCAGTTTTGCTTTGTCACCTGCGTCACCTGCGGAGCACACACAAAAATACACACAAAATAACCCAATTAGAACCGAATATAAGTCTTCGCTTCCTCTCATCCAATTAAAAGTTATACAGCTCGCTCATCCTTCAGTATAACTCATCACATGTATGTCGTTGCTCATCAACATAATCTCACGTATTATACAGGTCTTTAGTTGTCCGAATGTCCGCCATGGCGCTACCAAACCCCCAGCTTGTGCGCGATGACCAAGCAAGTATAGAATGATGTGTGAACAGAAAGTGCCAGGTCATTGAAGATGAAGATAGAGATGTTCAGACAATAGCATAGATATATTGATGAATACAACACCGGTGTAATATTATGTCACGGCCGCCATGACACCCCAACTCACGTGACAACAATGCCGGCCATGATACAGCGGGTTACGAGTACACTCGTGGGGATAAGTTTCACGGTATTTAGGGCGTGAACTGTGTGATAATTTGATGTTTTGGAGTAATGTGAAAGAGTGTCCGGTAGTGTACCATGACATTGCAGTGGAATAGCACAGCGGGTTATGGTGGGTTAACATAGGAAGGGTGAAACAGACTGATTATACAGCCTATTGGCTTCTAAGGAAGGTTACGTGCAACTTGAACTTCATTTATTTCTATATTTAGGAGGACGCAAACGTCTGTTAGGCGTTAAGCTTTCACGTTAAATAATTCTCACGACTGTAATTTTGAAGGTATCGACTTGATTTTTGTTTCTTTTTGTTCATAAAGATAGAATCTATAGATTTACGCCAATACAGAATATTTAATAAATAGGCCTAAACGTATTAAACATTGGCTATGCGGACGATTGATTCCGTACCGTTCGTATAGCAAGATGTTCGTATACATCGTCGACTAGATGAAATACCAATTATCAATTCATTGGAAAGGTGTGAACTCGAAAGGTGTGATTTGTAGTGAAACAAGAAATAATACCATTGCAACTAAACCGCTGTCAATCAAGAGATCTAGATGGCTGTTTATTCGAATGCACGCGATGTGTGACCCTAGCGTGCGCTATTTTAATTACTGCTAGCGTCACTTGCACTGGGCTGTAGGCCTATAGCAGTCTATCAATATATGATCAGATGCATCATTTATAGGCGTATATTGTGCATCGAGTGTTTAATTACGCTTGCGTGTTGTACATGTACAATAGGTAAAAAAATGCATGCGTGATATAGATAAACGTTATGAGTCAACAAAAGATGATATATTGGTTAGTATTTACCGTCACATCAAGTAGAATAATTTTAAAACTGCTTTATAGACTCTAGTATTTATCGAGCTAGATGAGTAGGACATAGAGAGAATTGAGTGAATTTAATCAAGGAAATAAATGAACTATTCGGAAATGTTATTTGCACCGCGTTGAAGACGGTGAGTGATCGGCCTACGCCTAGGCCTACCATAACTCAATTTTTTTGAAAGAAAAAGACAAATACATTTCCCAACACATTGAAATAAAAAATAACTTGACCGTGAAAAAATCTTCTGCAAACACAAAATGTCAATTTATTGCTTACATATTTTTTCCTCTGTAATGTTATCATTACCCCTGTTTTTGTTGTTATTTCTAATTATCTTTTGTTTCGAATAACGTAGTGGATATATATGTAGGCATTTGAATATATTTTTGGGAAATAAATAGATAAATGAAAACAAAATATTTTGTAGCCTAATGTGTATTTTGTATGTATAATGTAAGCATATTTTGCTAAATGAATCGATACTACTACTAAGTTACTACTACTTGTACTACTAGTAGGCCTACCCGCCTACTACTAATAACATTTTCAGCCTCGACCGCTATGCATGGAAAACCTATATACTCTCTATCGCTGCGATTCATTTACTCGTATTGATAACACACCAATATAATATTGACGTTGCCTTTTCAAAAGCTGCGCAAATAACATTTCCGCATACATATTAGAGGAATATTAATTTCATATATTTATCTGGACTTGATAATACCGCCCATACTTTTATAATCGACACAATGTTTAAAAAAGGACATCAAACAATGCATTAACGATAGTATAATTATTTTTTGGCACTAATTACAATAGTATTTTGTCAGTTGTGTTGTATTGTTCTTCAGACAGAAAATCAATTGTTTCAACAATGAAGAAGAATAGTTGTAATATCTTTGCTTTAGTGCCAGGCAATAATTATCATATTTCCCCTTCAGATTTGTTAGTTCTTTGTTTTCTTATTGGTGATAATTGAAAGAAAGTGAGACGTTTTCTTGACATATCAAGTTATTATTATTAAACGGTTTTTGTCATTTGTTCGGACATCTGTGGCCAACACCAGCTAGCACTAGGTCATCCAAGCAGACAGTTCTATAGATTGTATAAGTTGCATGTGAAACTCTCGACATTTCAAGCAGTCATTCAAGAGACCGGCGTTCGATTCTCATCACCCTCATTCTTTGAAGTGAATCTATACTAACGTTTCCTTTAAAACAGGGCTTTTCTTACCTGTCCTAAAATCCTGCAAAATTGTAGTATTGGCAAGTTATAGAAATGTCTAAATGTACCCAGGTTTTTGTAAATCGATGATCTATCAGTTCGTAGTCCCGGTTTTGGATTTGGCGTTCTTAGATTATTTGATACCAGAAAAAAGTGTAATGCATGAACGAGTCAAATTTTTTAATTATTGTTCGAGTGACTGTATTCAAAACATGTCCCTTTCTCTGCCATCTGTTACCCGTTTTAGCAAGTCTGGACATTTATTAAGGCAAATTGAAGATTCTATGGCTCTGTGCATGAATCCCTTCAAAAATCATTCATTATCAGTTCGGTGTTATTTGTTTGAGTGATCTAAATAATCCAGAATTCTTGATAAAAATATCTGAAATTCTCAAAAATATATTCTTACCAGTGCTACTGTGAGACCTCTACTATCAAATTTTTGCTACCCTTGCTGCTACTATAAAATCTCGACCCTATTATACCCACTTCTGCACATCGATAAGTTAGTATAGTTAACTTGTGCATCATTCTCAAGAGGCATAGTTGAAAGGAATTATAAAGTAAATTCTGTTCTTCATTGAATTCTTAAAAATTATGTGTATATTTATATTCACGAAAATCTATATACAACAGGAGCTTGATTCTCGTACTTGTACGTTGCATGTTACTCCTGTAAGTGATCCCTTGACATGTATCTTCAATTCCCTATTTATGAATATTTTATGGTAAAATTCATATTGTATTATTTAATAAAGTAATTTCATGTAATATAAAACGCAATCACGTATATTTTACTCTCCTGCGTATTCATAAAAGTGGATTAAAATACGACAGTTAGGTCAATGTGACCATGCACATCACGACTGTCACAGCATACCGTCAACAGGGGTGACACGAACTAGGGGTTAACTCTGGACATTTCTGTTTTGGCGCATTTTTTGGCCTGTAACTTCTCACTGGCTGAAGATTAAATCTACGAACTACCAAGTTAATTTAGATGGCTTTGAGTTGGTACTTGCTATCCTACTAATTACTAGAAGCGCAAAGGAAAGCAAGTTTTGACACAAAAAAACTATACTTTTGACCTTAAAATTTGATGGAATTACAATCCTTGTAAACTTCCTAGGCCTCAGCTTACATACACTTTTCTGGATATCTGTTGGTATACTTATTATTTCAAACCTAGCTATGAGTTTCCATTTGACACCCTTGATCAAGGTTTATGGATATATTGTTTTATTTATATGTAGACAATGCATATATACACCAGCATGGATAATGCCCTGTATTCGTGACTTCCAAGGCTAACCAACTTTAAAAACTAGTGATGTTTTAAGTGGAGTATTGAAGATGATCGTTCATTATTCGTGTTAAAAACGTATAATTAACGTATTGTTCGTAATGTCCTGCAATGAATGAAAAGCAACGATGCAGCTGTTTCAGTGTGTAGTGTTTTTAGTGGCTGTTGTAGTGGGTTTAACTGTTCACGTTGTCAGGCGATCCGTGAAACAAAGGCGCATTCTATAATTCCCAAGTTGTTCTTAGTGAGAATTCTTTTCATCAATGAAATCAACAACATGTGTTTTACATAAAACGGGCCGTGTGTACGTGTAAATCAACTCTCACAGCCGCTCTTGATGCATTCAAATTAAGTCACAAAGAATAATTTTCAACCCCCTTCCCCTATACCTATACCTCACCCTTGCGTAACCATTCAGAGGAACCTGGTTCGATTACTGGCGTGGAACCAGTTTTCTGATATGATGAATCAGATTATGAATAAAGCGTAGGCGTAGTATGAACACGATGTAGTGATACCAACAGAATTGATCATAATATAAAGAAGGTCAATAAAGACTCTCATAACACGGCAGGCATTTGTGATTCCTTGCGCCTTTCGGTCAAGTCAGAGCCAACGGTCCCATTTGCCTGTCGCGATTTAGATGGACTCAGATTCTGCCCCGGAAATACTTCACTTAGAAGACGTACACCTTCTTTATATTATGATAAAGTCTGTTGGTATCACTACATCGTGTTATAAAGTTCATTTTAATGTCGATTGAGTATAGCATGTCGTAACTGCTTCATCGACTCTGAAAAAAAAATCTGCTACAATGATATATCTTCTTTTATACTATTAATATTTGTAAATTATTGGTAACAAAATGTAGATGCAATCACGTACCTATCCACTTTATTTTGTACCTAATTTTTTCATTTTATTTAAATGACGAAAAATAAACGTGGTATAAGTTATTTATTTTATGAAATACAAATACTCATTGGAAAAGGAATCAAACTACTTTGATAGCCTATTGGAATAAGTACTCTTTAACTAGTAGCTGAACCAGTTGAGGAAGACAATAAAATAAATATGAAGATCAAAAAGTACCTATATCGAAGATTCTTTTTCTCAAACACATATGGTATTGAATTTCTCATTTATTCCTGAACATGCACTAGTTTTCTATTCACTCATTTTTTGTAATTAGTCATTGCGTTTGGGTGACAAGCCTTCAATTAGGGCTCAATGACTTTGTGTCAAACTTTACCTGTGATTAGTAATGAATTGAATATTGAACAAATAACATAAACACGAAATTACACTAAATATTGCCTTTAAATTATTCTCGTATTTTCTGTACACACAGTCATAATTTCCATAAACCAAATGCATCATATAATGTGCAAATCTAACACAAACGTCCCTTAACGCATCATTGCATGCGAAACCATGTTTTTTCTCTGAATTTTCTGTGGTTCGTTAATTTATGTGTATACGTATATGTACGTCCAGCGAAACCAGATTGAAAAGATAATTATAACATGTCCGCAGCACAACCCGACTGCCTAGATATGCAGATGACACAGCACAGAGCCCGTTTGAAACATTGTGCATGTGAATCTGGGAAAAGGGGTGGGAAGTAATAATAATCATAATAATTGAGTTTTTGTTATGAATATAGATGTGGTCATGTGTTGTAAAAATGTGGTACAATTAGTCAATTATTTCTCGTTGTTCGTTGTTATCATCACACAGAGCTAATAAAAGTGTACTGCTGTTGAGTAAAATCTCGTGCAATGGCGTAACACATAGGATGTTGTTATACGCATATTTACGATACAGAAGACAAAACAGTTATACATGTGTCTATGGATTTATGCATGAATGTGCTAACAAGTCCATATAGTTTACCTCACAAGCGAGACTGCGACCGGCACATGTAGCGCAGTGGTTAACGCGCACGCTTCATGTGATCTGGGAGGCGAGGGGAATTCCGAACCCAGTTCGATCCCCGCCGCCGACCATATTTACAGAGGTTTCTTATGGTTTCCCTCTGTAGTCTAGGCTAATGCCGGGATGGTTCCTACAATAAGTCGGCCATGACCGCTTCCTTCCCACTGTCCTTCCCATTACCCAAGAACCTTCATCTCATCATCCCATCATATCATTAATGATCCATCCGACGCCATTAGATCTCAGTTATCATAACAGTGCGTCGTTAAACCCAATATAAAAAAGCAAGACTGCGTGGATATACAAATGGATGCAATTTTATGATGATTTTCTGTTGATATATTGTAGTATACATGAAGATTGAGATTTAGATATAATAGCCAATTATTTCTGTTGTGATGAAATCATTTGTTCTTATAAACAATGAGTAACAAAACATGAGGATGGATCAAATTAGCTTTATAAACTTTTCACTGTAAGGCTATAAACAGACTAAAATATAGCTGGATTTATGCAGATAGACTTGTCCATGTCAATATTTTCACTATGCTATATATCACAGTAGTCTTTTCCAGTATCAATTAGGGATCCTAACAATCGTTAATGTAGCAATCAGCTCACCAAAAACTCTTGCACTAACTAACAAACTAATAAATACAACAGATACTACAGATACTCCAAAAAGAATAGTATCAAGTGATCTTGATAATCATGACCATTACAACGAACTGGGGAAGAGTAACAATACTGATTGCTTGGACGTTGTTTACTATGTCTTGCCACAATCAGTGATATCACTGATTTACCAACACCAAGTTGACAACATACTTATGATAATATAAAGAAGGTGAACCGACTCCCATCATAAAGGCATGGCAGGCATGTGTGGTTTCTTTCGGTCAAATCGGAGCCAACGGACCCATTTGCCTGGCGCGATTTAACGGCTTCCTTGTGAACTAGATATAGATAAGATTGAATAAGGTACCGATGGCATTGCTGAACTTCTATAAATCTATAATTTTCGTGCAAAAAAATGCCACTTCTCACATAATAATTCTACTGATCCGTGCATTGTTGTTTTGTATAGTTCGATATAAAAGCGATAGTTTCGCTACAGGCAAATGGGACCATGGACTCAGATTCTGACCCCTTAAATACTTCACTTGGAAGACGCGAGTGGGTACACCTTCTCTATATTATGATAAAGTATGTTGGTATCACTATATCGTCCTTGACAGATGCCTAACAATCGTAACCATGGCAACAGACAGGTAAAACTTGGGATTTGTGACGTCATATCCGTGTGTAGCCGCCATGTTGTTTGGTTAAGATCGTGAGAGCCATACAGTGTTCTGGGTAAACACCATTAGCAGGCCGTACAAGTGGGTATAAGAGGGGGGATGGGGGGTTGAGAGGTCGTAGGTAGACCTCAGCCCACCGCGGCTCTGTTTGTTTATTGGTTCAACCATTCACTTGATGATAAGCTTACAATGTGACAGAAGATATAGGCATGACAAACTGGACCAACTAGGCGTTTGTTGTATTGATCAACAGTTGGTCATATCACAATCGATACTGTCAAATTCACACGCTTTTATATTTTATTTTTATTTTCTTCAACGTTGTGAAGTCATTGTTCCCCAGATAAGAGTAAGAAATATAAGGTAGAATCGTTCGGAGAGGGGGGGAGAGGGACTTATAATAAAACGGATAGTGTGACTCACACACGTTTCACAAAATAATACAATTCGTTGATACAGTTTAGGGGATATTTGTACTCATTTGTGTGGGTGGAGGTGCCAGGTTTTGCATTTGACTTTGACTTTCAACTTTTAGCTTTTTAACTTTGACTCAACATTTTTAACTTTCTTCGATTTTTTCAAACCATGTTATACGGTTGACAAAAGCGATGTGACTTCTAATTGTTTTTTCTGAGTTTCTTAAAATGGGGAATTTCTCATTATTTCTCATTTTAAACCTCTGGGAGCGAAATATAAAATTTTTCAATACTCAAATATCCCTCGCGTTCAATTTTTTTAACATTCATAGTATAATTTTTCATACATTCAACTTTGAAGTCAAATTTTTTTATTTTCCGAAATTTTGGGGAAATTCATAGTTATAGCTAGATTTTTGTGTATAGCAATATACTAACGAGGCCTATCAACAGAATTCATATAAAATTCTCACCGTCGATTTTAAATAAAATAATCGTATATTACTATTATAAAACTCAGTCCCTCCATAAATATCTACATAAATCTTCAGCTCTACTTCCATCTCAAAACCCAATAAAATCCCCCACAGCCATAAACGTTGTATTCAAATTGGAATTAACTTATATTATAAACGAATAACTACCGCATGACAGCTCTCGTCCCAGAGATCTGACGTAGCACCAGGGCCCATTCGACCTGGCACGCGTCGACCTGCCTCCTCCCTCCCGAACCGAGCCTTCATTCAACCGGGACGATATAATTGACAATTAATTTACAAATCTCTTGACGGAACGAAATTATGTTCTATAAAATGATATTCCGTCTCTTCCATTGTGTACAGCGCTATAGCGCCTCACAATTGAAACGACATTATTAGTAATTTTAATTGGAATCTGGATGGCTGTGTGAATATGAATGAAGTTGAACGAGGTTTTTATAGATGCACGTTAGAAGATGAATGGGACAATTCAGACAGAAATTTGATGATGTTAGTTAGTTGGTTTCTAGCATATTAATATAATTGAGACAGCCCCCAGATTGATTTATACGTGAATAGCATATATGTCGCATATACAATTGAGTGTCGAGTGGATACATGTAGCACTTGGGAGTATTGGTAGTAATAATGATCACTAATGCTCACACGTCACAAGCCATGTTTGATATTATATCACATTAACATAGATGTGATTATGTAATTATTATGTAGATGTAATAAATAGTTGGGAAAACGTCATTGTATATGAATAAATGATTCTACTAAACGGTGAGATTAGGCGTTAATATATATGAGCCTGAACTACGCCTTCTGGTAGCAAATTAATAAGCTTAGTTTAGGTGATATTTCAAGTTGCATTGTTTGTTTTCTAATGGTCATCACCATGGCTACCGAGCTTGTGATCAAACAAACTTCATGATTCACTGCCATCTGGAGATGTGTAAGGGTCTTGTAAATCTCTGAGTGTGTAAATGTGTCACGACGTAGTGATACCAACTTACTTTATCATATTATAAATAAGGTGTGCTAACTTAGCCTTCCAATTGGTGCATTTCCTTCGTCGTAGAGGGTGCATTTCCATGTAGCGCAACTATCGCTTTTCATATTGAACTACTGATCACGGCTCAATAGATAACATGCGTGATGCACATATTGTTGTTTGATAACAATCAAATAATGACGTCATCAATGTCACCGGTATTGTAGCCACTCGTATCTCATCTAGTTCACAAGAGAATCCGCTAAATCGCTACAGGGAAATGCGCCCTTTTGGCTCTGAAGTGACGGCACGAAAACACCAACAGGCTCCCATGTTAAATCATGGAGTCGGCACACCTTATTTATAATATGATGAAGTAAGTTGGTATCACTACATCGTGAATGTGTCTTACCAAGCATGACAAGGTAGTCCATTGCTGGAATTACCAACGTTGTACTAGCTTTAACTAGTAGTTTAAAGTTGTTATCACCATATGGTTACCCATGCTATTTGTTTTCATCAACTCTCAGATCTAAAAGCTAACTATAGAATTGCTCAAACCGGGCTCATGCACTTAAATCTATAGTTTAGCTTCATTTATTGGGTTTATTTTTAGGTTATGTTCGTTATTGCATGATGGGTTATTCTTGACATTATAATGTTCGCGAATTATCATTGAATATATACACATATATATATATATATATATATATATATATATATATATATATATATATATATATATATATATATATATATATATATATATATATATATATATATAATTATACATTTCTCCAGGTTTCTTGTGTAAAAATAAAAACAAACTCCAACAAATTAGTTTGTTCGAACTAAAGAAACCTAAAGAAATGTATAATTATAATAATGCTTGTGAAAACTCTTTTCATAGCTACATAATATATATATATATATATATATATTATTGCGAATTTTGTTTTTATATAAGGCCATTATGTTCCTCCCTCGTTATTTTTGCTTGTAAGTATAAATGAGAAAATAAATAGCATGTAGCGTGGTAACAATGGTGATTCATAACCACTCTAAAGATGGCTGTTATACCTGCTATGAAGTGCTATAGCGTTCAGCGTATAATCCATGGTTCTAGAGAGAGGTTGAAAAATATTGTAAAACTGATAATGACAGAATTTGTTCGAAACTTGAAAGTGATTTGTCATTGTGACTATATGAGAAACTATTAAGTTTTTCTCGAAACCCCCTGACCTGTCGTTCATCCACGCAGAGGCAAAATGTTGAACTAATATGCGAACTTTCATCAATTTCGTGAATTCTTTCATTTTTCAAGTGAGCTCGTATAGTGTGATTGAATGGTGATATACATTTGTCATGCTCGTAAAACACATTCGTTCATCGTAGATTAATTACTTTGTTTTCTATTTTTAATGCCATTATCGTGTTTTCTTTGAAATATGTATTTTTGAAGTATAGCGTTTTTTATGAATGGGTACATCTTGTAATCTCTATTTTTAATCAATGATCGAGTGAGAGGGGAAAGAGGACTGAATCATATCCTCCCGACAATAATATAAAAAAGCTAATAGAAACCCGGAGTTTTATAATTAAATAAAAGTTGGCTGCCTGCTTCTCGTCAGAAATGATCATATTTATTAAAAGATGGATTATCATATTCAACAATGATGTGCCATGTTTCTGTCTGAAAGAAGTCTAGCTTTTCTTCTTTACATGAGTTTTATTAAAACCGCGGGTACATTATATATTGGATGAGGTTCATAATCATAAACAGCTTGTCACATCCGGCGAATAGAGCTATTAATTTCAGAGATGAAGAAAGACCTTTCTTTACAGAACAGAATTAAACATAGCTAGATTTAAATTATGATATTTCAAAGATTTTGTTAATCAGCTGTTGTCGCCTCAAACAGTGAAACTAATTGACAAGTAAACTCAATCTACAATTTCAGTCATGATATAAAGAAGCTTCATGATATTAATCGATGTATGAATAACAGTTAAAAACATAAGAGTATTATAATATTCTTGAAATGTCTTGATCAAGTCTAAAGGCATATTAAAATTTGATAATAAAGGTTATACCGTAGAATGCCTTCTATTATGTTTTTTAAATTAGTTTTTGATTACTGACGTAGGCCAACATGATATTTTATCAAGTCACCTGAATTAAGTTACCTTGAATCAAAACGTCAACAAGAGTCCTTGAAAATTGGATTTTCACTGATTTTTTCAATTTCTATTTTTTAATAATGATGATGAATAATATCTGATCACTTAAAAATGTGTTCTAGGTTGCATATTTTGTATTAATTCCAGCCATTACCATGCTGTAAGTGTACACATTTTAGATCCGCCTTCGCGGATATTTCTGACTAAATTATCTCTCTCTTTTCCGTCAAATTATTTTTTGTTTCGTGGATCTAACTGTTGCTTCTTGTTTCAGGCACAAACGTAAGATGCAGAATTTCCTGCCTTGTAAATCGTCACCGGCGCCTCGTTGTGACGTGGCAATCAACGGCAACGGCGTGTTATACGAGGACCTGACGAACCTTCGAGCGAGAACAGCCAATCACAACCACTGTCCGCCTGGACAGACAATGGCGCCGTCCATAGAGGTAAGAAGACCTGGCTTCAACCATAGACGAAAGATATATTACCAAGACCTGGGACAATTATAGCTATCTACGATCGATCCGCAGCTGAGCTCAACGTTGTTCTGGATCTATATGACACCGATTACATAAGTCACCAAGATCGACTACTCGGGCATTCAACTAATTTGTAGGCGATCTAGGCGGCGATGTTTCAATTTTACATCGTCTACTCGGGTCATCAGGGCCCTGTAGAGCCTGTAGCTAGCTTATGTAGGTGATCTAGGTGGCGTCGATGGCGTATCTAGGTGACGCCAAAAAGTTTCTTAGCACTCCTAGGTCAGTTGGGAGAACATTGGAGAAGTCCAAGTTACGTATCATCGTAGTTATAGCTATTGCACTAGCCAAGACACTCCACGCTTATGGTAAAACAGAACTGAAAACTTCCTAGATACCTCCATTCCCTTCACCAATGTCTGCAAATAGTATACCATTCTAACGCCAGAGAGCGCTAAGAGGGCTGGCGATAGCCAATGACAATCCAGCACGGTTGTCGTGCCATCTAGCGGTCGGAAATGTTACTACATTGGAAGGGGGTGTGGTGGGGAGTGGAAATTGAGTAGTGGAGGCTCAGTTTTATTTCAACATTGCGTGAAAACTTGAGTATCTCTCGTCTATGCTTCGAGCGACACGAACCTTTTTTCAACAAGTTCCGTAATATAACTTGGGCATATAACATTGAAAGAAAGTTTGAAATATTAACTGTGTAGGCAAACAGCATGCATTGTAAGATGAGCGAAAGACGTTTTATTTCAAATCCAATGATGAAATTTTACAGGCCTTGAACAAAAATGATAACATTTCGTATTCTATTGAGCATGAATATTTAACGAATATATTGTCGTTTTGTCGTCTACAGTCATCTGCTTTCATGGTTTTATATCTTCTACGGTTATTTTTTTGTTTACGGTTATCTTTCCTTCACACATATATCTGTCATTGAACGAATAGGCCTATATCAACAGCTATGTGTTATCTTTCGATTGATTCTAATATATCTGCCATTTGTTGAGAGTTATCTTCACTTGTTTACAGTTAGCATTCAGCTATTTATCTGTCCTTTACAATCATTTTTCTTCAAACTGTTCAACGTTCAAGTGGAAAACTAGCAGTATCTTGGTTGAATTGAAGTTTCTATTCGAAGGTCTATCTGTGTCGGCCATGTTGGTTCAGTTCTAATGGGCCGTGGCCCATCAATCACTACGTCACCGTATGTCTGTCATCGTATATATGTATGTGATGATGTAGATGCACGGCCACCAGGAGCCGTAGTGAGAACAAAACAAGTGATGACGTGCATGATGTGCAAATAATGAGATGAACGAAGCGGAGTAAATACAAATGCAGGGGTTGTTTTTGTTGACTCGCGCAGGCGCACATCATCGTAGCCCTTTCATTATTATGACCGTTCTATTATATTCCCAGTGATCAATATTATAGAATTTTACAACAATGTGTAGGGCCTACATCCACTTTAAATAAGGCATAACTTAATTGCATAAAAATGTGTAGACTTTACAACTGACACATCTTAAATCCCATATTTATTGTTATTACTTATGAATGATTATTGTCAATTCCTGAAGTTTTTCAGTTATTTTCAACGTTGGTGGTTGATTTTTATTTTGCCTTCATAGATAAGCCTATACGTATACTTATTTTTATTGTTGGTAGTGTATACTAAAAGATTCGCTTGACCAATGTCTCAGGTACATTGGTCTCCCCCTTATAACCTAGCTGTTGTTGGGGTCGTTAAGCAACATTGGTCCCATCGCTTATCAACTCGACCAAATGTAAGCCACTTATCAATCTAAATGATATTGTATTATAATAACAGTTTCTGACCGGGCCAATCAAAAATAGATTAAAAGAAAATAATTAGGAATACAACCTAGCTCACTGTGGGAAATGAAATTGAATAATATAACTGTGTGTGTCGTCTACAAGCCGTATGTCATTTTTAAATACACATTTCATTCAACTACTCAACTACTAATGTCGCAGTTGTTTTCAAAGTTCCTAAGAAGTCTCATGTAATGATAGTAAGTACGTACGTGTGATATGTGATTATAGCTGTCATATTCTGTGCTATCATCTCAATCTACTGCTGTCAGATCTTTACTAAAGACAACTGACAATCAGTCCGTACAATACAACAATAGTAGCTTGTGGTTTCATACGTTTCAAATGGCGACCACAACTTCGTTCTCGGTTATTGTTTCTAGGGGGGAGTGAGTGAGACAGTGGTCTCAAAAGTGAGAGTGAGGGAGACACAAGTCTGAGGTCTCGTCACGTGATTGCTTATGTAACAGGTAGATTGTTAACCACAGAACAGAACATATGACTTCTCATAGTTAGGAGGTAGAATATATAGTAAGACAATACTGGTGATGAGTGATGACTTCTATCCTCGAAGCTTGATATTACACGAAAACCACACACAAATGACAATCAGAAACGTGAGAATCACTGTAACTGCTATGGTAAAACATAACAAGTATTGAATAATAATAAACAACATTGATAGAATAGTAAACAGCAGTCGTAGAATCAGCAATCTAAAAATCATAAACAGCGCTGCACTTGTAAATTAGTCATAGAATCATAAACACAGTCGTATAATTCATTAACAGCAGTCGAAGAATAATGAACAGCAGTCTAGTATAATTATCAACAGAATAAACAGCAGTCGTAGAGTCAGCAGGTCTAAAAATCATGAACATTACTCGTAAATTAGCAGTCGTAGAATCATAAACAGCAGTCTAATAATCTTAAACAGCAATCTAGTATAATAATGAACAGCATAAAGAGCAGTCGTATACAATCAGCAAGTCGAAAAATGATGAACAGCACTCGTGTAAGTTAGCAGTCGTAGAATCATAAACAGGCTATCGTATCATGAACAGAACCCATAGAATCATGAATAGCAGACAGTATAGACAGCATAAACAGCAGCACTTGGCTAGTCATATACGGAAAAACATATTTTAAAAAAATTAGAAACATTTACCTTCTGACAAGCCGAATACATCAATGGAATGAAAACTAGATCGCCAATACATAATAAGTTATACAATACATATAAAAAAAACTGGCTCAACTTTTGTCTGACTTAACATTGGGACTGGAGCTAGCCGACGTGAATTAAGTCCTATTAACTTTTATCTCGAGTTGAAGAATTTCCCTTCTTTCTGTCTAATTGTAGCATTCTATCTGTCTCTCATTTCTATATACTTCTGAATATCTGAGCCTGAGAACTGTATCGCAACATTTCCATCCATGCCATTTTCTGCAACTGCTGTACAGGAACGCGTTATTCTCAAATATTCTAGCATATTTAGCAGTAAATATTCATTCTCTTTCGCCGTACCGTCAGTGTGTGCATTATGTTCTAATATCAATATTTACCATTTGCCCGCGCTACCAACACAACGCCGCGTAACATTCTGTGTTGATTGTTCATTATAGAATGTTGCTTGGTGAATTAGTAATGATACACACCAAACGGCTTCATGCCTTTTGTCTTGATTTTACGCGAACGTCAGCGCTGCTAGCGGACGGTGCGGGAAAACTGTACTAATTGCTAGGCTCTTTTGTTTGCTAAAAACAGCCTATATAACCACGTTAACCAACTTTGTGGAAATAAAACTTCTCGTGTAAAATCATCTGTGTGGTTTTGTATAGGCTGTATGTATGTATGTGTGGGATATAGGGTTAGGGGGGAAGGGGGGGGGGTGCCTCGAGCGTCAATTAGTCAACAATTGTTCGTTTAGTTGCTGTGAATGCCACGAGAGGGAGCGAACAATATACCGACATGTGACATTTATTGGATAGAAAAAGAGTTTATAAACTAAAAAGTAGGTTAACATGCAGTATAGTGTAACCCTCTTTGTGTTATTACATTTGTGGGAAATAATTCAGTGTATGTACGTTTTAAACATGCACGTAACAAATATCCTTCATTTCACCTCAATTCATACTTTGTTCTGGATTGCGATTGCGATATTCTATTGTGTTGAATGCCGTATATGTACTTCACATTGAGGGGGGAGAGGTGGGCGGAACTTCAGCAAAGACACGCAAAAAATAATGTCGTTATAGATTTACTAGGAAAACGCCTTATATGCGTTGTGAGATGAGCTTAGAAGTATGGAAATGTAGAATTAAGAACATTTTGTCAGCTCAATGTACATATACAGGCCATGGATCACTTCAAAGGTTTAAAAACCGCGACTGTCTGTTGGTATATAAACCTTGGTTTCCAAACAATTATACCAGTGCCTTCTTCATATCCATCACAGATTTTAAACGTTTTAATTTATTGGTGACACTTGTTGCTCACATTTAATAGTTTCTTAATAGCTTCCTTAATTGCTTTTATAGATGTGTAAAAAAGGACATTAAAAATGCGTTTTCTTCCTTATTTCACATCCGATTGTTCCATAAGTCGCTTAAAATGTGTATGATAGTTCTTCCCACATTCAGTATAAATTTGAGAGCTTTTGAAAAAAAAAAATGTCCAAGTATTTCTCCTCTGGCCTATTCTTATGGAGAATTTCCATACTTTCCAATTTTTTTCCGGAAAAACCGTCCGACCGATTTTTCTGAAAAACAATCCCAACCTATTCTGGTATAACACCAATTTGTAAAAAAAGTTTCGAGTTGATTGAAACTTTTTCCTGACCTGTATGCCGCGTACAAAATTACACACAAAAAAAAAAAAAAAAAAAAAAACATAAAAACCAAGCCCAAAATTTTTCGGTATATGGAATGAAAATCTTCGCTACGCTCATCTAAAAAAAATATATAAATTTATATCAACATACAAGTAGACAAAAGTCTTTGTTCTCCCATTAATCCCAAGGATCACAAGGGTGGATTGTTTGGCGGGGCACCACAAGGGTATGCAGTCTTATAACCCCATAGAAAAAGAATAATTATAAAGTAACTCTGTCAAAAGACTGTAAATTATAGTAATAAGTTCAAGGATGGTGAACAATTATTGTAAATCGGGGAAAATAACGCGCGATCGTCTGATGATGATTATTGTTTGATTAACGACCCCACCAACAGCTATGTTATACGGGGACACGCAATCTTCTTTAGTGATCTTTTTCATAGAGATTCCTGTGCATGTGTCTACTTTTCTTCTGAATATGTATCTCTTCAATTCGTTATCATAATAAATGTAAAACAATTGGACTCATATTACATTGTTGAAGAATATAAATCACAAATTTAAATGAATATACTGCAACTTAGTGTCATGTACTCATGTTATTTGTTACCGTCACATTATAATATCGTGCAAACTCTTTGCAGAGAATAATATAATTGTATCCAGGAGAGATGTATGCAGGGTTGCGTTGATTTTCCGGGCTCTTATGGTGATTCAACTCCCCATACCGCCAATATTACAAATTACATTGGCGTAATTCGCCAATGTATGAATCTCTGAACCATATGCCGATTGTGAGTCATCTCTATAGCGTGATCGACCACTCTATACGACCGCCACCGTACATGTTATTTCAATAAATAGTCCAAGTAATAATGTATACCCTTAACCCTTTGAGTGTAGTAAATAGTATGAACGTTCGTATCGTATAGCGACATTTCAACGTTTTAAAACACACTTTTTATACAAAAAAAAAACATTACAACTTTGAAAGTCAATTATTTTTCTGTATATATAGGAAACATGATGAAATGTCTACTCTTTGTTGCGATCTGCTTTACAATTAGTTTCGTGAATAAGCTACATCGCGGATAAATGCGGGAATAAAATACAAATTGTATATAAATTATATTTTTTATATTCCTGAACCACTTTCAACTGTGCATAAAGCACTCGACTAATTAAACAGCATTGCACAACAAGTCTGACGTCTGACAAAGGCTGTACGCTGGAACCCACACTTTCAAGCTCAAAGTTTTTAACGTTTATAACAGTATAGAATTGAAATAGCTCTATGCCCGACACTTGTCTCCTCAACGTACTTTGGAAAATTAGTGAATACCCACTTTATATTAAATTGGTAAAGGTCTGTAAATAGAAAAATGATAATAAATAGAGGTATAATAAAATTGAACACTACATAAATTATTATTGTAATTATTATTGTAATTATTTTTGGTATACAGTTATAAAACACCGCATAATACACGTAATATGGGCATAGGCCCTACAGATGCGATTAATTCAAATCGTTGTATAATAAGTGTGATTGATTACACCAAGTCAAATAAAAATAATCGCGAAAAATGGTAGTAAATCTTGAGAATGCAAAAGAAAATGACACAAAAAGATGATAAAATGGAATATTGAAAATTATTAAATTCGAAAAATAGTTCGAATAGGATAAGTTGAAATATGTTTGAATAATTAACAATCGTGTAGACCTGTATATGGAAATTGAGTTTAGCATAATATAAGTGAGAAAAGTTTAGGGAAACAAACTATAGAAAACTGACGTTGTGATTGTGGAACCTAAATTGAGTGAAATTGTTGTTCACTATAATTACAAAAATGTGTGCATCACTTTGAAAGACACCTAAACTTTTGAGTTATTATAACCGCTAGATCGCTCCCCTTATTATAACCTCTCGATTGCTCCCCTCGATTGCTCCCCTTCTAAAAGAATGCTGTTGACGCCCATAATGTGTTGGCCATTAATATTTACAGCGATTGTTTTCCTCCAATAATAAACGAGCTCTGCTAGAAAACAATGCATGATCTAGTGTGCAGTGATTGTCTCTATAGTGTTAATAGCGTGCAGTGATTATTGATGCGCGTTTATTGATTTGTTTTACGCATGTGTCATTGTTCGAACAATAGCCTGTGACGTCACTGAACAATAGACTGTAAAATGTAAAGGGTTAAAGTTAATGGTCAGTCATTCTTTATCAATCAAAAAGAATTATTATTACTGCGTGTACAGCAATGTGATATGAGATATTAGATTTAATACACGTGTCGATATTGGAAGCCGCAGAAGTCAAATACCCATTTTGATGATATAAAATTCTGAATAAAGTCCAAGTAAATGGTTATTATTCAAATAACTCATTTTTAGAGCATATACCCTAATCGATTTAGCGAATTATCTGATTTTTTTATACATTTTGAATGCCATATACTGGAGAAATACAGATATTTTAAAGGCCTTATAGATGGTATGGATGAAAACTATTTTACTTATATCGCATAATTTTCACAGGTATTACAGCTGGAAAAATACATTTCATATAGCTGTGTATCATCTGTGACTATATAATAGAATCTATAAGATTAATAAAATTATTTCACATCATTTTTAAGGTATTGAAGAGATCTGTTTTGTTTCTTCCGTACTAAAATTTTTATATATCGTAGGTCTATACTCTCCAAAAGTTGGAGCCAAAAAAACTCATGTTTCGCTATGAATCGACTATAAATTGACCGTGATTACTTTTTTATTTTCCTTCAACTATCACATAACTTTCCTATCTAGACTTCATAATACTGACGCTAAAATGCTTTGATTAGTTGATACTGAAAGTTGGCTAATGATTGTTTTCTGATGGATGGTTCCATGGTCACCGAGTTTTATAATATGGTCGCACAAACTTCATGATTAACTGCTATCTATATATTTGTTGCACTTCCCAATTTACAAATTGTGTAAGGTTGTTTTAATGTGTATTAAGTATCAACTTTATTTATTTGTATCAACTGATATTCAACTTGAACAAGTTATTAGTTTGATTTATCTAGTTGATTATTCACTCAGTAGTTTGTATAGTTCGTAGTAAGTAATTTGCTCTGGGTATGTGCGGTTGAGGCAGAACAAGTAAAAGTTTGTGCATTTGTCTGTTGAAGTAGAGTAAAGAAGTTTTATAGCAACAATACTATGTACTGTAATATAAAAACAAATCACTTCGATACTTTTTAATGATGACTTTTCTCTTTGGTTTCATTCAACTTGACGTATACATTCAAAAGAAGAAAAACGCAGTATATGCGTTGTAAGATGATTGTGATTTTTATAAAATGAAAATACACATAAGAAAAATACAATTGGCTGGTTTGATTGATAGTAAAAAATTTATTTTAGAGTAAGATTTTGTTCAAACACAGGAACTACCTTTTCTGTGATGTTGTTTCTGTTTTTCCTCGCCAGGTTTTCTTATAGTCAGGGTTTTTCAAAATTATTTACCAATATTTCTCAAAAGTCAACAATCGATTCAACCCAAAAACTATATAATATACAATAATGTATCAGTTTTAATAATTCCTTGTGTTCCATCATAAAAGTTTCCTGCTGATCAAATATCAAATGTCGTTCGACCTGTGCAGTTTGTACAAAAAAAAGTAAATGAAACACATGTAAATATTTCCATAACAGTTGCATGGAGGCCTTCACTAAACCTCGTCTAGTCATTCCGCCTTTCTATTGATTTATTATCTGTTTCACCGTTTTCATTTCTTTCCTTGGGATGTACACCCAGTGTTAAATACTGTGCTGATAATAAACAAGGCTCTGGAATACGACGTAAGAGTTAAGTAAATGAAGAGGGCGGTGCGTCAGTGAATTAGGAAAGTGTATAAATCAGCGAGGCCCTTGAGGGCGGATAAGTTGTATCACGATGGTGGCCCATGAGGGGTGGGTGGATAAGGGACGTTTCAGCACACAACTCTTTTCAGCGGACTAAACTTGTACTGCTATGTGGAGACTGTGGAGACTAGGGGGGAGAGGCTGCTGTGTATGACTGTATATAAGACTGGTGTGGCTATGCAGGGTGAGAGGGGGAGAGAGAGCTAACTGTACGCTACTATAGATACATTACCAATGGAAACAATAGACTTTATGTTATGTTGCAAATGAGAGAGATAGAGAAGAAATGAAATAATAAACCAATATTGGTGGAAGGGCCTGATTTTCCAACTAGAGGTGGAAGGGCCTGGTTTTTTAACTGAAGGTGGAATTGCCGTTTTTTCAACAAGGGTGGAAGTGCCAGATTTTTCAAACAATATTACGTATACTGGTACATTTTTTTATACACTTTGTGCTTGTAGCATGTTATATTTCAATTCTAGGAATTAATGTGTATTATAATCGAGCCGAAGTGAGTGCGAGAGAGAGTGTGTGAACGTGGTGACATATACACGCTTCAGGCTAAATAAAGTATTTAATTACTGAAATGTATACAATATTTGATTATCTTTCTCAAAACCGGTTCCCTTGGCTTACAATGAAATTTGATAAAAAGATTGGCTTTGAATTTGATATATATTTTTTTTCTCAGTTACCAATTACTTTTTGGATTCATTTGGGATTATTTTAGGATTCTTCGATGATTAAACATTACCTGTACTAGAGTGTCCACAAACACTTAACGTGATTCACTTCTAGCCGGATACGGTCTGAATGGGTCTCATAAAAGAAGTGCTCATGAAAAAAAAATCAGCGAGTGGAATATATGATAGATGCTATTTTTTTATAAACACTTAGCATCTATCAAGTCAATATAATTTTTAAAAATGCATCAACACACACATATATGGAGAACACACACATATATAGAATAGTTGTAAGCACTTTGATTTACACCAACTAAGGAATGTGAAACTCGAAACGTGCACGGCCAGTATACCCTTATTCCTGAGATAAATGAGATGTGAGAAAATAAAAATTAGTGAGAAAACGAGTATCTCACATAAAATATGAGATGAAATATGTCATTATTATATGAGATAGTTTCCTGAGATAGATGAGATGTGAGAAAAATAAAAATGAGTGAGAAAACGAGTATCTCACATAAAATATGAGATGAAATATGTCATTATTAAATGAGATAGTTTTCTCACTGATTTTTCTCACATCTCATTTATCTCAGGAATAGGGGTCCAGTATAGGCCTACATATAAACCTGATTCTAATATTATATTTCATGTTCCTCAGGTTTTCACTAGTCGGTCGAACAGCGCTATTATTGTAATGCTCTTAACGTCCTGGGTTTATAGACGCCATGGTGTGCAGCACTTTCAAAGTAGTACGGTTATTTATTTATTCCAATAATAAAGTCACGTTTATCGAGTACATTAAATTTGATAGAAACCAACTTAAACTGCTTAAGAGCACATGCCAGGATGCGATTTTAACAAATGTGGTTTTTTGTTGTAACTTTTTAACGATATGTAATATGAAAATTAAAATAAAATAGAAATACTTGTATTTTTGATACCTCTCAAATGGTATATGTATTGCGCAGTTATCAAATGTAAATTTAACGTTTTGTATGTGTATTCTGCAGTATTATATATTTTTTTTATTGCTGCTTAACGACCCCACAAACAGCTAGGTTATACGGGGGTACGAATGAGCGGATGATGATGAAACGATGAAGTGGAAGGACGTTTTCAAAAACCCAACCCTTATGCGGGACTCGAGCCCACGCCCAACGGAGACTTCAATTACTACCACTAACGATAGTTGACTTAGCCACCGGTGCGGCATTCTGCATTAAACCACGTTTTCAAACATATATGCATTAAACATATATATATGTATATATATATATATATATATATATATATATATATATATATATATATATATATATATATATATATATATATATATATATATGCGTGTAGTGTAAGGAAAATTTAACACTTTCCTTAAATACTTATCAACTCTACCATCTTTTTTTAATTTGGAAATATTTGTGTTTCCGTTTTATTATAATTTTGATATCTCATATCGTTAAAAATGTATCAGTTCTCAAGTATAACTGATATCACGTTGAGTAGCCTCCTTAGTCCTTATGGCATATGCTCTTAAGTCCTGATCTACTTTTACCGACCGTTTCACATTGGCGTGTACGTGTAGTACACGGCCGCTTGGAACACTAAAGGAGTCGTTCATAATCGACAAAAACACGTGTTTTAGTACCCATTAGCGAGCGAAATGTTTGCTAGTGGTGCATTATACTAGTCTGTAAACGATACTTAGAAAAGATAATTACTTTTCTATCGCTCACCGTTGTGAAAAGTAAATATGTTCGAGTGCTGGTCGATTGGCCGTCTCGTATACGTAAGTGAGTGCCTAGTGCACGGCAGTTCCGAGGCGTCACTTCCTGTATACGTATATAAAAAAAAGGAATTGACGCTTCAAGGAAAATACACGTAGTGTTTTTATTTGTTCAAATAACTGGAAAAGAAGTGCCCATCACGACGCTTTTCAAATGAAGCAATGGGGAATTTTACTATTACACTTCTGTGTTAGGATTATTTCCCTAGGCTGAGCGATGCATTTTCCGATGTTTTAATGATAATTATTCGAAGTGGATAATATGCTAGTAGCAACGAAGGAAGATGGTCGTTTACCATGATCGTAAAACGACCATCATCGTTATATATTAGTATAGCTGTGAAATTTCATAACTAATTGTTTTTCATGACGAGATTTACTTTTGGTAAAACAACTAAATCTTTTGGTATTGATATTTGTTTCAAGTTGCAGTTAGTTTTTCTAAAATTATCATCAAATTATTTACAATTACTTTTACTGGTAAACGACCTTCTTTCGTGGATACAAGTATAAACTAGAAATTATAGACAACTGACATTATGAAGAATTCATCACTTGACAGTTCAACAATAAAAATGAATGAAATTGTTTGCAAGTTTATATTGAATACATTATTATTATCATTACTTTTATTTTTATTATTTTTATTGTTATTATCAACTACTTTGTTTGGCGAGACTCTATTTGGCCTGGTGGCCATTCTTAAATTTGTATATTTTTTGTATCAAAAACACTAATTTATTATCTTATTGCTCCCTCTTATCATTTTGTTTCTTATGTCTTATTGTTTTGTTATTCAGTGTCAAATGGCCAACCTTTATGGAGGCTGGGTCTTTATTTTTACGTAATAAAGAAATTAGAAGTCATATTATATGTGATTTTGAGGTTTTCAATATTAGCTTGGTGCTGAATGCAGTGTGTGTATGGTTTCAGATGATAGACGTGAAGTCGGGCGGCGCTTTCAACATCGGCTTCCATCCTTTGGGTAACTCGTCCGTGTTTATTTGTCCTGCACCAAGGTCCGTTGACCCTTACGCCTCTCAGGACCTCTACAACCCTGTCTATGAGGAACTATCGAATGGTAATACATTGGCCTCTCTCTCTTCTTCTTACGCTCTTGGGCAAATCCAACAAACACCCTCTTTTTATTTTATAATGTTTACTACTGCCTATAAAATGATGTGTTTTGCATTCATTAAACTCATATGCTGTAATATTTATACAGGTTATATTTTATAAAAAAAATTAGCTGATACTCTGAAAAGTCGTTCTTATTACCGGAAGCTGGTCTATTCCTTACCCAGATTGGTCTTTAGAATGTTTTTTTTCATTTTATTAACATAAAAAAATAACGGTACGAAGCAACCAATTATTTATGTGAATACAAAATGTCACATCATCACTTATCCATTTGTTATGAAAACAAATATTTCCATAGCTCCCTCCCTCGTGTATTTTCTCATTCCCAACATTGCATCACAGTCACAGTTGGCATATCTGTACTGACCTTTTCACTCCCTTCTTCACATTTATCATCTCTTTGTTGCATTTCCATCTTAACCTTTTGCCCCTCTTCAGTCTTCATCACTTAAAGTGGTGCTTTGTCTGAATCTTAACTCCCCCCCTTCCACTCTTCCACTATTCCCATTACTTGGTCCTCATCTCTGCAGATCTTCTATTTCTTATTCCTCACGAGATATTATGCTGCTCTTACAATAATTATTATAACCTCGTACCTTCTTTCTGAATCATTACATCAAAATTCCAATTACTCAAATGGCATCTACTTCATTTTCATTTGGAAAATATTTTCTGTCAATTCAGTCAGTCGAAAATATGAAGTGGAAATGAAAATTACTAGAAATAAGAAATGTTAATATTTCAAGAAAGTATTAGAATGGTATTATTATTATTATTATTAATGGTATTATTAATGGTATATATTTATATCCATATTGCATTTCATTTTATTTCTAATAGATATAGGCGTGTGCGTATTTTAAAAGGTATATTATACATTAATTCTAACTCCTACCTCATTCGAGTCCAATGAGTGCATTCATAATAATTATAGTTATTTTTTATTTCAAACTTGGAGGATTTTTTTATTCGATTCTCATTTTTGTTCTGGCTGCGCAGAAAAGAGAAATAAAAATTCACACATTTTTTCTCTGTTTAAAAAATGAAGTTGTTGCTAATGTTTTTGGTGTTGTTGTTTAGGCTCTGGAGACCGAGGTGAGTCAGACCCGGACAGCACTGGCGACCACCACAGCGAAGACGAATTTGCCGAAGACGAGCTCAGCATCGGTGGTGACATAGCTCGTCACCCTCGCGACGAAGTTCCCAACTCGGCCACGAGTTCTCTCCGAGGCTCGACGGGCAATGACCTGTGCCGCGACGTCGACTCGTCCGATCCCGACGATCGCAGCCGCTTCCTAGCCAATCACGTAGCAGCGTTAACCCACAGAAACATGAGCCTACCGCCAGGTGGCCATCGAAACAGAAGCCACCCGCATCGCGCTCCCAGAAGCCTGGACCGACGACGGGGATGGAGGAACAAAGTCCAACAACAAACTCCCTCCCCTCAAACCCCTCATCGAGACTGCGGAGAGTTCCATGAGGGACTTCTCTTGGACGCTCTTCTTCAGATGTATCCAAACGTAGTCAATACAAACCGTCCTTTGAATCACAATTACCCTGCACCAGTACCGAGCGTGGCGCATAGACTACCTTACATAATGCCCAACATGCCAGCCTCCCCTCAGCCCCCTCGCCCCCTCGTCAACCCCTACGAGTCTGTGCCAGTATTAACGCATTTACATCATCAACATCATAGTAGTAGGCCAGAACCCATGAGCTCGTTCAGGCCTGTTAAGGGGCACAGTCAGGACTCAAGTTTTGGTTCTGACTCTGGCTACAGCAATAGTAATAATACGGCAGGAAGAAGGGGGAGGAAGGAAGGGCATAGACTGTCGGGGCATAGTGGCGATATGGTGTTATCGTAGGACTGGATAGTGCTGATGGCAGTACTCTGGTGGACAATTGGAGAATTCATTCATAGAAAGGTAGATGGAGAAATTCTAGTAGTGTGATACTATGAGTTTCTTTACTAAATGATCTTGAAATAATCTAATTTATTTGTTTATATTGATTCAGTGTTAATGCTTTATATCTGATGTGCACTAATGCTATGTGCCAGTGCAGGTGTCATACCTATTTAATGTAGTACTTTGTAAATGCTCAGCCTACAGCGGGTCGAGAAAGTTGCTACCTGGTAACATATTATTTCAATTGTTACTATCTCTGTACGGTATAGAAATATTCCTTGCTAGTTTATTAGTTTGGAGTCTAAAATTCATAGTATTTCACAGTTCCATATTAAGAACTATGTTTGGCAGGATGAGTGACAATTTAAAACTAGAAAAATGTTTAAAAAATACTCAGTCATAGAAATATTAGTCTATGCATTGTGCTTTAGGTTCCGTAACCTCACGCCTTTTCTTAAAAGTATTACGTCAAAAGACTACTGTTCTTAGGACACAAATGACATACTTGATTATTATAAAGAACTAAATCTAGGAGATTCTCTGGTTGTCCACTAGATGGTGATAAACAAAGTGTAACAAACGTGAGTGATGAAGAAACAGTTATTTATTCTGTATAAAGAAGCAATTTGTAGTAAAAAGAATTCATTGTAAATAGAAGGCATTTGTCGTGATCAATCATCCGTGGTCTGCTATATATACGTATATATATATATATGTAGCTATGTAGTTTGTGCATCAGGAATTGTGAATATTAAGTGAGTAGAGATTTGAACATAAAGGACGATAATTATCATCGATGTATTACAGTCATTAATCATTGAAACATTGAACAAGCTGCAACAAGAGATTCACACACAATGCTTTACATATTTTTCAAAGCTTGATAAAATGAAATAGTCAATGAATATCTGGTTAGAAACTTGATATTTTATCATGAAATATGTACATAAAGATTAAACGTAATTTTGTGCTTTGAAATCCATTGACAGCTTTGTTACAGTAACTATAATGAAAGTAAGTAATCGGCTATATTCTTTCAAAACGTGGAAGTTGTCACTGTATAATTCACCCATTATAAAATACTTAGTTGTGGAAAGATTCGAAGATGTTTTTGATTTCACACTTTTGACGAAATTTGTGTAGCGGTATCTACAATGTTGATAATTTAATATTGCATTCTTTCATAGATTGGCAGTTTTGGGCCTGGCCTGGTCATTCTGGCTTTTAACAAACATAACAGATAAAGATTTTATTGTTTCCTCTATTTTGGTCTACGTGAACTGTTCATTTACGTTTTTCAAGCAAATTCAATAGTTGGCTTTTCAAATTTCAATACAAATTTCAATGTAATACCCATATCACTGCATGTTCTGATTTAAACTCAGTGGAACTCAGTGGATAAGTTAGTACTGGTATGAAAACTATATGCAATCTGTTAGTTCATATTTTTTCACACAAAATGAATTGTCAACATTGAACAATATTTTAAAACTAGTTTCATTTCACTTAAATGGAAATATTATTTGGGTTTTTATACAATGTAAGATTTCATAGTAAACAAGCACATGTAAATTTAATACATTCAATTCTGAAACATTACGTTTCATCTTTATGAAAAACTATATCTAGGTAGGCTATAATGTTGAAAAATAGCTCTTGGCACCTTTTCTCTAAACTGCCACAACTAGCCAAATAATAATATATCATTCTGTTTAAAAAAAAGTGTACTTTCCCTCTCTTTACACAATAATAATAATATTAAAAATAATCATAATAATAATATGTCTTGTAATAATATAAAACTACGCAGGGTTTCTTCTTGTTGATTAGGTATGTCGTCTCTTTTCTATATACAATATCGGTAGAAGCACGTTGACAGTGCCAGTTCTGTGGACATTACAATATTGTGATAATGTAGCTATTTAGTGACATCCCAGCTCTCTTGATTCATATTGGCCAAGTGGTATTAGGTGGCAGGTGATACAACCTCGGTTCTCCATATTTTCTAGTTACCAAACAGGTTATTTTAAGGTTTTATTTTGATTATTTCATGATTATCTCTCTATTGTTTACTGCCTGAATGTACTGTTGTATAGAACTCAATTTTATTGATTTATAAATTGAATCAAATTCTTCAGAACTGCCTGTTTTTTACAACAAAAATAAAATAAAATAGAAGCCAAATTTCGTTGTAGTAATTAGAGAGTGAGATGTGAACGGTCAAGTCCGTATAAAACGTTAGAAAGAAATTTAGCTGCTGGAAATCTTCCGTAACAACCTAATGAATGGTAAACGTATGTGCTCTAGTATTCTATTTCTATTGTCAAGGTCATCCATTTTGTTTTTCAGAATTTATTATTTCTTTGGAAACTATTTATCTGAAATATTTTAGATATTATCACATTGTCTCATGGTTGGATTACTCATCATACAGTAAAACGCCAATTAGATTACTAGGCCAATCATCATTCAGTATAGAACAAATAGATCAATTCTCCTATCATCATTGAATAGAAGTGATTTTGTTTCCTTTTGACGAAAGTGTCATGTTATCTCGTAACTCGGCATATCCTTGTCGCTTGATAATATCAAACCTTTTTAATGCTTTGTGTGTGCTCGGAACAAAGGAAGTACCATATTTAGGCCCACATAATACCCTGACTTTTAATTGGATTTTGCAATTCATATATTTTCATTCGTTCTGTCTCATCGTGAAATGAAGACACTTTCTGTGGATAAACATTTTTCTGTTGATTGACAATGTTGTGACTTGCCCAGTTTTAATTATTTCCATCTTTTATCTTATCTGCATTTTTTATGTGCTACCTTTATCTCTAACTAAACTAAATATTAATTTCATTATCTATTAATAATTATCTAGATGGTTAATTTTCAGTTTCAAAAGATAATTTTTCTAGCAAATCTGCCCAAACCAAAAATGATTCGACAAAAGTGTGTGGAGATTTAGAATATATCATGCTCTGAAGATAGTTTGTATGTTGAATGTGATTTCTTCAGTGAGCCCAGTGCAACCTATATCAGCTGTTGGAAAATGATCTTTTTTCTTTACAAATTATCTAGATGATCATTTTTTATCCTTATTTTTATCTAGAAAACTTGTTAAAATATCGTCTTTCATCTCGTCCAAATGAAAGAAAATGCGTCATCTTTATCCAGATGGAAAATGTATCTAGTCACAATAATGTCAATTAATTTGAATTTTCGAGTGTGTATAGAAAATTATCAGACCTAATTATATGTTATTATTGTACGTTAATATCAGGATGCTATCAACGGTTCGGAAGAAAAATGTTCGAAAAATGAACTGTTTGAATAGTTGAACTTGTGAGGTAAATTATATGAACCTAACCCAACCTGTAATAATATCAAAATACAGCTTATTATTCGAACATTTTTTTTTCGATATAGTTTCTCCCAATGCTTTTTCTATCGGGCAGTTGGTGTAGGTACTCCAACAACCACATAACAACCTTGGAATAGGCCTTAATAGATTGTATGTCAGTCAATATGGTGACAAAATATATCAGTAGGATTTGTTTCGAGTCAATAAGAAAGACAAATCAATGTTTGTCATCTTTTATTCATTTTGATATTATTAGTACCGTACCGGTATTACCATTGCAGATCTGATTTTTAGTTGTGAAGAACTAATGAATATTGTATGAAATACATATTGTACGTACAAAATATAAATATCATTTTCTGCATTTCCGTGACAGAATTATTATCCATTCAACGCAGACACTATAGTTATTGTACTTATTTTTTATTTTTCTCTCAATAATTTCATCAATTTCCATTATGTAAATGGTTGTACATTTATTTGGATCATAGTATATTAAATGTGTGTATTATATTTTGTATTCCTATTTCTATATACTTGTACAGTCACTCCAATGCTGTGTTGTCACATTTGACGAATTGCAAAGCACACCCTACATGAGACAGCTGTCTCTGCAACGCAACTTCAAGACTTGCAAGAGCTAGAGTTGCAGAGAACTTTCTCGTGTAGCGCACGCTTTTACGTCCTAGTCCATTTTTTATTGTTTTCTGTTTTAAATTGCGGTAAATGGCTAGAAAAGTGTAGGTGGAAATCACCTTCCCTAATATTGTTATTTCCAGTAAAATAAAGTTATTAATTTAGATAAATTATTATCAATTAACATGTACATCAATAAAAATGTGTATAATTAAACCTATTTCTACCAAGAACATAAACTGTTATTCTTGTTAGCCTATCTAACATTGTCCTCCCCTGTTGACTACTTTATTGTTGTTTAAAATATAAACCACGGTGCACAAGGACAACTCCAGCTGTCCCAATTACCAACTGACTAAAATTGACCGTGTGAACATGACACCAACTCGATCGCTGTTGATTGTAATTGGGTCGCATAGGAAACACAGAGCTTCTGAAAACGTCAACTCAAACTTCTGACTAGCAGCAGTCAACCAATGGGAATGCAGTAAATTTGTGGTGTCACATTATTGTCTGCTAGTAACCGTGATCTTCAACCTTTGGTATTATATCTCGAATTATTAAAATCTGTGGTGTAATTGGATGAAAGAAGTGAAGACTCAATTTTTATCATACTTGAAAAAAACGACTTTTCATATATTTTTTTTATTCGCACTCTACAGGTCAAACAAAGGCACAAAAATATTCCCTTCAAATGAATGTGTATTTTCACAAAATCTACAACTATATCTTTTCAAGATAAAAACTTGACGGCCTTCTCAATATCATCACTGAATAGTGATTCGAACAGTCTTGTATTGAGTAGGCCATGACACATAAGTTCAATTATATTTTTACTCATTCCTGATTGACTATACCTCATTCGTCATACCGTGCAAAATCAAAGGTTGGCAAGTTGCCGTCGATTGCAGTTGGATCCCGATATGTGTGAACATACATATTAAGTGGACAACCTGTTTTAGTTGGTCATCTCATTTGACAGTGCTGACGACTGGAATCTTGTCGTTATGACTTCGATTTGTTCTATTTTATATTAGCTAAGTACAGGTAGTCAGTTTTCTTTTTCCGTGGCGTAGTTTCATTTTGATTTAAAAAATGTGTGTTTACTTTTTAAACTTATATATATTTATGGAAAATGAATCCAACCTCAAATAAGTAAAATATGTGTTGTTACCATTTCCACGGATAATAATATGGAATATCTTTTTTTTATTTTTGTACTTTTTTCAAAAGCCAAAATGGTAAGATTTTGAATTCTGTGTTGTCTTTGAATTGAATAGTAAGATAATATAGGTGGTATTTTTATTACCAAGTGATAAGACATTTGTATTGGCAGTCACAAAACGTATTTTGAAATGTATTAGGCCTATTACAGGGATTTTTTAATTACAAAGTTTGAAAATTCTAATGGCTAACACTACTGAGAAAGAAAACGACAATATTTAAAACTAAAACAACAAAACAAAATGCCCAGTGTCACACTTGCAGATTCAATATTCCGCAGTCATTAGTCATTGAAGCAACGAGGTATATAATAGTACTACCATTAAATATATACTTAATGGTACTACCTAATATTATGGGTTTCCTTTCATGCCTCGTTTCATTAAAGTTGAACCACATTGTTGATAATGTGGTATTTTAAACTTACCGCGGTCAATACAACTATTACCGCAGTGACCGATAGATGGCCCACGACCTTCAATCAGCTGTGTCTGTACCTACTTGTTGACGTTTATCTTCTTTGTCTGCAATCTGATATTATGTGGGTGGTACTGACAGCCAAACTATTTAAAGATCATTTGGATTGCAGTGCAACAGTTCACAGCCTTTGACAGCTGTTGTATTAGAGGCATATTTGGGGTATGAATTATATAATGTATAAATAGGCCTAGTCTTACACCATCTATATACTTAATGATAGCTTAATGCTTACACCTAGGCCTTAGATGCTAATTTAGTTGGATGACCTAGTCTAGGCTAGGCCACTACAAATTCAATGGCTAGAACAGGGTCTAGAATAGGAGAGGTTTTGTTTTGGGCTATCTCCGTGGGTTGGAAGGCTGATGTTTAAAGTGCTGCTAGTTCCACGAAAATCCGTTTGGAGAGCTAGGGCGAAAGAGGCCAGTCACATCTATAGTCCAGTTGACGCAACGCAGCTGACGTCTTGCCGCCAACAGTGACGTACATTTGATACACGCATGTATAGTGCGTGGCCCGCTTTTCACCTAGCGTTTCGCACAGATTTTGGGGGAACTAGCAGCACTGTTGGAACGTATGAAATAGCTTCGATACAAGACCTAGCTCTATTGTAGACCGTGGGCTAGGCCTAGGCCATAGAATTTGTAGGGCAATGGCTAGGCCTAGGGAACACTACAAAGGGAACACTACCCTTTTTTTTAGCTCCGTCGAGAGTTGGTATTAATCAGGAATTAGTATGAGTTGCATATCCATCAGTACGATAGCTATAATCCTAGGTTGGAGCCATGCTGACCCCTGGTGATTGTGTGTGTAGTCTGCTTCAGGGTTTGATGCATTCACCGAGACAGCGTTGGGGCGTACTGAAAGAAGAGGAGCGCAACTTTGTTGCTGCATTCTTTCATATGGCGGCCATTGCGCTAACGTGCACATCCATGGCACAGCTGGGTTGGTTCCGTATTCGGGGAGGACAGTGTGCACCACATATTGCTGTTTACCAGTTCTTCAACGTTGTCTTTGCCACGCACTCGGATGAAGTTTCCTTCAAAGACAGCAATCTTGTTGACACTTCACCAGTAATGGTACAATACTATTCAACAAGTGGATGTAAGATAAAACTTAATTTGTTTTATGGGCAAATTTATCACAAGCCATGCCAATCTGTTTTAGGGTTATGAAAGGTTGAATTTTTAAAAAATTTACTTTTTAGTAACGGTTAGGTTTAGGTATAGTGTATGGTTTTTGTCGACTACAAGACTTTAATTTTTGGTTTGAACCTTACTCTACCAAAGCCAATACCATCACTTACCATAGGCCTTTGAACCATAAACAAATCGTCATGGCTTTTGTTAGTTTACCGTTGTGTGTGCTAGTACAGACGATTACAGTATTGGTAAAAAGTTATGAGTAGGCCTACTGTTTGTAGGCCTATATGGTTACAACATATAAAACTACATACAACATAAAACTCAGCGGGAGCTGGTGATCTTAATGGGGAGTAGGCCTACTGCAGTTGAATAAACAAATTATATATAAAGCTACGAAGCCGCAGAACAATGGGTGTATATTGTGCAGGGCGATATTTTTCACGTCTTTAAAAAAGACGCAATTTCCTCATCTCACATCCATATTTAAAACTTAATTAATTTCTATTTATAACTGAACTACAATTTTTTTACCTTGTCTGCATGGATTTATTAAAGAATAATATCTAAAATTTTATCCTGGCAACACAAATATTTTGATGTATTGTTGACGTATACATACATTCAAGTATACATTAAATATTCATTGATGAGTGACTAAAAATGTCTTTAATTGCATGTATTAAAACACTGTGAATGTTGCAGCATTGCAGTGTGTTACGCCGGAAGTCGCCGACTTGATGCGGGTCATCATTCTGCTGTGCTTCTTGGCAATGTTGTCTTCGTTAGCTGGATTCTTCCTCGATATAGTTGGACCGACCAATAAGCTATACAAATGCATCAGAAAGAATGCTCTGCCGAGTATTGTAACAGGTAGGCTACTCTCATCAGCCTTATACACTCTGTAGGTAGACCTAGGCCTACTGATAATTTAGAAAAAATATAGTCATGTTCTAGTATTCAGCATCAAGTTAGCAATGTCAGAAAAGTCAAAGTGTTCCACTATTTGGACACTAATTTGCTAGATTTAAGCCTGTTGTTTCAGAATTCAACGTAGGCCTACTAATTCTGCATCTAAGCAATTTTTTCCTGAATCCCCTTGACGTCATAGTAACAGATGCTTTATTGTCTACTGTACTAGGTCTATATTAATCTCTCATTCATGTATGGCACATAATACAGTAGGTCTAATACCGGCACATGCAGCGCAGTGGTTAATGCACTCGCTTCATGTGATCCGGGAGGAGAGGGGAATTTCGGACCGGTTCGATCCCCGCCGCTGTCTATCTTTACATGTGTTTTTCGTGGTTTTCCTCTATAGTCCAGGCTAATGCCGGGATGGTTCTACAACATAGGCCATGACCTCTTCCGTCCCACTATCCTTCTCATCGGGTCTCATTAATCATCCATCTGATGCCAATAGATCTCAGCTATCATTACAGTGCGTCTCTAAATCCAATATGAAAAAGTAGGCCCAATATAGTTTTAGTATTAAAACCTTCCCTTTTTCTAGGTCTAGCACATATATCAAATTTATGTTATCAATAATTGGTTCATTTGATGTAGGCCTATATGGTGATATTAAGTTTGAACCAAATACTTTAATATAACCTTCGGTTATAATACTGGCAACTCCCACGAATTAGCATTGCTTGGAGGACGAACGAGTACACTAGCGCTACCTATGCGGTTGGGTCTGACTTTCTCGCGGCATTCAAATCCAATGTGCTATTTACTATGTGTTCTCGTTCACCTAATAATGTTTGTTTTCATGATGAGATGTTTTTGTACTGCACAATTAAATATATATATATATATATATATATATATATATATATATATATATATATATATACATGTGTATATAATACCATAACAAAACTCAATATATCTTGTGACCTTACATTACCCTAGCTTCTAGATAAATACTAATCTGACTGGTTGATTATCACGTTTTACTGTCACTTTTTATTGTTTCAGAGATATTTTCAATTTTTTCTTCCATCTAGATCATGCTTTCTTCTAAACTTTCTCAACATATATGACAAAAGTACACTACAAAACGTCTGTCTAATAAGCCCCATAACAAATTAACAATTATTTTATGCTTATAAATGAGTTATGACTGATGAATATCATTAGATTGATTTCACTAACTTTCTTAAAAAATCTCCATTCCATCTTCAATTCAGGACAACATAATCACATTTATTTTGAGAGATTCATCAAATAATCTTCATGATAATATTATTCAGTTTAACTTGTTTCTGTATTTTTAATCATAGATTCAAGTTCTATCATTTTCAGTTGTTAATTCTCAAATTCTTTCAATTTTCTACTTGACATAGGGCCTAATCTAAATTATTTCATTATTTATTGTATATTTTTATGAATACGCTGGATCACTGTGGTCACATATGATCTGTGGCCTATAATCAGCTGCCAAATAAAATGGATTTCTCTTTCTGGTATTTTAAAAATGTAGGCCCACACCTATTTTATTTTAATTATATCTTATTTCGTATGATTTATCTATGACTACCAAAGAACAATTCACGAAGTTATTGCAATCATATTTCATAGGCCTATCATAGGTCAATGCAAAAATATGCATCATCCGCACAACTCATTGTCCTTTGGGAATCTGAACATAGACCTGGAGTCTTTCTGAATTCCGTAATTTTTACAAGCATACACTGCACAAATTTGCCCATCTTTAGAGCCACCCATGATTTAATAAACGTTTATAGGGCCCAAACTATTAGCAAAGTATGACCACTAATGCATGGCAACCATGCTTGTACAACCTCGCGATCAGACCACTCCGCTAGAAAGCGCCACTTGTTCGTTCGTCGCCAAAACGGGCGAGTTTCCAGTATTATAACCGAAGGTTATACGTATATTAAAGTATTTGTTTGAACTATTTGTTGTAGTGGTATTGATCGTTGCTATCATCGCTGTATGTTATTATATAACAATGCTTCTGGAGGAGGAAATACGCAACTTGGGTCTTGGAGCTCACGTCTCGTACGAATACGGTTGCTACACAATCACTGCTGCAGGTAACATACGTGCTCTTCACATCTTAAAAAATCTCTTGCATCTGAAATAGGAGCTATCCCTAGCATTGACAAACACTGTTAACACTGTGCAATGAAATATACCGTATTGTCTCAAATGTAAACCGGTCCGCAAATTTTAATATCAATGACTGAAAAAAGGGTTTCTCTCCTTTTTTTTGTGTAAATTTTGTACGTGGCGTACAGGTCAGGAAAAAGGATCAATCAACTCGAAACTTTTCTTTCAAATTGGTATCACACCAGAATAGCTTGGGATTGTTTTTCAGAAAAATCGGTCAAATGGTTTTTTCGGAAAAAAATTGGAAAGTATTGAAAATCCCCATAAGAATAAGCCTGGGGAGAAATACTTGGAAAACAAAGATTTTCCAAAAGCACTCAAATTTATACTGAATGTGGAAAGAACTATAATAAATATTTTAAGCAATTTATGGAACAATCAGATGTGAAATAACGAAGAAAACGCATTTTTAATGTACTTTTTTACACATCAATAAAAGCAATTAAGAAAGCAATTATTAAGGAACTATTAAATGTGAGCAACAAGTGTCGCCAAAAAATTAAAACGATTAAAATCTGTGATGGATATCAAAAAGGCACTGGTACCATTGTTGGGAAACCAAGGTCCATATACCAACAGACAGCCGCGGTTTTTAAACCTTTGAAGCGATCCATGGCCTGTATATGTACATTGAGCTGACCAAATGTTCTTAATTCTACATTTCCATACTTCTAAGCTCATCTCACAACGCATATAAGGCGTTTTCCTAGTGATAAAACATGTATTAAACGTGTTTTTAGTGGAATATTTCTCATTTTCAAGTTGATTCCGTTGTTATAAGTGTGCTCGTGTAGTACCCCGAATTATAATGAGCAAAAAACGTATTTCTGACCGATTGTAGGCCGAGATTCGCGTATAAGCCGAGGATAACTTTGGACTCTAAATTCCGAGAAACAACGTCGGCTTATATTCGAGACAATACAGTACATTCATTGTGTTGTTGTTTAGGGTAGTTGAGAATGTATTTGGAAATGTCAAATGGCAGCTCAGCGTTAACCTTGACGTTAACCCAGTCTTAATCTGGTATAGTTGTCAACGATGGTTGCTAATTGAAAAGTGCAACAGTCCAGTGAATAGTGTTGACTGCTGCCATTTTCAGCACCGCCGCTTGCATCGATCTAGATTTACGTATAGATTTTTAATTTTATTGGTGAAATAATAGTAAAACAAGTCCACTCTTTGTGATCATTACCAATTAATTCCTTCAGTTTCCCATCTTGGAAAAGCTATTTTGTTGATTATCATGACTACCGGTATTTACGAATCATCAGAGGGCAGCATTTGAAATCTATGTTGAAATATTCTTTAAATCTAATTAAACACAACTGTAATTAGCCTAGGAGCCTATATGGCCAGTTCTTTAAAAAATTGCCCTTTCAGATTTATTTTTCCAATTCATCCATTTTATTTTAATTTGAAATATGTTCGTTTCCCCGGGTTTCCCTTTCAAGTTTGCTCTATAAAAATGAAACAATTCTCAATCTTTTTATGTGTTTTATATGGTACTATATATATGTTTCAGGAGTGGTAGCACTGTGTGCAACTGCGTGTAACCTGCTTCAGAACAGCATCCCAACGCAAGAACATCCCCGACAACAGTTGCTAGCCGAGTGGGACGACACTGAGACGTTTCATTCGCGAGAAACTCGTTTGGAAAACATTCCACCGCCACCGTATTGTCCTTGACAAGAACCTAACCCACCTTGATCAAGTCGTACTGTGACCGTCTCACTCGTAGCAGACACCATAATAGCAGCACGTCCAGAAAGCTTGTAGACATTGCAAGGCAATGTTAATCTTTTTCTTTGCAATTCAAACGAGGGAGCAGTGGCGTCAGTTGTTCGTTTACAGACAGCTTACTATTGTTGAATTATATTTATCTATATCACGTTCTGCATGAGGATAAAAGAAATTCACTTGAAAGTCTGCAGGGGTCTTCTAAGCGTTTGTACTCTCACTCCGAGAACTCGTACGTTTTTAAAATACCGTATTGTCCCGAATATAAGCCGAGGGTTTTTCTCGAAATTGCGAGTCTAAAAGTCACCCTCGGCTTATATGCGGATCTCGGCCTAAAATCGGTCAAAAACACGTTTTTTACTAAATATGATTGGGCGCACTACACATGCACACTCTTAACAATGGAATCAACTTGAAACTGCAAAATATTGCACTAAAAACACGTTTAATAAATGTTTCATCACGAAGCATCATTTTCCCATTAATCCATCAATTTTATTTGACGCACAGTAATAAACAAAGGCACGTTGAGCTGTTAGCTGCATTGTCTTGTCAGACCTTGTCGAGTAGGCGGGTCATATGACGATCGCGCGTCATTGGCACTAGCCGAGTATACACAATCGTGAGGCCCCTCTCAACGGTTTCTCACACGCAGTTGGCATAGCTTCGTCACGCGCGCAATACGAAATTGACTAAATTCTACCTCGGAAGAGTGATTTTTTACGTGGAAAGGAGATGAACCCTTTTTTCAATTGTTGATCTAAAAGTTTGGGGGTTGGCTTATATTTGGGGTCGGCTTATATTTGGGACAATACGGTACCATTTTTTTTTTTTTCATTTTGTTACTGAGTGAAAAAGCTATATTTATGTCATTACAGAATTTGAAGAATATATCTTTGTTATGGACGATATGAAAGATGGATAATAGATTGTGATGCATTATAGGAGAAGCAAGTGATATGAGAAATAATGTGGTGGGAACAGGTTGGAGGAAAAATGAAGACAGAGCACAAAAACACAAACACAAAATGGACTGGACATGAGTGCTGGGAGGTAGGTTTCACAAGTCAACAAAGTCAAGTTTCCCACTACCTTCTCCATGGACGCTGAAGGAAATAACCAGCGTCATTACAGAATTTGGATCAGTGCGTGAAATACCACACGAAATGTTGAATTCGTCTTGAATGCCTGTCCACTCTTAAAAATGATTCCGATGTGATTGGTCCTATCGAGAGTGTGTTTCCATCATGAAGCACAACGCCTTGATTGTTTAGCTTGATGTTAGACGGAATCATATGGAACTTTCGCGTAGCACCGAACCCGGTTATATTATTGAAAGCAATTGTGTATCAACTTGTAATTAGTTTTGTTGAAAACAGTCAGGGCGGCTCCTTCGATTTTTGTAACTTCATGTCCTTCGAAATTGCTAGTATAGTGAAACCTCTATCGTTTTTCAAGGGAAAAACACCTATGCAAGTATGTTCTACATTGGTTATAGCCTACTGTAGCCTATGTGATGATAAAAATGAATAATTGAATCAGGCAAACGGTAGATGCAGGAGGAATGCATCGAGATTTCACTGTATTTGGTATCTATACTTGTTTCTACAAGAGATGGAGATACCGATCGACTGTCCCTCCTGTCCTAGATTAATAGCACACTGGTCTTGTAGGTACATTTATAGATACTGTAGTACTAGATACTAGATACCCTAGACAGCTTGATTCAATATGTGAACTATAACTACGATTTAATGTCAGAACAATATATTTATATTTTCTATATGCTTTTATGGAAATATCAATAAGACAATAACTAATTAACAAAGTCACTGAAATATTGGAAGAAGAGAATTTGCATTAAAACATCAAGAAGCTTGAACAACATAAATGTTAATCTCAAATCTTGTAACTTGAAGTATCGTTCAAGTTGATCATACCAGTATGCAGGCCTATCTATTATTGTCTATTATCTTATTATATCCTGCTTTAAATGATATATCTGTTCTTCCTGATTTCAATTATTGTGGTATCTCAAACATTTTACCTAGAGAAAGTAAAGTTGGAATATGAATCTCATTACGGTGGATGGTGATACTCATTTAACTTGGATCTTTGTAACCTGGTCAGCCATGCAGGCTTTTGCAACGAATCTCTCATTCATCATGAATCATTCCTCTTCTTTTCTTTACTTTCAATACTGTACATTCATTGCGTACCTTGGTTAATAGGCTGGCCTATGAAATAACAGGCTCTAGACATACTATAGATTCTGCTACATTATACTAGGCCATGTTGGACCTTCTTGAATCGTATAAATTATGTCCTTGACAATTTTAGTTGTACAATGTTTAATGTTCAGGCCTTGTTAATTATTAATATACGTAGGTATTATAAACTTGCATAATACACTAATTTATTTTAAAGTGGGCGTACCGTTGTTTGTATAGTGATGAATATTTTATTATTTTTTGTGGTATTGTGAACTCCTACGATGTTCTCGAATAATTGTTAATATAATTTATCAAGTTAAGTGCTTGCCCCTGCTCACAATGGTCACACTAGAGTGTGTGCTGTCACACAAACTAAAAACCGTGTGATATGACTTGCCCTCTGATTTCTTCATATCTAGCTTACATGTGATTTGCCAGTACCCAGTTTTTGGGTAGCTAACAAAAGTAAGATGCAACTGCATTCATCTAACTTTCCTCCAAGAGATTTAATTTAATTTAATTATTATGAGTAAATACGTTTACGGTAACGCACAAAAATATGAATTAATTCATGCTAAATAGCATTAATTGACAGCATAGGACTTTCAAACGCAGGTACTCACATCCTTATCTAGTTAAAACGTTGCCGCTAGATGGCTCTTTCATTTCGAAAAGGGTCTATTAGCCTGCATCTTTTATGCACACACAAATGGAACCCGACACCAGTGTTGATTTGCTTGGTCAGAAACTATAGTCTTACTTGTTTTCCTTGTATTTTCTGTTGAAAAAACCCATTTTAGTAGAAAGTGATAGCAGACTATTCTGTATACTTGTACAATTAAAAAAGTGAAAAAAGTGTGAAATATATGTATAATGTACATAAATTCTATATTAAATTATTTAATTTTAAGCATGAGTCTTTGACTTACATGAATGTCCTTAATATGCCCACTGTATTAGAGTGACCATTTTTAAGAAAAGAAAATCCAGGACAATGCGAAGAAGTTCGAAGGGATCGGAAGGAACAACCGAAAGGAAATGTTTGGAATTTTTAGTCGTATGTTTTGGGTGTGTTTTCATCAGTCACATAGGCCTAAAGTCTAGAATATATTTTTTCCATTTAGTAATTGGCTAATTCCATACAACTTCATATCTTTTAGGATATAGAGTAAGAGTGCATACATGTTAGAGATGTTGGTTACCGGTATTTGAATTGTATGTATCTAAAGAGTGATACAATAGATATTGCAGTCTTTTTAAGTGTGGCTATTCTTATTGTAAATTATCATTATAAATGAACTTTCGTGTCCTCATCCTTAACATGTCATCAAGCTCCACATACGTACAATAGAATTTGGAAATCCAACAAAAAGTTTCAAGTCACTTGAAAATTTTGCTAAAATGGTAGGACACACTAGTTTTTGACCGTTCACAATTTATATTTTACGAACTGCAGTGCGATTCCCGTTCTCAATCCTTAACTTAACAATCTTTAACTATTAACAATTCATATCGTTAGTGTTAAAGACTAGATCCTGGGTATGTTGTTCTGGTAATTTTTGGAGTTTTGTATTTTTCATGATCACTGAATCATTAGCAAATTTGGCCTTGCTTACCCTAGCCGTTTCCAAAGAAAAAGTGTCTGAATTACCAAAAAAATGCAATACAAGCGAATTTTCAGAATGGAATTATGAAATGCCGACAAGTTTCCAATTATGTTTCGATATTCAGCTACAAAAATAATTGATACTAAGGTAGGGAATATTTTTTGGGAAATTTTAAAACCAAAATTGAAGTCAAAAATCAAATTTGAAAAATGACAAAAAATTTTGTCATCCAGAATCCCCCTATTTCGTTGAAATTTAGAAATTTTCTTTTTTTCCAAAGTGATCCTAAAGGAGTCTAACATTCTATATAGGCCTAGACTCACATGATTTCTGCTCTAGAGATCTTTAAATTATACCCATTTCTGAAATTGGGACCGGATTTGTGTTCTACTTTGATCACTCTACACATAACAATATAGGCCTAATTGAGAATTAGAGAAAAAAGTGTCAACTAGTTGACACTTTTAAGTTGACACTTTTTTTTTGACACTTTTTGAGGGACTAAGGTCCAAAATGCAATTTAGCCAAAATGTAGCATATCTCTTCATCATCAATATCTTCTTCAAGTATCTCGACCACTTTGCAAAATTCATATGTCCAGGGAGCCGAGTGGCTAGCGCAGACGATTTCGGATAGTGGTCCGGAGAGGCTCGCTATCGAAACCCATATAGAGCTGCTTTTTTGTCATATTTCACTCAACAATTACTCAGTAACAATTCAGTAATGAGAGTTATTACAGTGTGATTAATTTATCCGGTGAAGAGAGGTATTACCTCTGAGCTAATGTCCATTGAGGATTCGTACCATTGCATATGGGTATATTAAACAAAATATGACATAAAAAAAGCAGTCCCAATGGTATTCGATGTCAGGACCCTTCGCATCGTGATCCGAATCCACCAACGCTAGCAACTAAGCTACCTAGACATGGAACAATTGCAAAGTTATTGAGATACTTGAAAAGATATTTGAATCATTACCTAACCTGTTGGTATATTCTGCTCCTCTGGTAGGAGAGCTGAGGTTTGAAAGATTATTTGAATTCATTTGTGTCAGGTGGAATACCTGTTGCGGCATTTTGCTTCCCTGGTACTTGAGTTAATTTTCCACGATCAAAAGTTTTCGAGCAAATTGGTCAACAGTCCAGTATTCCTACCAGGGTAGCAGAGCAATCGACAGGTCGAGTTTTATTTATAATTTCTTCTTCAAGTATCTCGACAACTTTGCAAAATTCATATGTCCAGGTAGCTGAGTGGCTAGCGTAGACGATTTCGGATAGTGGTCCGGAGTGGCTCGCTATCGAATCCCATACAGAGCTGCTTTTTTGTTATATTTCACTCAACATTTAATTAGATTCATTCGGTAATGAGAGTTAATACAGTATGATTAATTTATCCACTGAATAGAGGAATTATCTCTGAGCTAATGTCCATTTAGGATTCATACCATTGCATATGGGTATATTAAACAAAATATGACAGAAAAAAAAGCAGTCCCCAATGGTATTCGATACCAGGACCTTTCGCATCGTGATCCGAATCCACTAACGCTAGCAACTAAGCTACCCAGACATGGAACATTAGCAAAGTTATTGAGATACTTGAAAAGATATCTGAATCATTACCTAACCTGTTGGTATATTCTGCTCCTCTGGTAGGAGAGCTGAGGTTTGAAAGATTATTTGAATTCATTTGTGTCAGGTGGAATACCTGTTGCGGCATTCTGCTTCCCTGGTACTTGAGTCAATTTTCCACGATCAAAAGTTTTCGAGCAAATTGGTCAACAGTCCAGTATTCCTACCAGGGTAGCAGAGCAATCGACAGGTCGAGTTTTATTGATAATTGCTTCTTCAAGTATCTCGACAACTTTGCAAAATTCATATGTCCAGGTAGCCGAGTGGCTAGCGCAGACGATTTCGGATAGTGGTCCGGAGAGGCTCGATATCGAAACCCATACAGAGCTGCTTTTTTGTCATATTTCACTCGACAATTACTATTCAGTAACAATTCAGTAATGAGAGTTATTACAGTGTGAATTATTTATCCAGTGAAGAGAGGAATTATCTCTGAGCTAATGTCCATTGAGGATTCATACCATTGCATATGGGTATATTAAACAAAATATGACAGAAAAAATGCAGTCCCCAATGGTATTCGATACCAGGACCTTTCGCATCGTGATCCGAATCCAGCAACGCTAGCAACTAAGCCACCTAGACATGGAACCTTTGCAAAGTTATTGAGTTACTTGAGATGATATTTGAATTATTACCTAACCTGTTGGTATTTTCTGCTCCTCTGGTAGGAGAGCTGAGGTTTGAAAGATTATTTGAATTCATTTGTGTCAGGTGGAATACCTGTTGCGGCATTCTGCTTCCCTGGTACTTGAGTCAATTTTCCACGAACAAAAGTTTTCGAGCAAATTGGTCAACAGTCCAGTATTCCTACCAGGGTAGCAGAGCAATCGACAGGTAGAGTTTTATTTATAATTTCATCTTCAAGTATCTCGACAACTTTGCAAAATTCATATGTCCAGGTAGCCGAGTGGCTAGCGCAGACGATTTCGGATAGTGGTCCGGAGAGGCTCGATATCGAAACCCATACAGAGCTGTTTTTTTGTTATATTTCACTCAACATTTAATTAGATTAATTCAGTAATGAGAGTTATTACAAGGTAATAATTTATCCAAGGAAGAAAGGAATTATCTCTGAGCTACTGTCCATTGAGGATTTGTACAATTGCATATGGGTATATTAAACAAAATACGACAGAAAAAAAGCAGTCCCCAATGGTATTCGATACCAGGACCTTTCGCATCGGGATCCGAAACCGCCAACGCTAGCAACTAAGCTACCTAGACATGGAACGTTTCCAAAGTTATTGAGTTACTTGAAATGATATTTGAATTATTACCTAACCTATTGGTAGGTTCGAGAATTCGAGAATGTCCATGAAGGTTCAATCACCAGACTCCTAAACTACTTGTAAATCGCATTTTTTTTTTTTTAAATGAACATATTTCAAAAAATTCCCTGCGGGGCTTTGCTGGTGGAGATTGAAAAAATGACTTCGAGAATGTCCATGAAGGTTCAATTATTGGACTTCAAAACTGTATATAGATCGCAACAATTACTTAGAAAATGTCCATATTTCAAGAAAATACCTGCGGGGCTGGGGAAGGAGTAGCAAAACAATTTTTAAAAAGTCCATTATGATGTCTTTGTTATTATGAAAGTCTTCTTGAACTAATAAAATATGTACAAAAAACACGAATATTCAAAATCTTCCCTGCGTGGCAGGGTGGGGGGCGAACCCCCCACACCCCCATTGGGCTCTGACATGTTTTGCTAGAAAATTAGAGCACCCGTCGGAATTTTCAGAAGTCGGCGCCTATGGAATATGAAACTGTTTTTAACCAATATTTTAAAGCATGACCATAACACTAGGCATAAAGGAAACCTACAGGCACGACACCATAGTTCAACTCTTTTCTAAAGGCCCCTTTCATATGTGTACTATTATCTTCAATGGACTTCCATGTAACATAAAATCTCTTTTGAATATGACCACTTTCAGACTAGCTTCAAATTTATATCTTCAGGAACATTGTTTTTACTCTATATCTGACTATACCTCCACGATTTTGTTTTTACATAAGACTGTGTGTGATCCTACAAACTGTGATATTTAATACCTATTTGACTTAATTGTTATAAACTATGTACCATATTTCAGTACACATGTAATAATAACTAATAAATCAATCAATCAATCAATATGTATGTTCGGGGTGTATAGGAAAATTGTACAATTCCATATTCACAATGATCAGTTAAAAATGAAAAAGTATCAAAGACATCATTAATACAAAATATATGCATGTAGCCAAAAAAGTAATGAACTGGAAGATAAATGTCAATTGAATTCATGTTACCGGTATGTTCTAATACATGTGATATATTACTTTAAATATAAAATTCCATTTATGTCATGCTCATAACCACAAGGTAAGATGTAAAATGTATTCTATTAATTGAAACTGATTTAAATCACGACTATTATTTTCTATATGGTAATTGCATTCAACTTTATATCCTCAGGGATAGAACCCTACAAGAGCGTGAGTTATTAGAATTGTACGTAACATTAAAAAAGCGATTCAACAAAATATATTGCAACCTTCTCAAGCATAGCCATTCTTTCTCTAAATTTTCGTTGAAAACAAAGGTAACTTTTGTGTCGATCCTAATTAAACCTGAATAATCGCTCTCACAAAACAGACATTGCTATAAATTGACAGGTATTAGTACTAATTACAAATGTGGAAATGATGAGATGATTTTTCATTATCTTCTCTTTCTTTTCCTTCTTATTTATTTCAATTCCTATACAGTGAATTACCTTTTATCGATTGATCTACAATATAGGGTGACCTTTTACAAAAGTGCAAAATCCAGGAAAACGCTTACTCATTGCTTAGAAGTTGGAACTCGAAATCATTCCAAGCCAAATTGTATGGGGTACAACTGCCCCGCAGAGAAATGTATGGAATTTGAAGTCTTCTAGTTATATTATGGGTGTTTTTCAAATTCCGGCACCACTTCGTTGTCTTCTTTATTTTCTTCTCCTCCGTTTTTCCTGTCGTCATTTGCCAAATCGTCTACTTTGGTAAAATTAGTAATTACCAGTGTCTGAGTATAGCTCTAACTGGCAGTTTAAAGTGTTTACCCATGCTATTTGTTCTCACTAACTCTCAGATAGAGTCTAAGTGGACTTCGTAAATAATAACACGACCCTATGGTCCAGTAGGTACCGCAACGAAGTGCATTAACATAAATATATAGAACATAAATATAAATTATATTTAATATCATATAATATGTATATAAAATATGATTCATGAATATTTTTTTTCAAGTTATTGGCTTATTGCATGCAATTTTATATCCTGTGAGATAGAAACAATTTGATGATAAAAAGTAAGTTATTTGTATTTGATGGAAAATTTGAAAAGTGATTCAATAAAAATTGCAGCATTTTCAACTATGGGTTGGCCATTCTTTTTTAAATTATCATTGAAACAAACTTTTGTACCTATAAATATTATGCGCTCACACTATACAGACACTGCTAAATTGCGAGGTAGTTAGTGGTTATAGGCTACTAATTACTACGAGGAATTGATGAGATGGAGAAATGGCATTTGTATAATGTAGGCCTAAGCAGAGATGGGCAAAGATGAAATATATCTCAAGATACAAAATACAAGATACTCTCCAAACACCCTAAAAGATACAAGATATAAGATACATTTAAAAAAGCAAAAAAAAGCAAATCTGTTGGGGACGTTTGCTATTCATTTCGATACTTTCGATTGATTCAATTTTATTGATGATCCACAATAATTGCCATGGCCAGCCTTTACATATAAGTTTTGAAAAAGGAAAAATTATGAAAATCGGTACAGTTTCAATATGACATCAAAAATCTTCATTTTCTCAACAAAATGTATCTTGCCTCTCAAATGATGAAAATGATACAGATACATTAAAATTATTGGAAAGATACAAGAAACATTAAAAAAATTGTATCTATGATACAAGATAGTAGCTCTATCAGTATCTTGAAATAGTTCAACGTATCAAAGATACTGCCCATCTCAGAATGTGAGGCGCACAATGGTTGGACATTTTGGATGAAACGCAATGCAACAAAAGCCTGCGTTGCGCCATATGGATTAACAATTTCAACAACTCTCCAAAATTCTATGGAAGACTTGTGTAGTGTCAAAAGCAATTTTCAAAATTGAAGAATGAAAATGAAAAGAAGTATTTTGATGTACGAACAATACACATTAAATATATATTTATATTCCTTTCACTTTCATAAAACCCGGACATTTTTCGGGACGTTAAGACAGGAGGTTCTAAACAAGGACAATCTCAGGAAAACCAGAACGTCTGGTCCCCCTAATCTACAAGGAACCAGGAAAAGAAACTCAACCACACAGGAAAATGATCCATCCAGGAAAAGTCAACACTGGTCACATGAGAGTACATAGCGGGAATACGATGGATCCAATAACTAACGGTGCTTAAAGGTACACTGAATTAGAAACTAATGTAAGAAAGTGGACTTTGTGCATGGAGCGAGTGTTTCAAATATTAATTACAGTATCCGTAGCCCTACATATGCTGAAGGAGAAAAAACTAAGCACCCCCCAAAAAATATTGTAAATCATAACATTTTATTAAATATTTATATAAGTTACAACAAGCAGCTAAATAACAATAATTTTACATACATATAAGAGGACTACTAATATCTATAATACCCACTTGAAATCAAGTATTGCAGCAGCAGGGCTACTGTTTATGTTGAATAACTGGTAAAAGGTAATAAGCCCTTATTTGGTATAGGCCTACTGATTAATAGTATTGTACTGTAATTCTGGTTCACAATTTTCTTCATATGATTTGTACATTACAAAAGTTAGCTGTTCATTAATTGGATGCTGAAGGTGGCCCATTTGAGGTAAGCCATTTGATTTCAACGCAGTATTACGTAATTAGAATTTACGTATGTCTCCTACGAGAATAGCAGCAATGAATAAAATGGGGAGATATTAAAAACATATTCGTAAGGGAAAAAAAGATTCAATAACTTGACAAACGTTATTTCTCTTTCTGGATTGCAAGTCGTATTCTTCAACCAATACATACTACGGGCAAGCAGAGATAAGTAATAAAAGTTGTCTACTGTAGCAGTTTTTGGAATTACCCAAACCAAAACTCATGTAATTAGTAATAGATTATTCTTCCTGACCATTTTTCTACAGTACTGTGTTGTAGTTGGGCTCTATAAGACTTGAATGATTTGAAACGTGTCATTATCAATATCTCGAAGTAGCACGTGTGAAGTTGAAGGCCAGAAATCTATAATATAACGACCCATATTGTAGACATCCCTGTTCTAATACACAACGTCTTATTGAAATAATCCGCAGCTACACTTACTACTTAGTAGTAAAAACATATGTAATGTACTACGCATCAACAACTTTTACTTCTTCACACTATTGATAACAGGTTGGCATACTTTATCCGACTTTTACGAAAAGCAAAAGCCAAGCGAACAATGTCATTGTTGCTGAAGGAAATACATGGGAAAGCATGTAGAGCTGAAGAATATAGCACGAATACAAAATACATTACGATCTTTCAAGATGGGTGACAATAGCACTTCTTTCACTAATTTACCTCACAATGGCATCAATGTTCAAATTTGTTTTTAGTTTTAAACAAATTAATGCAACAAACTAGGATATTATTTCAATATTGATAAAGTACAGTATGTAATTAACTAATCATACTTAATATTTAATACCATTATTGGACAGTGAAATAATTTGACTTCAAATTACTATAAATAAACACTTGGGCTAAAAATTGTTCTCTAAATAAGTCATTATGAATCGAATTGAAATTGCGACATTTTGTGTCAAACATTCATTTTGGGTCAAATTGAAACATAGTAAAAAACCAGGTAGATGTTATCAAAAATATTTTTAAAAATTGCTTCACAAAAGAATCAATTGTTTTAGTAATGTAATTAATGCTGTCACATCAGTCAAGTCAGAAATATGTTCCAGTACTGTTAAAATTTGGCAAAAACTATATTATATATAACGTAAAATTGATTTACCGTAACCACCACATGGTAAAATAGTACAGCAGTGATTGCTATTGTTAGCAGTAGGTAATTTAAATACCAGCAATTATTTTCATCTACAAGAATTCTTATACCATCCATTCTGCCATTATGTGCACACATACAAAATTATGTAAACCCTAACTGTACACGGTTATTTGTCAACTACGGTAATTATTCAATTTGACTGGAAAATGAAGTTTCACAGTTTGTCAAGCAAATTACTGTCATTGTCATGGCAAGAGCTTCCAATGTATAAATACTATTTTCATTTACATTATTTTGTTAAGCAAACAATCAACTGAACTGTGAGCTTAGTTTGGTCCATTGAAACAATGATGGTTTGAAGTGGTACGATTTCAGTATGCTGCTTCAACATCACTACATCTCTCTACATCAGAATAATTTAATCAAAAAACACATCAAGGAACATCATGTTTCGAGCACACATCATTTACTGAGCTGATATAACAAACGGAAGACATAATTTTAATTATATGTCATAATTAGAAATTAAAAACAAAACAATTACAATAACATTATTTCTAGGCAATATCTATAATCTAGTCTACCTTTGACAAATATTCATCTTTCACAGATGTATGGCCTAGAGGCCGCATTACAATGAAAATGTATAGGCCAAGTTGAATGTGAAATGCCATTATACCATACAATACTTATGACTGAAAATAATAATATTAATATATTCTACACCTTAGTCTATTTTATTGACAAAATTGTTTATCCAACCATCACAGGAATGCTTGTGCGTGAACAATTTGCTAGCGGAAGTGCGGCAAGGTTTTACTCAGCTCACTTGACTGTCAGACTGTATCATACAACCAATGGCACCGAAGTAGCCCTAAAACAAATACAGCTTATAGACATACCGGTATGCAAAAATGTTACTGCAAGAAGATATTACGATTGCTAGAGACATGTAGGAATAACAATTGCTATAAATGCAATGAAATCTAAACGTGCTCTATTCTGTTTTCTAATATTTCTTCATGTTTCAATACATTTGGTGCTCATTGATCACATTTTTGAAAGGGTAACAAAGAGCTATTATAAACATATGATTCCACTATCATTCAACTTACTGGCAATATTAACACTACGTTCGGAATAACAGTGTTATTAACGCTATTTTTCCCAGAATAATTCACTTGGGAGTAAAAGAGTGAAGCTAGTTAGGGTATTTGGAAAATACAAGCTATGCACGCGGCAAATACCTATATATAGCTATATAGTCAGCATTAAATATATGCCGTAATTGTATCTATACTTGGTAGTTTAGTAGTGTATAGTGAACAATAATTACCTCGTGTTCTAAAAACAGTGCTTTCAACGTTCCATTGGACCAGTAATCCATGGCGTAAGCAAGCAGTTTCATCGAGATGGGATTCACTCGCAAGAAGTTGCCAACAAATACAACCTTCTCTATCTTCTCGTTGAGCGCACACATGCGCGCTATCGAACCGATGTTGTTCGTGATGGTGACGAGAGTGGCGCGCGCCAGATCCTCGCGTGACACGGTCGCGCGCTTCTCTTTCGAGTTCATGTGGCCAAAGCTGCACACACCCAGAAAACTTCAATACAAGAATTAGTTGACGAAGTCTACGCAAAACAGATACATGCGCATGCTACAGCCTAGTACTTTCTTCATCGTGCAGTTTGAAGAGTCATTCAATCTGTTTGAATAGACAAGATAGTTTTCGGTAATCGAAACGATCATACTATTCACCATTCAATGAATTAATCTACCACTAAAAAGTCATTGTTTTTAGTATGTTTTCAAATCTTTCATTGGCTTCTTGTATAGATTGTTTCTTTCAGGGAATAGGGGGGGGGGGGGGGGAGGGGTCCATTGAATGAAAAAATAAAATGATAGATCAAAGTCTCACTGTAGGCCTACTTCCAATATAGAGACTGTTATTGTATACTATATATACATATCATATAATTCATTGGAAAGTACAACACTTGTAACAAGCTAGATGTTAGTAAGAGCATTGACTAAAGAGATACTCAAGACGTCCCACGTAAGTTACTTCACGAGATTCAAAACCCTTTCATTATTACCTGAAGTTACGTTATTCACCGTTACACATTCCTAGAGCGCTGCTAGCAGTCAAGTTGAAGACTTGCCAGATAACACAGGCAAGCTCCATCTTACCGTCGACTGAAGCACAATCGCCGAAACAATTTTCAGCACTTTTAGCTGTGATTGACTAAAGGGTAGGAGTGGGGATGAATCTTAATTTAACGTTGAGTGAACTGTCTTTGTATCTCTTAAGTCTATGGTAAGAAGTTGTCCAGTAAGAAGTTAACCAACTTCAGAATAAAACAACCCACAGTAAAACAACCCACATTGCAGCATTACAACGCCAAACAGAACAGTAGGCCTATTGGAAGAAAATAAATCGCAAAGAAATCAATGGAAATCTGTATTCAACTACTTGAACATCAAAATTCAATTTGCTACAGTGGCGAACATACTACTAGCGCTACCAATCTGACTTTCATACGAGGAAAAATGCATGCGCATGCATGGAAACATTCAACGGGCGATATTAACACGATCAACACGTGATGGAAATCAAGGTGCATAGTTAATTAATTATATATTGAAGGACACCACTACCCTGGGGGCTAGATTTGAATGAATGATGCTATTGTTTAACCCAATTTTAGAGAAAACTAGACATCATCTCAATTTCAGAAATGGTAATTTATTTAATTGTCCTCCAGGACCAGCCCACTTTCCTGAATCGTGACGTAGGCCAAACCCAATTAATCCAATTATGTTCAAGATGCAGAATGCGGTAACACCTACGTCATGACTCGGAGAAGGGGCGGGTCTCTGGAGGACAAATTAATCAATTTTAATTTCTGAAACTCAGACGATGATTTCTAGTTTTTGCAAAATTTAGGAGCCTTTAGGAACCTTCGCATCATTATTCATACAAATCTAGCCCTTGGGTTGTGATGTCCTTGAAGTGCGCAGACAGAATATGTAATATGCTTGCTTCTTTTTCAATTAAATTGAAATGTACGCTTAAATAAAAGAGTAACGAAAGGTTGAAAAGTTTTGAACTACATATGTGAAAAATGAGCATTGCGTCTGCTGGTTGACAACCCTGCATGCGTGGAACTTACCTGCTTGCAACAAGATCGCCGGGTAGATCGAAGCGCTCGTAATCACCGCCGTAGATATCTTTCACAAGTTTGTCAACTCTCGTGTTATCGCCTCCCGTCGCTAATTCAATAGCTTCTTCAAATGAGTTGCAACCCGTTAATAGACTACACAAGCCAAGGAATGTGCCACCGCCTAAACTGTTGAATCAAAAATAAATATTTCTTTTAGAATGTGACAGTATTCTGAACACGAAGATTGATTGGTTGATTGATTATTTTGTGTTTAATTATTGATTTATAGTTAGATTGTTCATCGTTATTATTGTTTTTTTGTAACGACTCTATTAACAGCCAATTTATTTGGAAACTATGAAGTGATGACGGAAGAAAAAACATTTACAACAAGTCATGTCTTATGTCATGTGGGAACTCAAACCCACTCTCAACGGTAACTTCAGTTTCTATAGTGGTGCCTTAGTTGACTGAGCTACGGAAGGTGGCTACATTATGATAATAATTATGATATTATATACATTATGATAATAATTATGATATTATATAAATTATGATATACATTATGATATTATGATGAAGTTGGCTAAAGTTCACTGCACATGTTTTGATGTTCAAGATTGTTCATTATCATGTTTCAAACTTTTAATTGACTTGGTGCCTGAATTACCAACTTGTGAGTAGCTCTAATTGGCAGTTTGAAGTTGTTATCACCATGGTTACCTACAAGTTATTTGTTGTCACCAACAATCAGATAAAGACTATCAGATAAATACTAACTGGACTTGTTAATACCAGGCTTACATAAACAAAAACACATAAACAAAAACACCCTGTGTTAGATTGAGCAATATAATAGTGAAGACTTCCTTTCAGTTCATGATGGGCCTTCAGATAGATTTTTTCACATGCATGCCACAGGTTGGATGTTTATCAATCAACATGGCATTTTTTGAAAAATGTAGACTATTCCAACCTAAATCGGTACAGATTGTGAGCCACATTTGTTTTACCACTTGACGCTCAACCCTTTCAAGAAAAATCAGTTTTAAATCAGTTTAAAAAATGCAATACATTAACATTAAGAATACCAATATAGGCCTATATTCTTGTAAAATATTTGTATTTGATAGTCTATTTCATTACAGTAATACTAAATTTCTACATCTCTAACCATGCCGCATTGAGCTAGGTTGCTATAACGTTTGTCAAGGGGTCTATGAGTAACATTGAAGTCAGAGTACCTTGTTCCAGAAATCCTCTTGTAATCGTTGGGTCCATATACAGCCAGCACGCTCACACCAGAACCAATATTCACAATCTGTAACAAAAACATTCACTGAAAATAAAACACTTGGACAAATTAAGGGCTTGTATCAGTGGTGTAACAAGGTTCGATAAGACAGGAGTGTATAAAAATATATGTAAGCAATGTAAAAAATGTGTAGCAAAATATATACCAGTAAATGGGCCCTCCCCCTTTTTCTGTATTTTTCCAGAACAGCATATAAATGATATAAGTGCCAATAATTTACTTCAAACACAAATGTGATTCAAATTTTCTTTGAATTTTCATTTCATAGTTTCAAGTTGATTCCGTTGTTATAAGTGTGCACGCATAGTACGCCCAATTATAATGAGCAAAAAACTTATTTTGATGGATTGTAGGCTGAGATTCGCATACAATCTGAGCGTCACTTTAGACTCGAAATATCGAGAAAAATTCTCGGTTTATTTCGCGACAATACGGTAATTAACATTTAAATACATCTACCTTCACCTGTGAACGGACATTGACTGACGTTCAAAATATGTCAAATGTCGGATTAACTGCGCTTGGACTAAAGAGAGTTTACTGTAAATACTGTACAGTAGTTTAAAAGTAATTCCATGATTTCCATAGCACTGCATTTTATCTGACTTTAATGGCTTCTTAAGCGTATTGGTTTGCCTACGATTCATTTCGTTTGTGCAAGTGAGAACTTACAATGAACGGGTACGGATTGCTGAAGTCGTAGACCCTCTTCTCACACTTTTCGTCTTCGGTCGGGTTGACCCAAAAGTAGCACTCGTTAGGGTTGTTGGTTTCTATGTACAGCATGCCACGTATCAGAGAGTCCAGCTCATCGAACTTGGCCAGTTTCATGTTCACTTCCTACAAACAAAACAGGAACATTAAACTCTCGAGAGTGATATAAACTGACTTGTTAGATGAGCGTGGCAAAGACTTCCATTTCACATACGGTACCACAAAAAATGGGCTTCATTTTTTTTGTTTTTTAATTTTGTACGTGGCATACAAGTCAGGAAAAGAGACATATCAACTTCAAACTTTTTTTTGAATGTTGGTGCACACTACAATAGGTTCGGATTGTTCTTCAGAAAAATCAAATGAACGTTTTTTCGTTTTTTTTTTGGAAAGTTTGGGAAATCCCCATAAGAAAAACCCGTGGGGATTACTTGAAAAACGAAAATTCTTCAAAAGCTTTCAAATTCATACAGAATATGAAAACCACTATCATACACATTTTCAATCATTTGTACAACAATCAGATGAGATATAACGAAGAAAACGCAATTAAAGTATACGTTTCATCGAATATCAGGATCAACATGTAATGCAAAGTGTATATGCGACAGGTTGACACGTTGGTTGTATATGCGACAGGTTTAGAATTGAGTATAAAATTACACAAAACAATTTATAAATAAATCATTACTATTCAAATGATTCATTCTGCAATCAATTGTAAGGGGACAGTATCAAAAATGTTATCATATCAAAAAATGTTATCTCTTGTTATTCATTTAGGCCTACATATAGCCACAAAAATGTTCACTATAACACAATAATGTGATATGCTAGACTTTCTATACTAGTACATATTATTATCTATCTTTCATACTCAGCAGTTTGTTGTGAATAGCATCAATGAATGATGCTTTTCATAGACAACTGGGAAACCTTTGTCAACAATCAAGAGGAAGAGAGAGATAGAGAGAGAGACTATGTGATTGAGAGAAGGCAAAAACCCCCAAAGATGCACGGAAATACTCGAATAGTACAGTAGGCCCTACACTTCAAAACGACTTGCAACAGCAATTTCTCATCCGAAAACATTGCAGATGGGGGGAAACCAATTTAAAATACCACACAATTATCTTTTTATTCAAAGTTTACAAAGAATCGATTCTGATGGTTTGAGAATCAATTCCTGATTTTCAAAGTAGATGTTATCCCTACTAGAGCTACAGTTTTTGAATCTTGAGTAATGTATATGAGCCCAAATATTGGTGTAAAAAGACAAATTTATCAATTCATTTTTTATAGCATTAACCACTTGACAGCCACATACGTGTGTATGCGTCCACGCGTGGTTGTACTGACAGGCCGTCGATGCATTTACGCTTCCACACACTTTCCAATACATTGAATTTAATATCTTGAAAATATTACTTCATGTTGACACAGGACTTGTACTCACATCTAGGAGGTTGATTTTTTGGGGCCGTTAAAATCTATCTACAGATCAACAGAGCACTACAAACATGTCCATTATCTAGTGTGACAAATTTGATTTTTAGGTTATCTTTTTCCTCCGCCTTGTATATTCGGTCCGATCGGACGATAAATGATAAGTAGCTGCACTCCAGATGGTGGTGGTTCGCACGTGACGCATCAAAAGTTACACCACTTGAGTTGAAGTCTGAACACGCCATACACATTACCTGATTGCAGTGATTGGTCAGTGAGCCCAACACTTGTAACGCCGCTCTCAACATGAGTCAGTAAAAGCAACAGTGCCTTGTTAAACGCAATACAGGATATTTAAAATAATACAAAATTGATGATTACTGAACTACATCTATAGGCCTAGACCTACGGAATATCAACTGGCAACTTTAAATCACTATAATGAATAATTATTAATAATACCGTATTAGCCCTAGTGCCTATTTAATATCTGCCTGAATTATAATAATTGAAACTGAAATTTAAGTTTGTTGAAAAATAATATGACCATGGTTTACATACCCTTGAAAAGTTTTCTTCAAATTTGTATGCCCCACCACCAGTTGCAAACACCGTTGTAACAAGATTGGCCATGCCTTTTGACTTTGCAAGTGCCAAGAAATTGCCCATTTCACTTGTTGGAAATCTAATGAAATGCACGGTCCCTCTTCTACCACGGATTGTAACATCGTTCATTTGAAGATGGATATCTCGGTGACCTGTTGAGCCGTACGCAGAGTTCTTCGTTAAGTAACGTCGAATGTTTTTTAGCGTTTCCACTTCGGCTTTGGCTTCATCTGGCGTTATGTCTTTTGGTTCAAAATATACTAGTTTAGACAAGGTGCCACCAATGTCCATGCCAAACCAAGGCATGGCTGGAAAAGAAAATGTATGTAAGATACAATATCAAGTCAAACCCTTTCAACCTTGGCCTACTACATTTATAAATATAAGAACCTTAATCACCATAATGTACTGAAATCAAACTAACATACCGGTACTTGGATATGCCGGATTTGTACTGTCTGTCATTTATAATCTATTGTGCAATAATAGGTAGGCCTACTAGTACACATACAATAATGTAGTGAATATAGCATTGAACTCAATTTGTTTATAATAGGCTAAAATAATTAATTTTTATTTACATTTAATTAAATCAATAATAATGTACCTACTTAGATATCCCAGATTTGTATTGACTAGACATTTATAATTTAGACCTATTACCGGTGTGCGATAATGGGAAAAGAAGGAAAAAGTAAAATAAAAGTAGAATTCAAAAATAAGAAGATCCAAGATATTTTCTCCCCAGTGTGAATATTTGAATGGTTTTCTATCCCTGAAATAATTACTTCAAGCTATTTCATTGTTTGTTAAATGAGCTACGGTATCTCACTACGCTTGTTAAAAATATTAGGCCCATTAATTATTATTCTTTGGGGTGGTAAGATTTTTCTTGTGTTGTCTCGCTAGAATGATCCTATCCTTCATCATTTGAGGAACAATGATTCTGTATCAAGTTTTGATGTTGATAATAATTTTTAGAAATTGTGACCTATCAACTTCAGTCGTAACCTTCTGTTCATATTTACGTATTCTTATATATTTCAACTTCATCTACTCTTAGGCCCATGCTCTATTCATTTTTATTCATTATTATTCATTTGTATTATTCTGTGTCATTAGGCAACTCACTGATTGAACAGATTCTAAATAAAGAATTCAACATAACAATGCTTCAAATAATTTTACCATGTACAGTTGTTTTCAAATCATTTCTTTGCTTACATGGGGCACTGTCATCTCCTGTCAAGCCATCTTCTTTGCCATTCACTACAGTCGTCTCATTTGAACATCCTTTTTGAAAGCTAGGTGCCGAGGTCGAGTTTGCCATAATGCGGCCTCGTAGGCAATTCTTACAACTGTGAGGCCCCATTGCTGGGTATTATATTATGTTTAAAGCTTGAGAAGGAGAGTGGAAACACCATCAGTATGAATGAACCATCAGCAAGTAACTCTAAAACATAAAAACATTTCAATTTTTACAAGAAGAATATATATTTTTCCTTTTTTTTTGTTGTTGCTTAACGACCTCCCCCCCCCCCCCCCCCACACACAACAGCTAGGTTATACGGGGGTAGGAATGAGCGGATGATTATGAAACGATGAAGTGATAATAAGTGAAAGGACGTTTACAAAAACCCATGCCTTATGCGGGACTTGAACCCACGCCCAACGGTGACTTCAGTTTCTACCGCTATAGCAATAGATGACTGCGCCACCGGGATAGAAGAATATAAGTAAACTAGCATGGAGAAGTCTTCTTAGAACGAGTGGATCACCGGAGTAATTGCACAGTTTTAGAACCAATCACATACATATCTTGGTACGCAATTTATAATAAAGAACAATTTCTATATCAGCATTAAACAAGATTGGTCGCTAAAAAAATCATCCTGCCCACTAACCACGTAGCCCAACATAGACTACGTATATCACACAGTCGGGAAACGGTTTAGTCAAACCAGTTCAGGCTAAAACGGTTTACAGATGGTGATATACTTGTCGGTTTTGGTGTAAAAACACTTTAGTTCCAATCCAGTTTGGCAAGTGAATTGGAGAACTCGATACGATTGATATACACGTCAAACCGATTCAGGGTAACCTTGAACGCGAGCGATTAATCGATCCTTGTTGAATTCCAGCTTGGTTGTCGATTATTTACCGACTTACGTCACCAATATCCAATATATACCAATATACTACCAATATATATACCAATATATCGACTTACGTAAATATTAAAAAATGGCTGGCGCTGAAACGTTTTGACCGCGGTTTTGCCAAAGTGTTTCTGAATTATTGTGATATACACTCATTTGTTGAACCGTTTCAGCCTGAACCGGTTTGGCTAAACCGTTTCCCGACTGTGTGATATACGTAGTCATAGCCTAGGCTGTTCATATATTTTTCAAAAGAAAAAATTGCACGGGGTGGAAATTGAACCCTACTCCCTCGCGTTCTCGGTGAGCAACTTACTTCCAGGCCACCACAGTCATTGAGTTTGTAGTTATAACTAGGAACTCAATGCCACAGTGTAGGCCTCCTTCAACAAACGATGCGAAATATGATTTTAAAATATATTTTGTTCTGATGGTTAATCAACCATTGCTTACCAAATATTCGAAAAAGAAATAATTTAGCATGACATGTAAGCTGTATACACATTGACTCAATAGAGCTTTCCTTTGAATAGCAGCTGAAAAAAGAACTAATGCTTCATTCATTTAGTTTTTCTGAAAAATTGCCCAAGGGTGGTTTTGAATCTCAGTCCCTTCACACTGAAACACTGTAGAGTGGATTGCTGTATAAAAATATTTAAAGGAATTAATATCTTATGGAGATGTTCATCTAGGTACTAGGAGAACATTACAAACTCAATGGTACTAGGTAACTTGTTACTGAGCACTTTCACTGATTCTATCAAGGAGTCCTTAGTTACAGATGCAATGGTAATGATCTGGAAGACTTACCATTGAGCTCAATGCTTATACCAACTATTGATTTGTGATGTGTCATTGACAACTTTGGTGAATTTACATTTTGGGAATAACTTGCAGATAATATAAACCTGTCTATCCACTAAAAAAACTACGGTACTGAAATTAATGTTGACAGTCTGCTGAATTTTGGCACTTTAAGGCTTGAAAGTAGGCCTAGGCCTAATCCAAAAATTAATATGCTTCACACCCATAACATTGAACCTACAGATCCAATGCCAATACTTACCAAAGTTACCTCTTTAGCACACAATTATTTTTCACTTTTAGGACTACAAAATCAGATTGTCTTTTCCAACACTTTCATCCACTGAAGCAGTGCAGAGTGCTTCTCTCAGGATTGTAGCCTATAATAATAGGGCCTAATATATCTGATCAACAAGGCCTGGCCTACTATGCTACTACCCTACTTACAAATTTAAATATGCCCTATGCCTAGGTCTATCACAGCTAGGACTATCCACCAAAGATAGTGCTATCCACTGAGTAGTAATGGCATGATAGTCAAGTGCAGAGAAGGGCCTAGAACTTCTAGGCTACGAACTGACCCTGTAGGCAAAAATAATAGCAATGGCCTTGACCTCTTCAACATGCAGCAGAACTAACTACAAGCCTGATGAGCACGAGGGATGAGGCAGGCTTGCATGATTTTGCCTCGTTTGAAGTGAAATCTTGCTGATATACTTACTAATTGGTATTCCTAATCTAGGACTAGTCTAGGCCTACCAGTTTCCTATCGAGCATCACCTTTCACCACGGATCACAACAATCAAATCAGCTGTTGTCAAATCCGTTTTTTAAATAATGACGGGCTAATGGGGTTATGTCTAGATCTGCCCCGCCCCTTTCACAAAAGCAATGGTTTACTGTACATTTGACACCAAACTTGCCTGTGAACATTTCCATAACACCGATTTACACAATAGTATAGTCCTCTTCATGAATTGCACATTTTATGGTACAGAAATGTCATTGCAAGTAGTACGAATATGGGAAAAGCATAATAACCCTTCCCACAACTCCATTACAGTGAACACGAAAAGCGTATGTGCTGCTCGATGTAAAACGCGTGAACTGACGATTTCAGAAGACCGTGACTAGTGCAAAGATGTTACTATATACTACTGGACTAGTGCGACTCCAATATTATTCTACTGCAGTCGACCCTAACCTCAAAATAGAGATGTACGCCTATCTACAATTGACTGGACATTTTCATATTATCTAAAGAAAAACGTGAAAAAGTTTTAAATACTTGCATTACGACAGAACCGAACGACTGTAAAAATAGAATTTCCAACACTTGAGCCTACAATGGCGACAACTAGGCCTAGTTCTATTAGTTCGGATCAAGAATCTGTGTCAATGCCGTTGTCAAAGGAGAAAATGCCAGATTGCTGGATGGACGACATGAAAATGGATTCATTATTTGCTCAATTTCGACAAAGGACTGTTAATCCGTTAGATTGGGATTCTAAATTAAAGTTTTGGAAAACGTTGGTAAGTGACTGGTGCCTTGACAAAAACGTATGTTCATTCACAGTAGCCGATTTAAGAAAGACGTTTCAACGAAATGGTAGAGCACCATTATGTTTTCCAACTGTAATTGAAACAATGTTGAGGTAAGCCTAGAATTCATAATTTTTATTGAGATTCACAAAAGGTTTAGTTCCAGCTTCAACTAGGCCTAAGGACTAGGCCTAGACCATTAAGTATACAGGTCTAACCTGTATACTTAATGCCTAGACCTAGGGTCAAGGCGTTAGCACGGTCATTGAATTTGTAGGTTTAACCCTACAAATTCAATGGCACGGTGTAGAGTAGAGAGGTCTTGTAGGCCTAGGCCTATCGAAGCTATTTTGGCAGCGCGCTGCTGTCAGTGCTGCTAGTTCCACCAAAATCCGTGCGGAATGCTTACTTTTGGTGCGCGCATGCGTAGACCATGGCCCACTGGCCTCTTTTCACCTAGCATTACGCACGGATTTTGGTGGACCTAGCAGCACTGATGGTATCACCCTTCCAATGCACCAAGATAGCCCGGTACGAGACCTCTCCTATTCTAGACCGTGACCTAACCATTTGGCCTACAATATAGAAATCCAGTTTAGCTGAGGCCTACGGTCCAAGGCACGAGATGCATGACTATTAAATTATTGTACTGCAATCATATAGGTCTAGGCTAGTCGTAAATTATAATAATATTTAGATTCTGTCACCAGTAGCATAGACTCTTACACGCTCTAAATGTATTTATTTTGTTTGCAGAAACAACGAACTATCAGTATACTCGGACTTTGTCAACGTACCTCCAGAAAAATCCTGGAGTGCTTGGACTGTGGACGTATTAGTGAAAAAACCTATAGTTTGGTCTTTCAACAAGGTGAAAGATTCATTAGTTACTCCAACAGTTACCAATGGAGAGGACGAGTATGTTAATCTGGCAGTTGCTAAAGTAAGTTCTTGTTATCGCTGTTTACTACCTATAGAGAAACGAAAATTATATTCTTGGTTCCAATTTTTAATTTATCATAATTTGTGACTCATGACTAATAAATCTCAAGTGACAATGGTTGAAAAATACACTTGGGTAATATTGCCGAAGTGCAGCTTTACCGTACCATTGAGTTTGTAGTGACTGTAGGCCTAGGTACCTCCGAGTAGGCCTACTTACCTTCGTGTATGCAGGCCTACTTGTTGTACATATAATAGCATTCAGCGGAGCCTACCTCTAAAGTAACATGTTATACAGTAGCGGTAGTTATCTGCGTAGAATAGCGTAGGCGCCATTTTTTATTCTCTCACATTTAGGCCTATCTATTTTCTCACCAAGTTCTAGGCGTAGGCCTAGAGCATATGCAGTATCGAATGAAAAAATGCGGTAAAAGCGACATCTTGTTACTTTTTTCATATATTAACATTTTAAAATGTAGGCCTACATGTGTGACTGCTCAAAATATGATTTTTTATTTTATCCCAGGCATAGACTACATGTCTGTTTGTTTAAAAATATCATTTTGCCTAACAAAAGTGGTGTAGGCAACATCATTGAGTTTGCAGAAACATGTTCACTAGCACTTGTCTCCTCTAACACTATAGGCCCTAAACTCAATGGTGACATGTAAAAACCTTCTACTTGCAAAAGGGCATAGCCCGATAGGGCATTTTCAGTTCCAAATGCAGCAGAATTTTGTATTTGCTTTGGGTGTAACTGCCAATAAATACTATTACCTCTCATGGAAAAAATAAACAATTCGAAAAATTATGCTTACACTCATTCTGCCTATTCTACGTCGATATGATACCGTAATCAAAATCAGATGTCAAAAAACATCATAATCAGATGTTATAAAACAGTTTGCAAGGGAGTGTGAATGAACAATTTTACTGATCAGCATCTTGATCCCCCATCCCCCAACAATAATCGGTCCCCCTCGGATGATCCGAACACCTTAATGAGGTGTGGACTTGGGTGGCCCCATGATCTCTTGAGCTGTTGTCAGGAGCAATGTATTTACTCCCTAAAAAGTCAACCATAGCAAAAGGTCTGGAGTTGAGGCCCAGACCAAATACAGACCTGCACGGTAGTGTGGCATCTTTTTTTGTAAACAGAGTATATCGGTGTGTAGTGAGTGTTGCGTTTTTATTTGCTTTTCGTCTCTTTCTTTTCCTCATCTTTCCGTACCTAACACTTTCTTGCCCTCTCCCTCCTTATGCCTAAAACATCCACAAACATTGACAACTATGGCAAAGTAAACGGAAATGACCGTACTATCGACGCGCCTTTGAACCCAACATTCATTCAAGCTATATTGCCCCTGAGAATTGCTATTTATCTATTCTTGTATTTTAGAATCAATTTTCAATTTTAGAAAAGCACAATTGTCCCTAGGCTTACTGTGTTTGGCCTAATAACCTACCCAACTGAACTTTTTACTGAGCTCTATTAATCAAATTTCATCAGTTTTCATCAGTTTTGTTTCTCAAAACTTTGGTACTAATTACTGTTTCAGAATCAAGGTGAAGCATTGCTTGCTTCAATTCACAATAATAAGAGAGGTGAACTATATGATGTTGATGAGCTTCTAGCTTTTATTAAAGACCAGCCAGGTTCTGTGAAAGACATAGGTATAGCGATCCATTGGTTGAGACGCCAAGGTAAAGCAGCAGTAACGCATCCAGCTGAGGGAAGAACTACACTCATCAAGTTGGCATCACTGACTGATAAGAAAGTAGTGATAACAGAATTGGATCTAGGTATCCATGCGTTGAAACAGAACGAAAAGGCTTTGATTAAACATCTGGAACAACTTGAACAGGAGAAACTAGAGGCCCTTGAGGAAGCGCGAGCATTCGTTAAGAAAGGCATGCGGCAGGTGGTGAGTACATTTATCTTGTGTTATTTAATTGGAGCGGCAGTATTTGTGTATTGATATATTCCAAGCAAAGAAGAACCGTCATTCCACCGTTTTTAATCTTAACATAATATGATTTATTACCAATTTCATGTTTTAAATACCGTATTCTACGCCAACACTCATTTCAAACGCTCTTTTCAATCCATCTCATTGTATTCTGCATTGTATCATCAATTTGACAGGTAAAATCTGAGGTAATATCTTCAATGTTTTTGGATTGGGAGCGTACAGCCTGCCATGTCGGGCCGGCGCATTAGCGGTTCTTGAAGGAGCTAAAGATCAAAGGCCTCCTATTGGCCTAGAACAGACATGACATATATAATGACATATTTGTCGATTCAAAACTTATCGACATGTGCTAACGATCGTGTGTGTGTAGAGAATAGATTGTTAACTGCGAGTAAGTTGCCGATCGCTTTTAGTCTTGATTGGGATCGCTGTCAACCGAATTTCAATGAAGATTGAGAATCTCAGTACAGAAGGATACCGGAAAATCCTCCTCGAGGCTTCTTTGGTGTTTAAGGCCTACGACCCTTGCACCAACTTTATCATTAAAAATAAAATGACTTTATAAACACTTGAAGAGAATATACGGTATTCTATCAAAAGGACTTATGTGGAAGGTTGCAGTCACAAAGTCACAACAGAATGTATCCTGACGAAAATTTACTGACATTGTTTGCAGATTGTGGTAGTTGTACTTTAGTATAGGCCTACATTTGTAATGCACAAGTAATTTGGGTACCGGTAAGATCCTCTATAGTCTATATGTTTTATGTGTTTTTTATATTTTTTATTTTTCGACTTTTTTATTTCATGTTTTTTATATGTGTGTATTTTATTTGTGCTGTTTAGGAATCAAACTTACATGAATTGAAGTGATTTTCTCACAGTATAAATAATGAGGTCATTATGTACGTCAGTATCAAGCGTGTGGTTCCGCTGAATAGATTATTTATTCATGAGGCTAAAAAGCTAGGAGTCAAAAGGGCAGCCTCATTAGCGTGTTGTACCTTTCATTAGGTGAAACGAATGTTATAACTTGGTTGGTAATAAGTATTTCACAGCAAATTCAAATTTCTAAAACCATTCAAAGTAAGGTAAATCACAAGCTTGAAATCTGCAACTAACAAAAATCAGCAATTCAGAATAAAAATCGAGACGGCATATTTTCTGCTGTGTTACGAAAGGCAAATAATAAAAATGTTGAAAATATTGAGTGGTCTCATATTTGATCCAAGGGCATAGGAGCTATGTATTGTATTAATTGTTCCAACAGTGCATTTAAAAATTGTAATCAATGGGTACATAAAAGTACCAGCAAATGACCTAGCTGTTGTCAGGGTTCCAAGAAAAATCATTGATGCTTTAAATCCCGACCACCAGCACTGCGATTCTCTATCTTCGTTGATATTCGGTCGATAGCGATCCCGATCGAGACTACGAACGATCGGCAACTCACTCAAGGTCAGCACTCTATTCTCTGTACGCACACGATCTCAATCGTTGGCACATGTCAATAAGTTTTGGGTTGACAAATATGTCATTATATACGTCCTATGATGTCCGTTCTTGACGAATAGGAAGCCTAGATGTAATTCAACTTTTTCAAGAACCGCCAGTGCGCCAGCACAACATGACAGGCTGTGTACTACGCCAATACAAAAACATTGGAAACATAACCTTAAATTTTAGCTGTCAAATTGATGATAACATGCGGAATACAATTACTTGGATCAAAAAGAGCTTTTGAAATGAGTTCTGGCGTAGATGGTATTTAAAACATGAAATCGGTATTAAATCATATTATTTTACAATTAAAAACGGTAGAATGACGGTTCGGCTTTGCTTGGAATACATTTCCGTCTGAACGGGATATTTCTCGACATCGACGACAGTTAACGACAGGGTCTTGTCGAGTCGAGAAGATTTGTCAATCGAGATTGTCAAGTTGCCTTAGAGAATCACACTAGGTAAAGTTATCAACCGAAAACCTTGTTGTCGACGATAATTACTCGATCTCGTGTATCATTTGATTTTCTGTTGACTATCCGATTGTAGTTGAGCAATAAAACTAGTAATACTATTTCACTACAGTAATGATCTGAAACATCTCTACTAGATCTTCTTTCTACTTTTTTACTTTTTAGTACTAGTTTTCACTTCATCAAGGTCTTAATTGCTACTAAAGTGTATATCATATGACGTGTGGATTCAAGAAACTCAGACTTTTTCTTCAGGGATGCGCATCAGTTATTCCTAGGATTATAGCTACCATACTAAGAGCGACGCTGTTCTAGATCTTTGAAACCGATCTAAGCCACTGAGATTGGCCACCAGAGCCCTAAAGCTAGCTTATATAGGCGATCTAGGTGGTGTCAAGGTTCTGGTCAGCTGAGAGAACATACGAGAAGTCCAAGTTGCATGTCCATGGTAGATAATTATAGACAGTCCTAGATTATTCTTATCACTTTATTCGCCATATATTATTATTATTATAGACAAGTTATCTTGGCCTCCAACGACCCCAATCACGGCTTACAATATATATTAGACCGGCATAGGTACCTCGGTGCTAACATGCTTGCTCCGTGTTACCTGGGTCAGGTCGGACCTCGGTTCGATCCCCGCCACCGTTCATCTTTGTAGAGGTTGTTTGTGATTCGCTTTGTAGCCTAGGCTAATGCCAGAATGGTTCCTACAATATATGCCTTACCACTATCCTTCCCATCACCTAAGCACCTTTATCTCATCATCCCATTGTCTCATTGATCATTCATCCGACGCCACTAGATCTTAATTCATCGTTAAACCCAAAATTAAGAAAATTGTATATGAAGATATATATTAGACCGTGGTCCCAATGGCAGCCTCTATTCAGCGAACCATCGTATATGTCACAACATGCGGACGTTGTTGGTGGTGTTGTTGCGCGCATCCTTAATAAACTGTAATCAACCCAATCTAACCAATTCATTGAACCTAACCTATCTAAACTAACCTAAACAAACAAACATCCTAAACTGAATTAATTTAAACTAAACCTTTGCTAAAACTAATGTAAAGCCCACTTCCAGTTCGATGAATAGCCACTGCAGGTCCCAATGCATTATTTCTTCTTTCTCATTGAAGATGAAATGTGTGTTTTAGTTGAAATGAAAAAAAACGAGTCCTTCACTGTGAGTCGAGCCACCCCAATAGCCAACATGCAGGATATACAATGCTTTATCGGAAGAATTATTCAGTAGGCCTACTAGTTCAAATAATTTAATGTTCAGATTACCACAGCAACCAGAAAAGTTGTGGGCAATCAAACTAATACTGAACTAATCTAATAGTTGTGATTTGGGGGGAGAGGGGGGGTAAAGTGTCAACTGTCCTTAAAACCTACCGACTGAGCTAAACACCATGTGTCCTAAACATCAAATGTCCTAAAACCCAACTGTCTTGAACTTCTACTTTGTGAACAACCTGTACAACGGTAAAAGTGTTGGGTTAACTCCTCCCCTTCACAAGTTACTACCTCCGATAATTTAAAAAAGTGTTTCAGTCAGTTCAATTTCAGTACAGTTGTAAGGTAACGCTAGGTTGTTCGAAACATACCGTATTTTAAATGTTGCGAGATAACAGTTTGTGAAGGGTGGTAGCCAAAGTCTCCACTTTTACTTCTTAGTCCTTCGGAAACCTGCATACTTGTAGGATATTCGTGATACAATTATTCCAACTAGTTGATAGAGATTTTAGAGTGACAAACATTTTCAGTGAAAACGAAAAAACACAGCAAAGCTCCGTAAGAGTTGCATGCAAATCTTCGCCAACGCTCATCTAATTATGTGCATGCAAAACTTGAACAAACAACAAATTTCTGATTTGAAAAAAAACTTATTAAAAAAGCCCCTATCTTGGGGAAAAAATCATTTTCTTGATATTTTTTGCATAGCACGAGAACCATTCCTTCTACAATATATTTTTCTGTACAAAATGTTTGGATAAAGTAACTATGAATCCAATAAAGTTTATATCGCTTTTTTTGATCGACTGGTTTGGTTTTTATGGGGCTATTCTTATAGGAATAGCTAGCACTGCGTCACTTCAACGCCCATAAAAAAACAAGGTAATCGATTTAAAATAGTAATATAAACTCTACTAAATTCATAGATATGTTATCTAAACATTTAGTACAGCATAATATATTGTAGAAGAAAATTTTATTGAAGAGAACCATGTAATGGTTCCTCGTGCTATACAAAAAAAAATCATTTTTCCAAGATGGCGGCCTTTTTTGAAAACGTAATTTTTTCAGTTGGACCAGTTTTTAGGTGGTCTAGTTTCCCCTTTGAATTCATATGAAACCATAAACAAAAGATTGAATATATACTTTTTACATCTTTAGTGTATGCGTTTGCTGTAACATATAAATAGGCTGTAACAATTCAATATTGCAACGTAAAAACGATGCTACCTCTGTTACATCAATGTGGGCCTACGGTATACGGGGATAGTAACCATTGGTCGATCAAGCTATAAAATGCATCCTGAAATATACTGGTACTGATGTTATACCAAGGGGTTAACAACTCCTGAAATCCGGTGTACACTTGCCATGAAATCCCCGTGAAATCTCTTGAAATCCCTGAAATCACCTGAAATCCCCTTGAAATCTCTTGAAATCCTTTTGAATTCCTGAAATCAATTGAAATCTCTGAAATCCCTGAAATCACCTGAAATCTCTTGAAATCCTTTGGAATTCCTGAAATCAATTGAAATCCCTATGAAATCTCTGAAATCCCTGAAATCTCTTGAAATCACCTGAAAACCATAAATCAGGTGTACACCAAATTTGCGAGTTATAAACCCCTCTTACTATACGCACTAAAACCATAGGTTAAAAGTAGAAGATAATGTACATATAGGCCTACACACTCAACGGCTCAACGCATAGTCTACTCTATGAAAAAATTAGCATTTTAAATGTGCGTATATTTTATTTAAATTGACATTCAAAATCCGAATTGAACAATTTGATGAGACCGCAAGCTGGCGTACAATAGGCTCCCGTATGTCGTACATTCATGTTTCATTAACCTTTCAAACCGTGCGAAGTCAAGGTGATTTCCATATTATTTAAATCACATGTCAGAAAGTGCATTGTTATTTAGTAAGCCGATTTACCATTCCTAAAGTAAACATGTTTACCACGCGCGATTACAAACCCATCACAAGGATCAGAGAAAAAATTGCTAGTTTCATTATCTATACTTGATTGGATCGTACCAATGATCGTACTCATACACCAACTAGCACATTCAGCTCAGCTGCTAATGCGCTCACTTCGTGTGATCTGGGAGGTGAGGGGCATATCGGGCCTTGGTTCGATTCCCCCTCCGCTCCATCTAACTTTACATTTTTTTTCGTGTTTTTTTCGCCGGGATGGTTCTTGCAATAGAGGCCACGACCACATCTTTCCTATTATCCTTCCCTATATATATGGAACGTTGATTACTTCTTCCCATCATCCCATTCGTCCGACGCCAATATATGTTAGTTATCATTAGGACATTACTGTCCGTCGTTAAACTCAAAATGAATAAAACAAAAGTAGATCATGAAGCTAAAAAATCCATTTTTAGATCATGGAGTTCGTTTACACCACTTTTGACCACTTTTGAGAAAAACCAAATTATAAAATTTAGAAATAGCAGAAAATTTCGAGAAAATTCTGTGAAAAAAAAAGAGATATGTTCATTTACTGAATGTAAACAAAATAACGATCTAAATCATTACAAAGTTTGATTTTCACCTAGATCGGGCTAGCCGTTTTGTAGAAAATAATCTTGTATTCACGAAAGAAGAAGGTCGTCTACCAACATAATGAACCCACACATCACTTATATTTATTTAGCTGTGAAATTTTCAAGGAGTGATGATTTTCCAGTATGAAACGCCACCACGTCTTTCAAAAGCGTTGAAACCTTGAAGTTGCAGCTACATTATGTAATTCCTGGAGTTTTTTTTCAATTGTTCAGTTAGTAAACGATACCTTCTTTCCTGGACCCAAGTAAAATTATGATTTGTTTTTTAGAACCGTTTTTTTTTAGAAGCGTCAATATAAGCATAGTATAAAGAGACATATAAAGAGCATAGCGAAGCTATGTTAGATGTACTGTGATATAAGCTTCCCTAATCTGTATTGCGTTTGTCTAGTAAAAATTAATTTCCTTTTGATAAAATAAATTATTTTTCCGTACCGTCTTTATTGATGATTGCCGCCTTTGGCTATGTCCTTGGAGCGAGTGTCATAAATATCTCATTAGTCCTTATATTAGTCCTTCGGCAGTTGTAACGTCGCAACCAAATACCTTCGTTATAATATGTATTATTTCTAACTGATCGTAACTGTGGATTTTAAATCTCGAGAAAGATTTCGAAATTTCGAGTCTTTGGTCGTTATTCTCTGTTATATTCCGCACACGTATTGACGCTACCATTGACTGAAGATATCCAGTCGTGCTATAACTTCATGTTGTAATGAGCTTGTTTACCATGCGAATTATGTAAATACGAGCTACAATAATATGCCTATTATATAAAAGGGGGGGGGGAGGACGGATTTATAATAGGTCTATCTGGAAATGCGGTCGATTTATCTAGGCAGTCACCTTGTACATGAAACCGTGATTCGTGTCACGCAGCCCGACTACCGCAACAAGAATTTTATCAACCTTTGAAAGTAATTGCTGCACTGTTATAATAAAAATATTATCATTGCGAAATATCGGGTTTACTGCGTCAAGCTCGCACGGGGTTAATGAGTGCGGGAAAGGCCTCTGGTCTTTTGGCCATATATGTTTATAGGCGTCTGTCAAGTTTCAAGTGACAAATGACTAATAACCGTTACCATAGCGAACTGGTCAACTACCAAATATTCTGGTTGGCTAATTCCAACTGATGGACATTGTTGTTGTATATTTCAACAATGTCAAAAAAACACAAACAAATACAAAAATACAAAAATACAAATGTTTGGCGTCCCTTGACAGAAGCCCATTGTTTTGAGTTTTTCATGTGTTTTAAAAATAACCAGGTGTTATGAAAATGTTTCATTGATGTTAAAGATTTTTATTTGGCCTACATTCACTGAGAAGTGTCATAAATCTATTAGTAGGCCCTATAGTTAGGGATGTGCATGCAGGCATTCATAATGCCTGCAGTAGTCTAATGTATGGCGAGTACATGAAATCCAAACGGTTATATTTTATTTCATGAAATCCATTTTCTTGATATATTAGACAATTAGATATATTGGAGGCCTATTTTATAGAAAATATACAATATATTGATCCTCTATGTGAAATCTGTTTTTTCATCATTATAAACTCTTAATTTTGGGAAGTAATTCAAATTCAGCAATTAAGGAAAGCATATATCATATAATAGGAAGAATAATATACATTTTTTACAAACCATTATCTACCTAGTTTTTAATCACATTCATAAGTTGGCCTATAGACCTATACTAACTGGGCATTTTTAGGTTATTAACCCTATTATGGTAGTCCACATTAATTTGTGTATTGTCACATTTCACACATTGAGTACAATAATTAAGTGCAATCCTGCCAATAGCAAACATTGGAGACACCCTGCTGCCTTTGCAAGTCTTGCCAAACCATAAATTGGGTCAACTTGGCTAGAATATTCCGAAATAAATCAATGTTGTCTTGCTATTTTCAACTACTTTACACGAAAAATTGAAATCTTTCAACATAGATTTCAATTCTACCTTCCATCCTTACCCTTATTTGGGTAACAATGATTTTTTATCAAGTTTAAACATCACTATAGTTAATATGTTCACATATGGCAGGGGTTATATTAGTGCGTAGTTGACCCCAATATGCGCAGTTCTAAACTTCGAAAATGCAGCTCTAAACTTCAATTTGCGCAGTTGTAAAATAACGAATATCGTTAAATAATTAACATTAACAAAGAAGAATTAAACAGTGAATAAATCGATATTCTTCAAACCACATTATTTCATGTTCATGCTCAATAATTTGAATGATTCTTCCCTATATATTCTGCTCCCAATAATAAATACGTGTATACTTGGCGCAAATAATGCACTATAGCCTTAGGCCTACATATTTCCATATAGTAACAAGATACTTGAAAAAGTGAAGTTTTTCAAAAAAAATCCCTGCGGGGCTGTGATGCACCTTCCCCCCCCCCCCCTTCCCCTCCCCATATCCGCACGGAGACTACCTCTTTATTTAATTGATTTAATATGCGCAGTTCTAAATTTTCACTAATATAACCACTGACATATGGTGCTCTGATACAAACTAATTTGCACACAGAATTCTTATTTTTCTACATAGTGGGTGTCAACAAGAACCAACAAAAAAAATAGCACATCCAAAACTTTTAGTCGAAATTTAGTGGGCCAATGCACCCCCTGACTCCTCCCCATTCCAACGTCATGTGATTGGATGTAATGTTTTATGACATCAATGGGGCAAGAAAATGACTGTGATTAATTTTGATGACGTTTTGTACAGCTAAAAATGTAAAAAATAAAAATTACAGGCAACATTATTACCAAAAATAAGACACAAAAATGATCTTGAAAATGAAAAAAATTGAACAAAAAGTTTGAAAAAATTTTCTTTCAAAATTGTCAACAAAACTTTCGAAAGATCTTGAACCAGTATTTATAACAAAAATCTAATGAAGAACTCAATGTGTTGTACGTTTGGAGAGATGGGTGTAGTGTGAATACATCGTCGCAATAGATGATTGGTCACATGCTTAGAGAGGCACGTGCATAGAGATGGCAGACAGGCTTTCTTTACAAGTTTTATGTTGCAACAAATGTTGTTCTTGTCGTTGTGTGTCAGAGAGGGACAGAGAATGCTGATGCTATATTGTGTGATCGCCTATTATTCTCGGACGTCATTACGACGTTGTGTGTAAGGTGACCTGACCGGTGTATTGCGAATCAGAGCTGATCAAATGACTGCGTTTGTGACGGTCATATTCCTGAACTTTGGCCGATATCGATTTTATAGACGTACAGACTCAATACATTTTTTAACACTTTCAACAGATGTCTGACCGGAGTAGCAAGATACCCGAATACCTCATCAGTCATCCTATGAAGCTGTTAGTGTACGGTAAACAAATGTTTTGTTCTGATTTTCAGGCTAAAAGTTCTCTGAGGAAAAAGAACGAGTTAGAAAAAAGTATAAATAAACGAGCTTCGGCGCTCGAAAACGTGCAGCTGTTACTCGGCCGTATCAGGGAGGCAGAATCTGACGCCAAAGTAAGTTTTCAATTGCTGTTCTTTGATCCGTTTTCTAAGGATTATTCAACAAAGTCAGCAAATCTAAGTTTGTGGTGAAATGGCAAATGGCAACACTAGTATCATACCGTAACTAAGATATATAAATGAGTATCATACTTCACTTATAATTATATACTGAAATGGCAACATAAGTATCATAACTAAAATATATCAATGAGTATCATACGTCACTTATGTACTTTCATCACTTGTACTTGATGATAAACTGACATCAACTTGCTAGTTTGCGTAATATATTCGACCCTACCTTGAAATCTAAACATTTACCGTACACAATTTATCCAAAGTGTGTTCGATTAAGAGTTCCCCAATAGAAAATTTGATTTTGCTCCGAAGTTTGAAAATGAGGCTAAAGTAGTGTGTTTAGTGAAAATTAGTGATGCTCAGAATATGAAATAGATGTTTCATATCATTCTAATATCTCATCAACTTCAACACAATTGTAATGTAGGCCTATTCCCTTTATTTTCTAACCTCATATTAATATCTTCACAAGTATTATTTTATAACTAGATGTCTCTCTGGACATGAAGATATTGATTAAAACCAATATATAAACATTTTTATCTAGCTGTCAAAGAGGGTAGTATAATTGTGTGTCTTACCGTGTAGGTTCTTGATGCATACAAGTTGGGTGTCGCTGCTCTGAAGACGACGTTCAAAGAAGCCGGACTAACCGAAGACAGTGTCGCTGATACCATGTCAGACGTCGAAGACGTGAGCAAAGTCTTTTTATTCCTCTTGACAAATCTTTCGTCTCCGCTTGATCTTGACGTCAATTGTTCGTGTTTTCAGGTATTGGATATTCATGCGGAGATTCAAGCCACACTGGCTCAGCCACTCGATGTATCTGCGGATGAGGATTTAGAAGAAGAATTGGCAGAGTTGATGAGAACAAACGCACCTTCCTCACCACCCCCTCCAACCACGCCCCCTAAGAAGTCACAGAAGGTAGATGAAGATACTGACTTGGAGGATAGATTGAAAGCTCTGAGAACAAGTAAGCCAACTGTTCCTGCTTAATGGTCCTAGAACCTGATTTTTTTCAATTTGTTCCCTATATTTTTCTTGTTTCCCTTTTTTTATAGTCTATATATGTGTTGTATAAAATTGTTGTGAATCTTTTCCAGATCTCCCAGAGCCACCAAAAACATTGCCTTCAACATCAGTGCCCAAAATACCTCTTAAACAGCAAACTTTTCTGCCTTGAATTCCGATAATTATGTTGGCTACTCTACCGCTACCATATCAATACTGGTACTTACTCGATGACATGATCTGGCGAAACTCTAAGAAACGTAAAACATATACTGTATCATATTAATATTTTTTATTTACCTATACTCATTCATTTACTGTATTTGGTGTAGCTACAATATCATATAATAACAATGATTTCTATCAAACTCCAACTTGAATTTTTGGCACATCCAATATATTTTGTATACAAGTTATTATTTCTATAAATAAATTGAGGTTATTTTTACTTACTGCTGATTATTGTTCTCTCCTGATCGTCTGTAGTATTCCTCACCATTCCTCTCCACACATGTAGACATGTGGATCTATTCAACTGTCAATGACATACTGTATTTCAGTAAATGTTCAAAACTTGCGACCTGATCTACTGTGAACAGACCATTCTAGCAAATCTGATATTGGTGCTAAAATGCACTTCCCAAATGTGTAGTATGCACATAAAGTTGTATTTTTCAATTACCCAGGTGACATTTAAAGCCATTTGTTTGTATAATTTTAGTTGAGAAATAAATAGTTCAAGGTAAAATTGAATCATTTAAGCACTCATATTGGGCACATGCATGCATTTTAGATTTAGTTCTAATCTACATGAAACAAACCAAATTTCCAACTGTTTCAATAATATGGCGGCAAATTTTAAAAAATATGGAAAATGGGCTTTTGTCATTGAAGTTATGTAACTCGTCCAAAACCTGTTGAATCAATTAAAACAAGTGCTTGCGAGAGGCTGTATCTTGATTGATAGTGACTGTCTCAGTATATAAGTATCAGATTAGACAGAAAGACTACTGCCTGAGGACACAGTATGCAAATAATGCCATCCAAGCCATGTCACCATGTTGAAATATGATATATCCCTTGGTGGCTTCCAAGGGTAACACATTAGGAACCGGGTACCCACTAAAATTACCCGGGTGATTAGATGAACGAATGGGAAGACCTCCTTGCTACTTCTACTCTTGGGAGCATCTGCACAGGTCACACGGTTTGTCAGATCAACACGAAACTTTTTCTGGACATGCGGACTCATCCAACTTGGAAGTGTACAATTTTGGGGCAGTTGGTTGTACCACTTTGGAGAAAACCCATCACAATACTTTGATGCGAATCTTTGAAAATCTCATGCGATTCGGCTGGGCAAGAAAATTTGGACCAAATTCTCTTCCAAAAAAATCTAAAAAAGATCTTCCAAAACCTTTTACTGAACGTAGGCCCTACACAAGAAAGATACACATCATTACAAGTTTTCAGTGGTTGCAGTTTTCATTTTCTTCAGACTACCGTACCTATTTTGAAGAAAATAATTAGATAATTTTTTTCTTTCAAATCAATTTGCTGGAAATGATAGCTATTCAGAACCATGGCATTGTGATTCACAGTTTTTTAGACTTGATATTTTTGATGGATAAGACTTTGAAGTCAAGGTATAGAGTTTTCGAGTACAACCTTTAAAAATATCCAGCTCATCTTACAACGCATTCGCAGCATTTGCCTAGTTTGGTAAAAAAATCGTATTTACATCTTCCTCTTGATTTCAGCTGTTGTTCTATCCTGGGGGTTTGATGATTGAAGTTTATTGATATTGGATATAAATAAGTACATTTAACTGGGGTTGCCAATCGATCAAGAAAACGATACCGAAATGTGCTACATCGAAAATCGATCGAAATATTAGGAATTCCATTCGATATCGGATATCGATCGGAATATTTCAAGGTCTGAATCATGTTCACTTAGTTGCCTGAAATCTCTTTGTGAGGCTTAGTGATAATCTGCCTTTGCGTTGTGTCGACACACTTCTAGCATCAACAAATGACTGACACCAACACCCATACAGAATGGTCACAATATACAGAGACTGAATGGATTGTCTGTGTTACAAATATGACAAACACGACTGAGAGCCTGTTGTTTATTTACTCGATATCGAATGAGCCGAATGTTGCTTAACGACCCCACCAACAGCTAGGTTATAAGGGGAATTCGATATCGAATTGATGTTATCGAAAATCGATCGAATATTCAATATCGATTGGCAACCCTACATTTAATGGTAACTAGGCAAACACTGCCAAAACGGGTCACCTATAAATGGCCCTGGTGGCAACTACCGGTAACTATTAATCAGACACGTATATCTTGCTGAACTCTCACACCATCTTACATATGGCTGTTTTCAGATACACCATGCACTTACAAATCACTCCATCTGAGCAACTTCATTGTAAGAAATACACTAGGGTTGTATTCAACTACAGAGGGTCTAGGCATTATTAAATGATCAAACACTCATTTAATTTAAAATTTTAATGAAGTAGGCTACAGCAAGTTTTTTTTGGTCTATGGTTTTACAATATGTCATTTAATTCCAGGCCAACACATTTGTATGTAGGCCTATGTAATTTTTACAATTTGCAATTACCGGTACGTTTCCTGTATCAACAAAACAATGGAATCTCGTTTATCTTGTGTAGCAAATATGATAGATTGACGTATAAAAAAATTACAGGTTGGTAATTTATCTAGGTACAGACTACAATGTAACCCCAAATAAAGAAATTCTATACAACCAATAAAGGCAATAATCATTCCAAGTCACCAGTTTCACACATACAATCAGTGGTGTTCATAAATAATAAAATAGTAATTACTGACTGGGCGGTACGGGATTGTGAGGAAGTGTCAAACCTCGCAACATAGAGAGGCGTGGAGAAATGGTCCCCACGAACAGCCCTGCAGGACAAATCTTTTTATATGCTAAAATCTAGAAGCCATTTAATTGTTCTATATCTATACATGTGTGTACATATTTTATTTATATACTGTAGCATGTTGTTGATAAATTTGGAGTAAACTGCTTACACTTAAACTTGGATAGCTCAAAATTAATATTTTTCAATAGTGTACAAAAGAGTACCGTAGTAGCATGGGTATACTATAGGCCTATGAAAAAGGGTGTTAAGCCGAGTCCAAGTACGAACACACCACTGCACACAATGAACATTGTATTACACTGTATACTTTTCTGTTGATTGACAAATTGATTATTGTTTGCTTAACGACCCCACCAACAGCTAGATAACACGTGGGTACGAATGAGCAGGTGATAATGAAACTATGAAGGGATGATAAGTGAAAGGACGTTTACAAAAAACCCACGCCCAACGTTGACTTCAGTTTTTAAATGGTAGCTTAGCTGACTTGAGGCGTATAATTTTCTGTCCCCTTCAATTTCGTTATATGTGGGCTGCACTGTAGTAAGTACGTCATTTGTTGGGCTAAAGTGAAACAATTTCAACTATTATATTTTATATTTACGATGTTCTTACGTTTGTATTCATATAAAATGGAAGAATAATAACGGTAAAAATAAGAGTAGCCTGTGTTAGCTTTTATTACAGCCGCCATTGAAAAGTTATGGTGTCGGCCTAATAGAAAATATGTGTTTTGTCTATAGGTTTGTTTAATGAACATTTTACAACCCAATTTGAGCTCACAGTAGAATAAATTACAACTTGAATGAAATTATTATCAAGTATTACATTAAATAAAATTAATAATGGACTTGTGTTTGCGTAAAATCTTCAATTGGCGTAAATATTGCGGCTTGAGCACTGCAGTCCACATGATTAATGCAGAATTCCAATCCGACCGAAGTGATCAAGTTCTGCGTCAATTCGGTCGGATCAATATGCTATTTTCAGCAGTTTACATTGAATGGAATGCAAAGAAAAAGAATAAAATCATGTGTTTTGATAGTAAAAGATAGAAATACTAACTGAAAATAATATTTTCTCCAACTACATAGTACAAACATACAAGCAACGTCTACTAAAAAACTCTTTAAATATCTTGAAAGCTGTATATTATTATATATGATTATTCATCAAGTACAAAAACATGGTTTCATTTGCAATTTTCATTTGCAATTCAAACATTGTAAACACATTTATAAATTCATCTTAATTATTTTATTAAATTATTTCTTCCTAATAATCATCCAGATCGTACAGTTCGTGGTCAAGGTCGTCCAATTGCAGACTTTGGAAGTCCACCTTGTAGCGTAGAAGTCCTGGAAATGGAACATAATGTCAACCACAGAAATTAGACAACCTGATAGAAAATGGCAAGATCCATATAATGATATATCACTCCCCAATTCCATGCGTCTTGGCTTCAAGTCGCATAAGTTGGGGGTGTGAACAATTTTAACGTTGATGTAGAATGATAATCGGCATGAAAAGGAATTGAACATGTTCAGTTGCATTGGGAGCAGTAGCGCTCAAACAGACATTTTGGTATATAATTAAAAAGCTTTCTTTAGGCTAGAATAATATAGCTAAAATAGTTAAAGTCTTGATGTACATAAATGACAGTGAATTGTTAAATCTTTCAGTCAATGCATGATGGTTATATTTCAAATACTACGAATCGGGTTATTGTGATCTTCGTCTTTTACTAGGTTCAACTTATTTTTTATATTTATGTAAGACGTGTTCTACAAAGAAGACAATGTGGACACGAGAAATGCGGCGTGGAAAAATGACCGAACATGTATTTTTGCCTTTATATTTGAAACTCAAGTAATAAATTTATAAAATTATCAAATTGTAAGTAAACGTTAGATGCGTAGTGTCGTAGAGAAGAAATTATAGTACCTCGTTCTTACGCAATGAAAGGGACCCCCAAAAATTAAATGTGTTCAATCTATAAAAACTGGACTAACCAAAAAACTCCTTTTCACGAAATTATCATTCTTCCCGATTGAAATTTGGTCAACTTATATTAACCGCGAGAGAAAGTTATGGGACCAGCCGAAACTACGCGTGAGAAACCGTTGAGAGGGGCCTTACTGATGGTGTTTACTCGGCTAGCTCCCAGCAATGCGCAATCGTCATATGGCCTGCTTCTATTGGCGCTTGGCCGTCCCGAGTCAGACTGACTGAACGATTGTTTCGAGCTAAACATGGTCTGGTGTTTTTCAAGGTCAGACCATGAAGACCTTCATTTGTCTATGGTCACTCAGTCGGAAGACATACACAAAGCAGCGAACAGCTTAAATGTGCTGAGGCCTAGGTCTATTAGTAAATAAGGAAGATAATTGTTATTTCAAGGAATGCACTAGAGATATTTTGAATTATCCAATCTAAAAACAGTGTTGGAACAACTGAAGAGTTGAAGTATTGCTTCAAATTACGGTATAGACTAACCATATTGTTGACATAGAAATCTTCTAGTACTGACTTCAAGTATGAAATAGGTATGTTCAATTTCAGATCAATAGAATTTGGACTAACGAGAGTTTATATTTTGTAACGCACATTTTTGGTTTCAAAGTATTTACGAACCTGGTTGCACAGCTCTGAAATAACCCTGAACTTTGTTGTCTATCCCTTATTACCATAGCTATAATCCCAGGTTTCTAAGGTAATACTGAAAATTGAGTATTGATTGTCCCCCCCCCCCCCTCGATGGTTAAAATGGTTACGATCACTCAAACGTAATGACTGACTATAACCTAGATATAGGTTGCACTTCAACACATTAATCATTTTATTCACTGGTGAAGATATGGACCACTGTTTACACTGACCACAGGGCTACACGTATCTAATAAAATATCTGATGTAATAAGATAATGTACTCATTTGTCATTCTCACTCAATTAATTCTGAAAGCACCTAATGATTGAAACACGCTTCATTGCTTCATTACTACAGGCCTACAATCAAAATCTAAGCAAAATATTTTGAGATATCCTTCACACAATCAACAAGCTGCAGGTCACGCCACAAAATGGATGGCTACTGTCACATGACAATGTACCCGCAGCCACTGGTTGACCACAGACAACAATACTGAAAAGTTGAGAATACTGAGCATTGTTATTAAACCAGCGTCGCAGGAGAGTGCAACAGGAAATGAGGGTTCTCTGAACGAAGTCGCCAGATTCTAGAAACGTGAGAGTACATGTACTGATCGTTTAAATAATCTTCCAAGGTTATTATCACAGCCACAGTTATTATTTAATATTACCTATGAATCGACTCTTCTCACAAAAAATTGGACGAGTATTCATTGGCATGCACACTTTATGAAACACATTCCGATCGAGGCGGCGAGTGGAAGTCTCGGTTGCACTCGTCCTAGTATATTGTTTAATGGTTCCTTTCAAGTTAAAAGCCAGAGATCTGCTGTAAGACAAAGCGTTAGCTACAAACATCCATGCAACATTTCCCAGCATAAGTGTTTTCAATTACATTTTTGTGCGCTCATCTAGAATCACACAACTACAGTATAAAACTAGAAAGATATTGAAAAAAAAAACTAAAACTCTAAAAGTAATGAATTGAGCCTAGTTTCATTTGAGTGGCCTAATTAACTACAGTAAACCCTCGTTAATCCAAACTCGGTTAATCCGAAATTTGACATATTTCGAACTTGCCAGCGGTCCCCGGCCGAAAGTATAGGCATTTCAATGTTAATTAATATGGTTAATCCGAATTTCGGTTAAACCGTAATTCGAACTAATATTTCGTCCCTTCAATAGCTTCAACACTGATTTCGGATTGGATAATTCGAAATAATCCGAGTGAATTCCGTGAAGTTATCACTGTTTTCCCAATTTCCATCCTTTTTATTTGACGCGTAAGAATGAGTGGAAGCATGCTCAGCTGTTCCATGCTTTGTGTACCGAATGCAGTCGACCTTGGCGAAGTCTGAGCTCGGAACACTCGTTCGGCCGACTCGGGACGGCCGAGCGCCAATAGAAACGGGCCATATGAGGATCACGCGTCACGTAGATAGCCGAGTACACACGATCAGCGAGGCCCTTAGCAACGGATCTATCACGTAGTCTCAGCAGGTGACAGAGCTTCCTCTAGCGCGCAATACGAAATTAACTATATTCTGAGCGGGAAAAATGAATTTTTGGTTAATCCGAATTTTTATAAACCGAAATCATTTTATTTAGGTCCCTTCGATTTCGGATTAACGAGGGTTTACAGTATTGATAAAATTTATTTGTCTCGAGGATTCCAATGTACTTTGCTTCCACTACTAGTTGCCAGTTGTGTCGAGTGTCGACTAGTTTTACTGCCACATCCAATCTAATTGGTTTGAACCAATTATTGCCAGCACAACGTCTCTACCACAATTTTAGATGGGTTACTATGTGATCTTGTCAGCCAATAGTAACTCATTACCATACTCCTGTTGTTTCGTTTGCAAAACAGATTGAATACCGGTACATGTTGACATGTCAAAATAAATTTGTCTGCAATCTTCTAGCCACGTACAACTTACAGCACGGTAGTTGCAAGCTGAACACTGTTAAAGAGATATCTCGCCAGATAGGACATGAAGTCGGTACTAGAAGTCCTCACAAATATTGCTGGGTTAATTAACCAATAGGAAAGTTTACAGCCATTTAAAAAATAGAAAACAACTTGAGAGTCTATGGTATTCATGCGAAACACAGTGGAGGTCAAGGAAAAATCTAGCAATGCAACATAACATTCCAAAACAACTGGTTAACATAAAAAACATCCAATCAGAGACAAAAACATTCACACCAAAACTGAAAAATCAAACTCTAGATATAAGCTACAACAGCAAAAAAGCGAACATAATCGAACTGTCGACACGAATGCATTAAGAAAGAAATGCACCACCAAAATCGCAATAATAAAAACAAAATGGTGCGAGGGAAACTACGTGTTATAACCGTTGACGGCTGGCTACCTGATGAAGAGTCAAGGAGCTAACGATTTAGTAATCGTCCAAGTCGACGTCTTCCAACGGTTCGTCGGCCTGGAGGGACTGGAAGTCAACTTTGTAGCGTAGAATCCCTGAGCGGAAACACATGTACGTGATAATCCGCCGTCTAACACTAACCTACGCTACGCCACGTCATCAATGGTTGTTTTACGGAGTCTAGGCAATCCCAATAATAATAACAATGAGAGCCAGTTTATCACAGTCGAGTAAGGGTATTCAAGTTATATCGAGACGAAAAAAGATCCAAACTTGATGATTGTTGTTTGCCCAACGATCTCACTAAACTCCACGTTATTTGGGGGTACGAATGAGAGGACGACGAATGAATGATTATAAATAACATGCGTTATGCGGGACTCGAACCCACGCCCGACTCGGCTCCTTGGCTGACCGAGCCAGACGGGCAACTAGGCCAAACTTCGCTTATGTCCTACACCAGACGGGCATAATGCTTTCCAACTCCCAACTATATATTATGATCACACCAAATCAATTCTTTTATTGTAATACTATTCTAGAGATACTGTTACACACAAACCCTTCAGTTCAAGCTGATTTAAGATCCCCTTTCAAGCATTTTTACGTAGATATTAGACAATGATATGCAATTAATGAACTTCGGTACGTCTTACAGTTAACGAGGTTGTAGAACTGGTTAGTGACGCTACAAACACGCGAGTTACGCCCGTTTGACTTACCTCCTATACCGCCGAATCCTCTGACGAATTGTGATCCCTCTTGTGATTTATCTGTAATGATCTCGAGCGTCGCTCCGAAGCTCTTGTAATTATTTGCTAACCATTCGAGTAGCGGTTGACACTCTACGAGCTCCAACTCTACCCCACTCTGGAAACAAAGTAACAATGGTATGGAACTATTGCATCACTGTTAGCACAGCCTTTTATACTAGAAATAATATTAATATTCTATACAAGCTTATAAATAGAGTAAATGGATGGAGTAAACCATTATTAATGCATAACTCGGCGAGTACAAGAATAAATTTCAAATTATATTGCATACATTTCTAATTGTAGGCCCAATTCCTTAAACTCAAATCAACGGGGAAAAAAATAGGGTCAATGTTATAAGGTCCAACATGCTCACTTTTCAAAACAAAGCTGTCATAGCATCCCATGTCACCTGTATCTTGTCGGCTTATGCGCTAATGCCCAGTAACCCGAAGACGCGTAATGCCAGATAGCACATCAATAGAGCGCACAATATACGAGCGTGCTAACAACATTCTAGTTAGGTACTTGAGACGTTGGGAAATCCCCAAGAAAACATACCGTATATAGACTTCAGATATGAATATTAGACATGGGACGAGGGGAAACAGCAATTGAAGACAAACAGTTTAAATTACAATTATCAAAATATTCAACATTGTATTCCCAACACCTGAGGGTCGGGACCTTTGAAGTTGACTTTGAATTACGACGAATTTTAAAATAACCGAGTTAAAAATACTACTGGTTCAAGTATACTTCACACGTACTTATAGAGATGCATGCAAGCAAGTAGGAGGCATGCAATTCCCCAATACAGGTACTGCAAAGTACAAAGTATTACGGTATGTGAAATTCTTATTGTAGGCCTCTGGCCTACTGATACTTTACCTTATTCATTTATATTGGGTTTAATGACACACTCTACTGATGACTACGATCTATTGGCACCAGTGAATGATATATGAGATGATGGGATGATGAGATTGAAAGGTTATTTTATGATGTGTTTTGTGGATAGTGGAAAAGTCGGTCATGGCCTGTTGTTACGGTAACATCCCAGTATTGACCTAAACAACATGAAGGAAACCACGAAAAACCCCTATTAAGATGATCGACCATGGCAGGAATCAAACCCCGGTCTCCTGAATGACGGTTCAGTGTATTAACCACTCAGCCACATGTCTCAGTGGTACTTTATACCACTTGGTGTGGTATAACCATTTCATTATCAACAGCATGATGGTATGTGGGCTGCTGGGAATCGATACTCCCAATTACGTCATGGAGGGTAGCGAGCCAGTTAGGTTTACGTGATACAGACTGAGTCGATAAAAATTAAAAATCAGCAAGACCAAGTTGTAGATCCGATTGACTTCCCATTTTCTAAACATACTAGGTCTACTCATTAAATGTATCCATCATATGAAGTGTGGTGTGGACTTTTTCTAAGGTTAAATTTCTTAAATTCCAATTTTTTATTTTTATTTCACAGGTTGAACATTACTGTCCACAAGGTTAATGTAAAAGAGTCTTGCCATACCTCCTTATCTGTAAAATGTGACTTGTCCTTCTCCTGTTCGGGCGTAAGATGCAAGACCTTGTCTTCTGCGGTCGCGTGGTTCTTGAGAACGTAACGCTGGATGTCGAGATTCTCCCAACAGATGAGCGTCTCGACGGAGCCAAGTTCGAGAGCGCGTAGCGTGTCCTCCACGCCGAAACAGTACTTGCCCGTATCTTGGCTGATCTCATCGAAGTAACGACCTAGTCAAACATACAGCCAGTTAGTCCTTTCATCATCTCAGGGTCCTTATTCTATAACTGTAAACGAATTGGAAGATCGACAAAAGTGTCAAAGCCCATACGATATATGGTATACAACGTTTAAGCATTAAGCACATGGAATCTTCGGAACAAAACAAAGATCACTCTCGCTTTCACTTTGTTTCGAAGTTAAAGAAACGGCCCTAGCTGTTCAATGGACAACAGGTGGACACCAGTTGATGTATCAAATGATTATTGCTCGCTAATCAATCCCACTTACAGCTAGGTTATTTAGGCATGCAAATGAGTACCGTAAGTTATCCGTGAATGATTTTGACAAAATATGATTTATAAATTAGGCTTGAAGATGCACTGCACTGATGACTAATATGAAAAGTTATTTTATTATGTGTTTTGACAGTGGAAAGGGAACAGTGGAAAATGGATAGCCTGTTTTCTAGTACTGTCTTTACCTTACTGACAAAGGGAAACCACGACAAAACATCACCAAATATCGACAGGAATCAAACGCTAGTCTCCTGAATGGTGATTCAGCATGCTAGCCGCTGGTCACCCCCCTTGGTATATTCACAAAAACCTCATACCCACACCAGAGGTTACAAATGAGCGAGTGATAATGATAAGATGAACTGATGACAGGTGAAAGTACGCTTACTCAAGTCCATGCCTTATGCGGGACTCGAACCCACGCCCATCCTGACTTCAGTTTTTTTTTTAGTGTTGCTTAACGACTCCACCAATAGCTAGGTTATATGGGGGTACGAATGAGCTGGTGATTATGAAACTATGAAGTGATGATTTATAAGTGAAAGGACGTTTACAAAAACCCATGCCTTAGCCGGGACTCGAACCCACGCCCAACGGTGACCTCAGTTTCTACCGCTATATAGCGTTAGATGACTGCGCCACCGGGGCGGCACTTCAGTTTCTACCGCAGTACGATAGTTGACCGAGCCACGGGGACAGCACAAGGGTAGTAAAAGGGTGGCAACTTACCGATGAGTTTCTTCTCCTGGATAAACTTAACGTTCTGCAGTGATTCTGCAGCTAACTCGATTGCTTGATTGAAACCGTTCTCTCCTCCGTACGACACGTCTACGAGTTTGATAATCTTTGCTTGCAATCTCTGAAAAATAAATCACACGTTCATGGTAATGACACTTACCTAGGCCTATACTTTATAGCAAGAGTTGCTCTAATCTGGAGGGAACAATTAGGTCCAATCTATCATATTCTTGGCAGTCAGTTCATTGATTATGACATAAGTTCAGTTAGACATAAGACATAAGTTCATAGACATAAGACATAAGTTTAGTTATAAGCCTGATTTAGATTTGACACGAAAGCATTCTGATAAGCAAAACCGGTGAGTTTCAAGACTCACACCAGAGTAGGGAGACCATTTTTGTGAGAGAAAAATCCGGGACAATGAAGTTCGAAGTCAAAATCATTTCAAGCCGAATTGTACGAGGAGTGGGGGGGGGGGGGCACAAACGCTCCCCAGAGAAGTGTTTGGAATTTATAGCTTTCTAGTTTCAAGTTTTTTCTCAAGTCGTATGAAATAATGATTTTTTTTTTTCGATGTAGGTGTATAGTAATTGCATATACCGTAACTTGATAGCCTGTAGGATAGAACCCTTACAAGTTGGTAAAATTTGAAAAGCGCTTCAACAAATGTTGCAGACGATTGAAGTATGACCATTCTTTTTGTAAATTATCGTTGAAAACAAACTTTCGTGTTCTCATAATTAAACATGAAGAATAGCTTGTACACTTTACAGACTGCCGACCAGTGGCGTGCAGAGGGCCAAATTAGAGTGGAGCAGACACCCCTGGTACACCCAATCCAGGGGCGGACCCAGGTCATATTCATGGGGGGGGGGGGGGGATCTCAGCTTGTAAAAGAAAATGCCATATAAGAATAGTTGTGCAACGGCGAGTTGACATGAAGCCGGCGCCCCGCGGGGGGGGGGGGGGGGGGGGGGGGGCAAGGGGGGAAGGGCCCCTTCTGGCCCCGCGGGTAATTTTTTTAAATTATCCCTTTTTTAACGCGATTTAACGAGTTTCAGATGAGATTTAGATGACAAAATCAATTGTCCCAAACAACTAAAGGTGCCCAACTGATATTTGCCAATAAGTTTAGTTATTGTAACTGCATGGTCGTTCTGGGTCATTTTAGCACCACGGGCAAGGACTCAATTGTAAGCCCCCCGAAATAAATGCGTATAGTGAGAGTGAATGCAAGTGAGGGAGGAATCAAGCCACGCAGGGTAATTTTCGAAAATTTCTCATTTTAAATACAATTCTACGGGTTTGGGAACTACACGAAATTTCTGGAATTCATGAATTTTCTAATGTGGTGAGGATAAGGAAGCCAGTTTTGCTGAATGGCTCTTCCAAGAGAATAAAACAGTCATTAATCATCATTCGATCACATCACAATGCTGTTCGAAAATCAACATTTACTCTACTCAATAATGCATTTTGTGATTTAAGATGGGATATTATTATTAATAGGATGTCACAAATGTGTGCATATAAGCCCTACATACATCTTTCCTTCCTTCTCTTCATTTTTTTCTTCCTTTCCTTCTCTCTACCTTCTTTTTCCGTCTTTTCTATTTCTCGTCGTTTCAAATTGTGTCTTGCAAGACCTTTTCTTGCCCCCCCTTGGTCAAAAGTAAGGGGGGGAGGGCAATGCCCCCCTGCTCCCGGTTCCGACGCCAACGAGCAGGGGTGTGCTAATGATCTAATGATAGAGTAAATGCTTTTTATAAACGCTGGAAGATGACGCAAACCGATCAACAGCTACATTAATGTCAACAAGTACATCTTGCTCGCATGACAAGATCATCAAGTCCCCCAGCCGCTCTTCTATCATTGTAGAGCGATAGATCACATACATAATTATTTATCATGAATCTACACACTTGTCAGGCCTTTTGTTTCGAAGCGTTTGAATTTGTACACCCACCCCTTGCTTCCAGCAAGAGGTGGGTGTACCCACCCACTTTCGAGGTGGAGCAGCGCGCTCTATCTTATACATAGCCTGCACGCCACTGCTGCCGACACAGAATGCCTTTGCCAACACAAAGGCAGATCCTTACTGCGCGTCACAAAATAATGACAAACAAGTAACAACTAAAAAACTGATATAGACATAAAAAAAAAAATCCGCAATTTCGATGGATTATTTGATTGGATATTGAAAGGAATTCCAAATTCATCATATTTTGATATTTTCATATCGATTTGCGATATAGCACATTTCGGTATGGTTTACATTTTCTTGATTGATTGGCAACCCTAATTCAAATAAGCTTAAAAAATGGTACAAAAAGTCTAAATTACCGTGGGTACCTATACAAAATCAAGCAAGAATCCATCATTTATCAATCATAATTTTCCAATTTCATATATTCAAGAATACAACATATGGCAGCAGACAAAATAAGTTATTCATACTAGTTAATATCTTACCGAATCAAACATATCAGATTGGCTGAGTTCGGTCTTGAAGTCGGCACTACCAGCAAGGATTATCCCCGCAACATTCGGCCTGTCATTGCTGATATAGAGAGTCGCTGCAACTTCTGCCACTTTCCTTACGTAGTTGTGTCGCTTTTCCATTCTTAATCGAGCAAAACGAAGAGCTGATTGACCTCCTCTACCTGCAGAAACAATACATCTCAACCTCGTACATCCTTTCATCAACGTGTACAAGCATGTTAAGAGCATGTTAAGAGCATGTTAAGAGGCATGCAACAAGCATGTTAAGAGTTCAACTTTCAGTCAAAACAAGAACATAAATTAAAGCCTAGAGATCAAGACTCGATACAACAAGTTTGAAACAGTATGTATAGGCCCAGTTTCAGGCGACTTGAATTAATATTTGCTTCAAGACCCCATTAACAAGTTATTTTGAGGAGGTGAAACGAGTACTGATGAACTCATGTATATAACGCAACACTCAAACCCACCCCAAACTAGGCATGTTTCCTGGTGCCTTGGTTCATCAGCCAGACAGCCAGCCAAAGCCTCAACAACTTCCACCTAATTTAGGGTCTAGTTCCATTTTTAGACTCATTTCAAAAGCACACATTGAACCACATTGCATTGGTTATTGATTGCACAATCCCAAGAATAATATTGAGATCATAATCTAGGCCTATTATTAATTTGGCCCAATTGATGATAATATTCTATGATTCGAAGTTGGCATTACCGTGCTTCTTCGGTAGATCTACAGTGAACTTGTGTAGTACTTCTCGTGTATTTCCTTGAAGAGTTCCGAACAACGCTCCGTTACCATCCATAACAATGAACCCGAACTTGTTGTCGTCCGCTAGCAACGCTGTCAAGGCCTCAGTGTGGAACTAACAAGGAAAAGAGAAAACATGAAAACATGTAGAAACAGGACGAACGAGAAAAGGACGGAATATTAGAATCTTATATTCAAAGACAAGTAATGGGCACCCTCTTACAAGTGTTCAAAGGAAAGTAACTAGGAAAGCCTCTATTATAAGGCACTATGAAATAGTACCTGCCCAAAGCATGAAAGGACCGTGTTTTTCACATAGTTAGAATTGCATTGTAAAGACAGCTCAGCTAATCTCTTCTTCATAGGGAAGAAGGATATCAGAATGTTGCATTGGTGCCACAGACCAAGTTGAGCCACTTGTGACTGCACAATACAATGGTGTCTAAAGGTGGACTGTAGGCCGCATGCCTATTGAAAGTTGATGCTATAATTAGTTACTATTAAATTAGCTACTGTGCTCTCAAATTAGTGTCTTCTTGACTAGAGTTTAGAAACTCAGACAATGTAGTTGTTTTAATGCAAACCTGCAAGAATAAAGAAATGATACACAAATTAGTTGGCCTACTGTTATTATTCATTACAGTTAGGCCCACAGTTCTTGAAACAATTTTTCAAGCAGGAGCTTCATAGTTCATAAAATATATTGATTAACCAGAAAATTAAAAACATTTCATTGCTTACCTTATTATCGCAAAGGTATAGCGATGTGTTTATAGGCTTGAATGGTTCAAAGTCTATGTTAACCTTCTTTTCTTTCCCTTCGTCCGTCACAATTGTTCCGCAATAAATTACTAGTCCATTTGGAGGCACTAGGAGTAAAAATAAGTGATATGCAATTAGAACACATTTTAGATCAAATGCTCATCTTTTATTCATTTATATTGGGTATAATGACGCACTGTAATGATAGCAAGATCTATTGGCGTCGGATGGATGATTAAAGAGATGACGGGATGCTAAGATGAAGGTTTCTTGGGTAATGGGAAGGATAGTGGGAAGGAAGCAGTCGTTGCCTATATTGTGGGAACCATCCAAGTATTAGCCTAGACTACAGAGGGAAACCACGAAAAACCCCTGTAAAGATGGACGGCGGCGGGGATCGAACCGGGTCCGAAATTCCCCTCGCCTACCACATCACATGAAGAGAGCGCGTTAAAAACTACGCTACATGCCGTCAAACGTTTATCAATGACAGTAACCAGAGTCAGTATTTACATTAATAACTATTATTACTAGGCTAGGCAGACAACCAAAGGCAAGTCGGCATGATAATAATATTAACAGTAAGGTAACAGTAAGGTTATTGATGTCAGTAATCAATAATTTTGTTGACTACTTAGGCCTACAGTAACAGAGCATTATTGCAACTTCCAACAATATTATAGGCCTAATTGAGGATGAAATAACTTTAATAAAATATTACCCTTTGTGTAGAGTTTCAATCTATGCTGTACAGATGTGATTGCTCCTAGGACAGACAGTCTGTTTACTCGCGACTTGATGTTTGACGCTGTTCCGAACTCATCGGCCAGCATTTTGCTAACTCGGGAAATCTGATCTTTAGGTGGAATGATAAGCGAAATCATACTTGTACCATTCCTGAAAAAAATAACTTATAATAATTGGAGTCATATAGGCTTACTTGAGATATGTATGTTTAGTTGGTAGAACTATTTCTATGAAGGCCGCTATTCAACAAAACTTTTAGACCTAGGGACTAAGCTAGGCTTATAAAACACTAGACACAGGCCAGGCTCAAGCTTAGTTTGGACATTGAGTTCCTTTCTGTAAAAATCATTAGCCCGATTAATCACTAGCCTAGGTAGGCCTACAGGCGTCGCATGTTTTAGGCCTAATTTTGCTATGACAAGTCATTTTTAGAGTAGGGCTGGGCAGTTAGGCAAGCCTACTCAGGCCAGGCTCTAGGCCTAGGCTAGGGCAGGCCTCACAGTTATAATGGCTAGGACTAGCTTCCTAGACACAGCCATTGATGACATAAAATAGTAGGGTGCGGAGGCCTACTAATAACTCTCTCGAGATAAAATATTATGCTGTATTTTTACTTTACAAATGTACAAATAATGGGCTTAGGGTCCCAGGCCACAGAGTGTGAAGAAGGCGTCAGCATAAGGCCTCAGTGGCCTAGGCCTTATGATCCAGTTCATAGGTCTAGTAGGCCCTAGGTCTAGGCTTACTATGGCATATGGCATGGAAATTCCCATATCCATAAGCCCTGTTAGTAGGGTCATCAAATATTAGGCATAACACAGGACTTGAAATCCAACAAGCATCATTATTCTAGGAACTAGCACCGATAATACGTAATTTTCAAGACATGGTTTAAACTAGAAGACGGTCGATAACCCAATTTTTCAAGCCATCCATGCAAGGACGTAGCTATGGGCCTAGGCCTATATATGCAGCGACATAGGTTGTGTGAGCATGCTTCTTACCCTCTTGCCATTTCTAAGCTTTTGATTAGCTTCTTTATTTTCCATATTTCTACATTGCGATCAGACGAACTTTCCTCCGCGTTGTTATTATAAGAAGACGACATTTTGTTCTACTAATTCTATTGAAGAAGTTAAAGAATTCCTCCGAATAGATCTTAATAAAATCTCAAATCACTTTCAACAGGGCTGTATCGTCACGTAGCCTTCCGTGGCAAAATGGCGTTGACTAAATTGAATGAGTTCAGTATACGTAGGCCTATGGTGGCTAGCCTGCTTCTAGTTCATTTTGTTTCAAAAAGCTATCGGAGTTAGTTACCGATTTACCACCACAATATACCTGTGTTGAGCAAAATTTAAAACCCCCATAAAATTATTCGATATGCTGCAAGCCTGCAACCCGCAATGCGTATAATATTTTTCGTGGTAAAGTCTGAATAATTTTAATGTTTTTTTTTAATCAATCTCGCGCCAGGCTATCGATTACACTAGTTTATATTTTTGAAAGATTTTAAGATTGTTGGATATTTTTTTAAATGATTCATTTAATGCTCAAGCACATATTTGATTCTTTTGAGTATTTCATACATAATGCGCTTTATATAGGCGTAGATATTTAATTAATTTAATTCTTCTCATGTAATATAACTGCGCGTAAAGTTTTGATATTCTAATTTTTGTATAATTAAATGTTAACAACATTCACTACAGTATACTTTATAATAAGTTACTGCTCTATTTGTATTTTTGGATAATAATTTATTAAAACTTCTTGAAATAATTAGTTATCAGGAGTATATAAAAAAAATTCAAATTATTGCACGTGTGACGTGTCGCGTAAAAGGTGTCATTGCCCTGCGGCACAGGTAGTCTCAGCTCTGAGCTCTCAGCGCAAGCAAATCCAAAGAGATATGGAAAGGAAGGTCTTTGGACTCACTGCGACATAGCTTCTTTGAACCAAAATCAGCTGGCTGGGGTAGGTGAATCTGTTATCACAAGTTAAACGGTACTAAAACAAAAATCCATCTCGTATGTCCTTGTGGCGCTCTAGGGTTTCAAATTCTTCAAGTACTACTTAAAAAAAAAAAAGATGAAAGCTCTCAGCAATGGGTTATGAGATAGGTTTATTGATGAGCGAAGCGAAGACTCAATTTCACATTAATCGAAAAGGAAGTTTTTTTGTTATTTTTTATTCGCGCTCCACAGGTCTAAGTGGAAAAACAAATTTAGTTGAAACTTGGCATTCACAAGACTGTATAGTTTTGAGGCGTAATCGTTCTACTTCTTCTGAAACGACTCATTTCTAAGTTTAAAGAAAAACTTGACACATTGTTCCGAACTTTCACTCGAATCGTATCAACTGTTTTGATGTAACAAAGTATATAATGTAATTTTTTAACATCGCTTAAAGCTATTAGGATACCAATTAAATCGAAGCAAAGCAAGTGTCACCAATTAATTAAAGACGGACACCACTGAGATTTTTTTTAAAATTATTTATTTATTTGATATGTACAGTACTTTTTGGAACACTGAATAAATAATGTGAATTAATCCACTGGTGAATTTTATATTAGGCCTAACTATTAGGCCTAACAGTAACTTTTATATTAGGCCTAACCAAAAAAATGTCCAAAGTGTCGAACCAAAGTGTCGAACTCAAATTGCTCTAGAACGGGTGAAAAAATGAAATTATTTCCTCTTTTCAAGGTACATTTGCTTAAAATCTTTTTTTCAACTCATTCTGGATTGGAGAAGTAAATACAATCTATTCTAGGATTAATTTGCACAATTTTTTCCATATTTCTTATGAACTAGATAATGAATGAAGTTATTTGCATTACTATCAGTATATTTTGAAAATAGCATAGGCCTACATAAAATAATTGTTGAATAGAAAAATTAATGAATAACTTTGATTAGAAAGATGTGTGAGATAAGTTAATTAGTCATTCCTACAAAAAAATGAAAAGTAACATCAGTGCATAATTTTGTCAAAATATGTACTTTCGAGAACAGTTTTTTAAATTGTAAAATTGATAAAAAAATAATATTGTTAAATTTTTAAACTATTTATCTCAAGCCGTTTTCTAGAAAAAAGTGTCTATGAAAATTTCAAAATATTCATATAATAGGCCTAATTTAAAAAAAGTAACTTTATAATTTTTTGGGGGGAGTAATGTAAGACCACCATACAAAAACTTACGGGTGTAAATATAAGACTTATGTCAGTGGTGTCCCTCCTTGAACAATTAAAACAAGGCCTTCTTTATTAGTAGGATTTTTTTGGTGATAGAATGAGAATGAATAGGAGGGCAGTGACGTAATTATTTGGATCTCAAATTACATACTAGGTTATTGGTAGTCATAGCTAATAATAACGTAATAAATGTTAGTCATAGCTTTAATATAATAGTCTAATTATAATATTATATTTAATATTTCATTTAGTATAATAGTCTACGAATAAAATCAACTAGAATGAAAAATAAATGATTTTTGACCTGAATGCAGTCAAAATATTTTATAACGATATGCACTTGCATTACAAGTGCATTAACACTTGTAACGTAGGTATAACCTAGATATATAACAGCTGTAGATTGGAAAAAAAATATGATGCATACATCTGTCGATATAAGATTATATTTCTGATGCAATTTCTATTAAAAAATATTCAATTCATCTCAATTCATCATGTACAAAATTATTTTTTGACTCTGCTGACTAAACGTTTGAAAGAATTCAATTTCATTCTTACTAGCTCATCCATGAACGTGGAAACATATAACGCGTTTGCCGTTTTCCTAGTATTTTCCATCGTCAAACCATGGAGTTGTATTGTACACGTGGTCAAACCATGGAGTTGTATGGTCAAACCATAGAGAAGTAACCATAAGTCTTCTCTATTATATGGTCAAATCATGATACAACTCGTCACTCCATGGTCAAATTTTCGAACTAGCATTTTGAGGCCAAAATCCCCACCAAAATCTCCTAACCTTTTGACTTGTGACAACAAGCGCAGTCGTCTGTGGCTAGCTGTCAGTACTAGCTGTCAGCAGGCTCTGACTCTAGTTGGCTGTCAGTTGTGCAATGTGTCAAATACCTATGCAAAATACCAATGAAAAATAAAGGGCGCACATAACCTTAAAATTAAGGACGAGAATGTATCTACTCTTCTTATCTTGATAATATTAATGGGCATGGTTCCGTTTTCAAAATACAGGCGATTACTCGTAGCAACAGGATCAATAATTGTCACAGGAAGGTAAGATTTGTTCCTATCATCTAGAGTCTATGCGCCTAGGCATTGATTTTTTATGGCCTAGCCCTAGGTCTGCGTAGGCCTAACTAGGGCTCAGGGCATAGGCGTTGAGTTTGTAGTGTTAAGACTTAATGACACAGACTTGCAGACTTACAACTTAATGGCATAGGCAAGGATATTTATATAGGCCTAGGCCTACCTAGTCTACTCAGTGCTGAGGGCTAGGTAGGCCTAGGCCATTGAGTTTGTAGTACAAACTCAATGCCTAGGCCTAGAAAAATCAGTGAAGTGTCTATTCCCACGCCCCGACCCACAACCCGGGTTGTGTGAATAGCCAGCCCGCGCGTGTACTTCTATTCACATAACCGGCGCTCGACACGAAGTGGTTCTTGTGAATAGCAGAATCACTAGGGCAGGCTATTCAGGAATAAACTCACGAAGCGCACACCGCTGCATCACGTAGTTCATTTGATCATCGTGAGAGGGCTCTGGACTCGATATTTCACAAAGCAGACTCTGGTGGGAAATAGGACCGAAGTTTTAGGCCTAGGCCTAGAAGGTGCCACTTTCTTTTTTTATGTTGATGCTGCTTGAGGACCCTACCAACAGCTAGATGAAACGGGGTACGAATGAGGGTGATGATGAAACGATGAAGAAATTTAAGGTGTAAGTATGTTTACAAAAACCAAAGCCTAATGTGGGACTCGAACTCACGCCCAACCTGACTTCAGTTTCTATCGCAATGTGATAGATGACTACAGGCTGGTGCCACTTTCGTTGGAAAACATTGATAGGCCTACAAATAAATGCGGGTACACTTCGTTGGCAATTACAATGGAGGGTTGTAGTAGAATAGGTCTAGTAAGAGTATTAGGAACTGCCTGGTAATGAAAGATTATTGTTCCCGTACAAGTCAACGACCCCACTGACAGCTGACATTTGGTAGCATTAAACAAGTGATAAGCACCTAAGGAAACATATAGTACAGAATTATATAAAATACATATTGTATTGTATTGTATACCGTAGCATAGATAGGGAAGCAGGTTACGCGTAGGCGTAATGGAATGATAAAGACGATGGCCGCAACAGATGGTTGTTCAATTTAATTCATCGACTGCCTTCTTCCGTTGCCAGGGCTCTCTGTGTGGAATCTAATGAACTACGTGAGAACGCTTGGTGTGCCCGTTCTGGCGAATAGACATGGCCGTGTTGCGCGGCTATTCGCAAGACCCACATAACCCGGTTGTGGGAATAGAGATTGGGGGTCTTGCTGGCAGGACCGGTTGTGGGAATAGTGTATGTGCGTCTTGCCGGCACGGACGGTTCTTGGGAATAGTAGTTTAGGTTGCTGGAGGCACAACCCGCACGAACGTTCGTGGGAATAGGGTCGACCAAAAATCAGTGGATCGCCATGGAGTAAATAATATATCTATGGCATCGCTTTATCTATGGCATCACTTTATCTATGGTATCGCTATTGAATTTGTAGTGTTGTACAATTTGTAGATTTGAAGCACTGCAAATTCAGTGACCTAGGTAGGTGGTGTATTGTTGTCGACAGAGGGCCACCTAATGCTTTAGGCCTAACGTCGCCTCCGTTGCTCAGTCAGCTATCGCACCGCGTTATGAACTGAAGTCAGGCCGGGTGTAAGTTTCTGTAAAAGTCCTTTCACCTATCATCACTTTGTCGTTTAATTATCACCCTCTCATTCGTATCCCCGTATAACCTAGTTGTTGGTGGGTTCGTTAAGCATCATTATAATAAAAATAAAAATAATGCTGTACCTATTTGTTTTTCAGTGTAACTTGGTCCTGCTATCAGGTATACCAGACATATTATGCACTCAATCAGATGTTTAAGTCTGATGTCTTGGAACTTGAAAAAAAGAGGGCTGAGTACATTTACATTCACGATCCAAAATTTAAAGGTTTGTAGCTGTGGATCTAGATATAACTGCCTTACTTTCTTTTCTGAATTTTATTGCCAATAACTACAAAAAGAATAATTATATTTCAATACAAATCAGCTCAGTTTTCCCCAATTAAATTTGACAATTTCTACCTTGATTAATACGTTGCTTGTCAGTAACTGTATGCTCATCTTCTTTTTAATTGTCTACTTAGAAGAAGTATGTTGTATGATGAACGATGAGGTGGAAACGCCGCAATCAACACGTGATGTGTTTGATATGCCGATGAAATGGTGGAAATCATGGAAGCACTCTTATGCTTGGCGCTTGCTGGCAATGGCCAAGTTTGGTGATCGAGGCGATCGTCTCAAAGCTGTCAGTACCTTATCTACTCTCAAGAGTCTCAATGGTATGTCACTACATCTCTACTTGGGATAGACTTACATAATAAGAGATGAATAAAAGAAATACAAGTATGTAAACAAATGCTTACAATGTGTTGCTTGTGACTTTATATGTCTACAGACTCTGACTTCAGACAAATTGCTCAAGTTTGTGATAAGCGAACGGCTGTTGGATTGGCTCGTTCCGAGGGTGTCGACCTTAGATTCTTTCTGCCGCCACCTTACTTGCACGTTACGCCAACAAAGCAACAATTAACGGACCAATTTCATAGATTTTTCATGGATCTTCAAGTGAAGAATAGTCATGCATGTGTAGCTGCTTTCATCAAGAAAGCTTTCCCTAAAATTCACGTATGTATGAGTTGCTATATCCAGCCTTTGTTGTTACTGTATTTTTAAGCCGGGTAAGAGATTTGAATGATTCACATTCAAAATAAATGCTTCAACCTCTGTATTTCTCATATATATATATATATATATATATATATATATGTAAAACCATTCACGGGTTTCTAATATGGTACGGTACCAAATACTAATGAAAGAATAGAAAACAAACAAAAATCTGCTAGGGTAACCTTATTCCACCAATTAGGGGCTGTCCATAAATGATGTCACACAATTTTAGGGTAAATCGAAACCCCCCCCCCCTTTCCCCCTTGTCCGAGTTGATCACAGAGATGATGACCCCCCTCCTTTAATGATGTCATAATCCAGCCAATATTTACCCCCCCCCCCCCATGAAATTATTCACGCGAATTTGAAAAATCTGGGGTTGATTGATATTGAAAAAGGTTTTCCTCGACATTTTAGTCCCCTAAAATCCCCTAAATCCCCTAAAAACCACCTAAACACCTAAATTCTACATTAGAATATAATTTCATGGGAATTATATGACGCCAACTTATATTCCTGAAAATTGAAAGAAACAAATAATATGTAGTGTAAATGTGAATGTCACATTAGTGTATACCCCCCTCCCCCCCTTGTCACTCATTGTCACATGGTTGATGACCCCCCCCCCCTCGCCGAAATGTGGACGTCATTTATGGACAGCCCCTATATATCAATCTATATCAATGAACAATCTATTGAGCTTACTTCACAAATATTATATAGCTTACCCCACCACACAATTTCAGTGCAATATCAGAAACTTTGAGAATGTACTTTACGTTTTCAGCAAAGACACGTAAATCTTCATGAGGATCCTACGCTAGAAGTGCCAAAGCCGCTGATTCGTACTGTGGATATTCTGCCGATGTGCGTAGAAAACTTACTCCATCATTCAAATATTAGAGAAAATGCCAAAGGTTTGTTCACATTTTTGAATTCTTCCTTCAAATGGTGAAATATTTATTATACCTCAACATAATTCCACACTCTAGCAAACAATTATTATTCTGTATCCTCGAAAAGTTTTTTTAATCTACAATCATCATTTTGTATGGTACATTGATTAGTTGACATCTCAAAACAGTGTCCTGCTGTCAGACATTAGGTCTGACTTTATTATGTTTCGTCCTAGCTGCTGGTAGGCGTAATCCTTTAAAGTCAAACTGCTGTTAGATGGCAGCAGTGTGGAAGTGGCCATCTATACCGGTAGTCACATTGTCGATACTTTTGTATATTACATGTAACTAGTTCATAATAGTATTAGGTAGTCTCATCGATCAGAACAGTAATCACTAATCACCGGGTATGTTGCTAAATATTATTAACTTGTTTCAGATATCGTCACACTCGGAGGTCTGCCGTTCTTGATGGACTTGTACAGACATTTTAAAGACAATATGGACATCTTGATAATGTTAGCCAAAATTGTTTCTAATATTTCAATATGCCCAGAAATACTGCAAAGCATGTTTGATTCTGGTATGTGCTCGTTAGTGGTTTTATTTCTGTTGTCAAAAATTGTAGGCCTATGGTAGTCTTACAAGTAGGCCTACTGATGTTTCACATTAACACTGTTTAAAATTTGAATTAACCCAAGAAGAAAAGTATCTCTTTCTTTTTTACCCAATTCATGTAAGAAGAACCGTATAAATATATAATAAATATACATTTGTAGGCCTACATTATAATACATTCGTAAAAAATGAGAAAATAGAAAACAATCGGTTTACTGACTTTTAGGCTACAATTGGTGGATTAAATTTATAATGTTTCAGTTCGCCTGAATCAGGCATTCGCAAGAAATATTTTTCATTTTTTTTCACACCTCCCATTCATTTCAAAATGACACTACGGTGCTCTACTAGTATTGGTAGATTACTATTACAAAAATACTATTTACTACTTTGGTAATATATTATTTTACGTTTCGTATTGGCTGGTCGTCTGATTCTTTTCAATGATAGGCCTATCATGTATTTACCTCACTAGTTATTCTAACAGTTATAAGTCCTTTTCCAGGCTGGATCGGTGTACTTGCTCTCTTCGCCCAAAACTCCAATATAAACTTGTCAGCGCCAGCGGTCCGTGCTCTGGCAAACCTCGATGATGACGAACGTGTCGACGGCACTTACTTGCGCCACATTTACCTCCTCCACCCCGCGTTCCGCATGTTGCCCACGACCAAGCTGGACGTAGTATTCGTCCACGGTCTGCTAGGCGGTGCGTTTGTGACGTGGCGTCAGCGCGACCGCGACTGTACCAACGATCACGTCACGGCCGAAGCGACGTCGCATACCGTCACTAGCGACGTGGGCACGACGGAGTACTTGGAGAATGTCACCGACCTGAAGGTTCAGGAGTGGGAGGAAATCATGCACGATTACGAGATGGTGATGGCTGACTGTCCGGAAGAGACCAACGGGAAGGCAAGGGGGCCTTACACGTATACAGGGTAATGAAAAATATTGAGCAGTTCCTTATATAAGAAGTAGGCTCATATGACTAACTTGATCATGAAAACTAATAGAACTGGTGATCATGAAACGAGCACAACACAATGATAAAAGCAAGCAATATTTGAATAGTAATAACAGCCTCGAAATATTGTTTGTTTTTGTTATTGTGTTGTGTTTGTTCACCATCAGCAGTGTGAATATCCTTTTACTGTCATGATTTACATAATTCTACCATACTTTTCATTGTAAATGTCCTTTCACTTATCATCACGTCATAGTTCTATCATCAACTGTTCATTCATATCCCCATATAAGTAACCTAGTTGTTGGTGGGGTCGTTGAGCGAATAATAATTCTACACCAGAAGGCACGTTCTTGTACGTAGATAAACCCAGACTAACTTGAACCCGTACTCAACTTGGTTTTAGCAAGGTTACATATTCATGCAATACATATATGCATTTGTATCACATAAATTGGATTAAATCGTATAGGAATGGTGTTTGAAGTGCTTCATTTTTACAACAATATAAGGCAACGTGCCTCTGGTTTAGTTGCCGTTTGAAAGTTTTTCAAGTCATTGCTGATTATGTGTTTGATCTGTCCACACTTTCACAGGAGTCGAATCAAGTAAGTCACTTATATGTTGTAAGCCTAGAGCAAAGTAGCATGTCTTCTCTATGGGTACCATTAGTGTTCGTGACAGTAGGTTGGTAAATTTATACACATAATATTAGGTTAGTAGTCAGTAGAGATAGCATCAATCCCGAAAAATCAAGATCGATTAATTGATTTTTTTAATCGATTAAAAATCAATTATTTACATTTGTTTTTGTACATTACCGAAAACCATAAACTCTCGAGCATCTAAGTCAAGAACATCACATATCAATAAAGTAAAACCAGTCTTGAATAGACATCATAATTAATTCATTATGGTAGTACAGCTCGAACCAAAAGTAAGTCTCATTTCTACCTCGCCAAACCATTCAACGCTGTGATATTACATAGGATGTAACAGGTATCAAACAAACAGAAATAGACTTTTACTTTTGGTGCAAGCTCCTATTTATGATATCTATGGGACTTGCTCTGCAACTAGACTCAGATAATATTCAAGTTGTAAAAAATGTACTGTACCCTATTATGAAAGAAGTTTTCATAAACTGGAACAAAAAAAAATCGGTTATTCTAGTTCAGGATCGATTCAAGTGCTACTCAATCCTCAATTGGTTAATGTTATCCCCAATAGTTGGTATAGTTTCATGTACAGTACCGTAGTTAATTAATTGATGCATAACTAAATCGGAATAGGCCTAATATTTCATTTTCACGGTTCATTTACATGTACAGTAGTAAGCATCTGTTTTTCTTGTAGTGTATCATTGTTATTTAATTATATATTGGAATTATAGTTTGATGTAAAGGTCTGCTTGGATCCCTTCCGACATCCCACCGTGTCTAGGATATAGTCCAAGGTCGGTGTCTAATGCAATTTTGTGTTGTGTGGTCGTTAGATCAAGTGCTCACCGCGTATGTAGGCAAGCTCATAAAGACAAAGAATGCCGTACGGCCTGCTGGCCTAAAGACTGGCTCCCCAATGACTGCGGATCTCTTCGTATAATAGGCGTCAACTACAACACGGCTATCACCGCTTGGAATCCGACGTGTCCCGAGGAGAAGTACAGGTAACCAACCACACGACACTGAACCTAAACTTTTCAACTTTGTTTGGAATTCAAGTAATTTTGTTGTAAGACCTATTATAGAAAAAACACGGTGCTAACATAAAAAATAACACTAGGGCTAGTAGGGTAATAAAAACTGAAAATATGAATTGCCATCAGATTGCGCTAGGGAGGGATATTTGGGCGTATAGAAAGGGAGGGACAAAGGGAAATGATTTCACCCTTGAATTCTCCTGAGTCCTGACCCACCTCCCACTCTGTGTGTTGTTATCCTCTCACATTCACTCAAATCTATACAGTGCACATGTATCGAGATACCTGCGATTGTGTTACCAGAAAAGTCCCCTACTCGAAAACTTCCTAACAAATAAAGATACGTTCGTAAAGCCATGGCAGCACAAAATTCAGACCGTCAATAGCAACGAGCCAATCACAGACTCACTCCGTTTGCCGTCCAGTGTGGCCTTGAGAGTTGGTTGACGTTGAACTTTTACCCGCCGTCAAACTTGGCGTGATGACGTATGGTATAGGTAATATCACGGACATGTTTCTTCTAGAACTGTGTTTGTTGCATTGACTATCGACTGCCAAGCTCATTATCGACCTTGTCGTAGTTGTCTTATCGATTCGATATGTACACCTCCAATATTGACAAGTGCATCATTGTAAATTATAACGTAAATATGTGTAACAACTATTGATAGCGATGATTGATATTGATAGTGATGAGTATTTTGTAGGAAATTATTACGTAAATATGTACAACGAACTATGGATAGCAACGGTGAGGATTTTGACAGTAATCGGACAGCTGAAAGTTTGTCGTGGAAACCAACTCAATTTGAATTTTTGTTACAACAACTTGTACCAACACTAGTCGGTCGAATATCCACCCGTTCCATGTGTAGCATAAACGGTACGAAAGCTGAACCCGTTGAGATTGCCGCCCAGTAGAAATGCCGTCTCTCTATGAACTGCTCACCTTTACCTGAATTTAACATCTTTTAAATAATCTACCTTACGTACCCTACCTGCAAAGTGTCAATAAAATTATTTTGTGTCCATTTTACAACTGGCCTGCCACAAAACTTCCCTACCAAACCTAATGTATTATATTCTGTGTGTATAGGAAAGGCTCTGTTTAGATTTTGTCAGGCTTCGTGATTCACCGCACTTAGTGTTATTACAATTGTGCAAATAAGTAAATGAATAATGAGAATTAAACTGAGGGAATGTGAGGTCAAGTTCAGAGTGATACTATGATAGCAACTGTGGTTATTTGTTTGCACGGGTGAATACATGACAGTAAATAGTGTGTAGGCCTGCTTGACCATTCTGGCTGAGTATTCTTTGAGTTGTGTGTAGAAAAACTGTGAACTGGCAACTGAGTCCTAGGTTGCCTTCATTGTTCTTATGTACTAGTGCTAAATAATGGGGAATCCCTTGCAGGATTCCCCCCACAAGATTTCCCTTCAAGACTACTACAGGAATGCCAGACAGGATTCCCTACACAACTTTGGTCTCGTCAAGATTCATTCAAGCAGACGACCACGGGTCATTGTTTCAATCATTCTTAGTATTTTTAATTTTTAAAATCAATTTTTTTTCAATTGTCTTTTGTAGCGGAACTCTCAAAGAACGAAGCGACGAACTCCTAACGAAGTTGAAGTCTGCAGGACTCGGTGAACGACCCATCGTCTGGGTGACTCATTCTATGGGTGGTCTTCTCGTCAAATATCTACTTTGTAAAGGTGAGGTACTGCGATAAAAGTGTTTCTTTGCCTAAGATTGTCTCTCTCTCTCTCGATCATAAAATCACCTACCATATACCGTAGGTCTAGTTCTTCAGCTTTTATTGTATTAACATGTAAAACTTGATGAATTTATTGCCTCCTAATTAAAGCTAAAGACGACAAGGTAAACTCATTTGGTCAGGCTGCCAGAAAGACAATATTACGACTCCAGAGGGAATAATTAATTATAGGTCTGAAGTAACTCATTCAACAAACTGAAAGTACATGATTAATAACTCAAGTTCTGTGATAACTGATAAATAATGAACAATTCAATTTTGTGATAGGGAAAAGGAATTGTCAATTTTCCTGTTATTTTTAATTGATGTAGGCCCTAAATGTTATGTCAGATACATAACAATTGTAATATTCATGAATACATGCATAGAACATAGTAACTAAAACTAGAAGAAACATGGCAAATTTGCCAGGATTTCACAGTTTCTCAATTGGGCATTTTTGAGACCCCTGAAGGTATTTGCCATACCATGCCAAGCAATTTGACATTTGTTTCATTACAATCCTTCCAGCCCTTGCCAATATATTGTTTCTCTAACTTCTACTGAGAGCATGTAATGTATATCGCAGGCTGATGGAGTAAAGGCACGTGAATGTTTTTGTCGGCATCAGCACGTCCCGAAACAGCTGATACAGATATTGTAGGCAATAGGCCTTTCCTCATTTTCCTCAGTCACTAACAATAAACCACCCAGACTCGTAGGCCATCTCAGATTTCTTCTTATTGTGATATGTGATATCTTTCGGGTGTCCTAAATTCGGATTGAATGTCAACCTTTTTTTTGGCGATTTTTGACACACACATAGGGTGTTTGCAGTGCTTCTAAAGTATGGTGTTTGTTTTGTGCCCTTTAGCGTGGGAAAGCAGCGATAAATCCTCAAAACTGTTGAGCACCAACACGAAAGGCATAATATTCTACAGTTGTCCGCATCAAGGATCTCCGGTGGCTAAACTCGCTCCTGCCACGGCCCTCCTGCTATCTCCTACAATCGAAGTCAAGGAGCTCAGAGAGCGTGAGTACAAATGATAATATTGTACGCAGTGCTGGGTCACTGGGATATACGCCGTAGAAAATACGGTACCCTATGTATACCTGCACGTATACTATATTCTTATTCTACAATAGAGTCTGCCACGTAGAATATTATTTTGTATACATATAATCTACTTGGAGAAAATTCATTCAGACAATAATAGTAAGTATTATTGAATTGGATAGAAATAGAACCGTCAACCGACAGACAGATAGTCTTATATTCATCCTGAAGCTTTATTTGATAAATAGCCTACAGTATTTTGATTATTTCATTTTCCAAAACAATATTAAAATATAAATATATTAAACCATCAGGCCCCAACTTACGGGCCCAAGTATTTGACATATTCTTCAATCAAATTATTGAAATTAAGATAGACTTATGTCTACTGATTGGTATTTAAATTTGTGTGTGGTTTTAGTCACTAAAATTATTGTAGACTTACTGTTATGATGATTGCTAGTAGATAAGTCTACAGTAGACCTTCTAAATTGCATATCACGAAAAAAATTGTTTACAACATTTTGCCTTTCCACCATCGATATATATTTGAGATGCATCATTGCTGTTGTCTTGGGGTGTAACCTCTGACGTGTGGGAGTGTTGTGAGTGTTTTGTTGGGATTGCAGATGCGCCGCATCTTGCTTCGCTCCACGTCAAGTTTTTACAAATGTTGGAAGAAAACCCGATAGAAGTGATCAGCTTTGCTGAAACCAAGTTGACTGAAATGACTTCGCTGCGGATAAAGTTCAACTTCGTGCCTATTCTCTCTGCGAGTAAGTCACGCAAACACTCATCTCTTCTATCCTTAATGACTTAATGAGTCGTCGAGTAAAGCGAAACTACAAACAAACTGGGCAGCCGTTTGTTAGTTGTTACTTGTATCCACTAATGAAATGGTCGTCTACCAACTAAATAATTGTAAAAACTTCGGTAATTACAAAATCTTGTTTTGAGGAAAATGATTATTTGATGAATAAATTTTCATCAAATGGAGAGAAATAGTGGTTATTATTTATTCAGTATCTTGCTCACAGTGACTCACGGCCTGTAGACTTGACAGTTACCAAACAAGGTGCGTAGATTTCTCGAGTATATTTAATATAATTCGATGTGTGTAGAGCTTCGAGTAGACTTGAAACAAATATTAGTCGTCAAGAGTATGATTTTTAATAAAATAGCATAGGTTCTTATGGCAACTTGATAAAATTATCCATTCCTTATTCATTTTTTATTTCATTAAATCCAAAACTCTTTATAGAGTTTGTCTTTCCTTGGAATCCCTTTTCTATCGTGCTCTTCTGCTAGTGTCAATTCCAGAAATTCTGTGAAAAGTTTTATAGTCGGTCATTGTTTCAGATCCTGGTGTTGGTGAATTCTTCGCTATTCCTCAGGACCACTTGTGTATCTGCAAGCCTGCTAGTCGCCAATCGTTCCTATATCAGAAGGTTCTTCACTTGATAAACGAATGTATTTCACGAACAAAAGATTGAATTAACTCTAGATTTAATTATTACGGATAATTTCTACCTAATTGTCGCCGACAAATTAGATGCCGTCATGTTGTGTTTATTATACGCTAAAAAAACGACCAAATAAATGTTTCATTTGTATTATTATACGTCTCAGTCACACTTGTACCATTGGTCGGTATTGAAAGTGATTTAGTTCAATCGGTAGGCCTAATCAAGAGAATCTGAAATATGATTTATATCAAGCTATTACAGAATTAACTTGAAATGGATTGTGGAGTTTTTTTTCTGAGCTTTACAAAACTGGTCGGCTCAATACATTTTTTTTTTATTCTTGGTTCACGTTAGATATGATTGGTGTTTGAGAAATCGTCACAACTGTGTATCGTGACAATACTTACCTCTAAGGTTAACCTGGCAGCATAAATTACGATAAATTCATTTTTTAAATATATGTCACTTTTTCTAGATTCAAGATACGGTAGCCATGAAACCTATGATTTACCTTTTTCCGAGTTTTCAAGTCATGTTACATCAGCAAAGTGGAAGGACTACTACAAGGCCTTAGGAAGAAATTAATCAATTTAAAAATTCAGTGTACATTGTCGACTTCAGTCTACACTGCGATTGTTTTAATTACAAGCAAAACCGACAACCAGTCTTTATGATTTGAAGTTTTGTGTGCATTTTGGCATTATTAGACTTGAGAGTGACATTTTAGCAGTATTATTGAATTACCGGCCAGTATATTACATGAAAGCAATGCATTAGTATCAGTCTAAGAGCTCTGATTTTCCATTACATCTTATCACCGTTCTTACGATATCACTTTCAAATTACCGTTCCAATTTCTGCCACAAGCAAGTAGGTACGTACTTGAACAAATTCAAGGTAAGCTGATGCTCTCTATCCTTTACAATGAATCCTTATAAAGCTACCATATGTACTTTCAGATATAAATAAATTGAATAAACTGCAAGTGAATTTATCATTGTGCTTGACAAGTCAAGAGTAAGTAATTTAGAAATGTCTGTAATAAAGTAATAACTATTCTTGTACGTGTTTTAATTAGAAGTGATGCAAAGGCTGTGTGATATTATTTATGTAATTTCTGCAATAAACGTGCTGTTTGTACTAAATAGATGTTGTTACTTTCTATTTAGGCCTACTCTTCCTGTTTACTGTAATTCTCTGAAGTTATGTTTGAATCAAACATCTTTGGGAAGTTACAGTACAAAATTGTTAGACAAACCAATATCATAGATTAAAGAGGTCTCATACCTCACTACTCTACACATCAAAAATGAAGAAAAAAACGTTGATCGATTGTTTTCTCTTGAAGTTGATACTGAGTTTTTTCATTCAGTCTAGAGTATTTGTTATCTTGAATTAGGTAAGTACATTGGCAGATAAGTCGAGTTGTGAGGTAGTTTTCAACGATTATATAAACTTATCTACCGTATATTGCAATCCAGTTGTTCATATGGAAATTTGATTTGTTCTATCCAAATACCGTCCATTGTCTCTTGGAGAATGTACATACCGCAGCAGGCAGTGACCCCAGTGCTGGCACAGTCCACCCCTGTTAGGCTGTTACTATTACGCACTGACATAGTATGGTACTGTAATGCTATTTATTTCTTTATAATGTATTCAATGACAAATTACAAAATTAACTACAGTGTTGATGAACTATGAACTAGGAAAACGCCATATATGCGTTGTTAGATGAGCGAATAGTATTAGTATGGGTAAAAACTGCTTCGAGTGGTACCAATTTAGCACATTTGATGTTTTTTCTTCAAAATGGCTGACATGATCAAGCTGAAATTTTTTAGAAATGTGTGTCAAAATGTAATTCAACTTCACGCAGAATTTGATTTGTTTGGAAAATAAGAATATTTTCTTTTTTTTCCGTCATGTTATTCTAGGGGGTATTTTTGAAATTTTTAAAATTCATAAAAAAAAAAGTTACCCCCCGATAATGCCACAAAACTATACAGATCTAAGTTAGATGAGGAACCAGATTGAAAAAAAGTTTGAAGTTGATAGCTGTAGCCGTTTGATCTATGGAGAACCGACAAAAAAACATGAAAAAAACATAAAAACGAACACCAATTTTTTTCAGTATGTCGAATTGAATCCTCGCTAAAGCTCGTCTAATAAGATAATGACAAGTTAAATGAGTGAATATTAGGATTTTGAGGTGCTTCGACAGCAAGGTCATTTAGCGCTTGTTGATGGGAAGTTACGATAAAAGATTTTTGTTTGACTACCGGTAATTGGGACAGTGGAGAAGCAACTGTTGTGATCTGCTCTAAAATCCCACAGTCACTTCAACGCCCAAGGGAAAGCACGATGCACCTCTGTCAGGGCGGAATCCATGGTGGGAATCAAACTTGGATCTGCTGATGACAGTTCGTTCACTAGCGACCCGTCTCTGCATTGACGTTATTGATACTGCTCTCTTCAAATAATGAATGCTTTTCATCACATTTTCTTCTAAAACTATTATTTATTGTAATTATTAAATAAATGTTTAACAACATAAGTATGGTACCAGTCAAGTCCATTCAAAGAATACACATATAGGTAACTACACTGACATTATAATGAGGCATAGTACTCAACACCTAAAACAGTGATTATTATACCATTGATCAAGTTAAAGCTTGAAGTAGCACTGAACAATTGGCTACTTCATTATTATAATATTGTCACTTAGAAGTATATCTCCATGGGTACTCATCTACCCCTAGGTTTAAACCTTTGTCTTCTAACCCTTGACCTACTGTATTATTCATCATAAGTCACTATAGTGTATATTCCCACACACTTTGGAATCCCATTAGCATGACAATACCTACGTCAAGCAGATAAACATCCTGCAACTCAGTAGATGCACGGATAATGAGCCGTGGGTTGCTACAAGTTGAGACGTGCAAATAGAAGACGTACAGCAAGTTCAAGGTCTAGGGTGGATAAGTAGCCACGGAGATAAACTTCTACGTGGCAATATCAATATCACATCGAGCATATCATTAGGTATTCTCCAATCTATTCATTTTATTCTCTAATGAACGTTTTTTAAATACTAAATAGGTAGCTAGGTAGCAAAATGTAAATAGTATATCAATTGTAAGTTACTCCACGACTTCATTGATGAGATTGATGAGTTCTCTGTATAAGAAGCACTCTCTGAAAACAAAGCAAGATAATATATGATTATTAATTGGTCAAGATTTATAATTAAACAGAAATCATCAAATTTACCGTAGGTATAGATTACTTTATTAAGTATTTTTCAAATTATTAAATAATGTTGAATTTCAAACTTCCATGTAACGTCTATGTCTTACTTGAAAATGTAGTCTCATACTCACTTGAACAGTTTTAAATTGAAGAAATAGTACTATGTAGTACTAAAGAAAACGTAAATAATATTTTGAAAGTAAATGTCAAATGTGATTAAAACAAAAAACAAATTAGAATTTCATTTTTTCTATCTTACATGTCGAGGTGAAATGTTATTACATGTATACAATTTTGATATTCTAATACACGCTTGGTAGCGATAAAACATCAACATTGAACTCACCGACTTGTAGGTTTGCAAATATTTCTGTGGTCCACAGGTACACCGCTCATCTTACCAACTCCTGGATCTAAACAGAAGATAAATATGTTTGGTCTGATCTAATTCAATACTACAAACACTAATCATATGACGAGCCATGACTTTATACAACTACAACAGTGACGTACCTGCAGTTTCGAACGAAACTATTTGCACGTACATGATTGCCATGAAAGTTTGTATTGTTTCTATAAAACTAAAAACGTCCGCCTGTAAAGTCTTAGAGTCGATCAACTTCAGAAACTTTTCATGAAGCTCCAATACTCCTCTGCAATCTGAAAATAAAATTTACAAACTTAGAACCTGTTAAGAGCTAGGGCACGGGAGTCAATTTAAGGGAATATAATTTTTTTTGGTGATCACTTTTGAATGGTGTGAGGTATACAAATTCTAATGTGGAAGACTCTTTAATACTTTCAGAATGATGTGAAATAAAATTAATTATTAATCTTGGATTCTAACATTTTTGAAGGTATACAGCTGAAAAATATTTTTTGCTGCATACTTGTGAATATGATGCAAAATTAATTAGATGGTTTTTAGTTTACTAATCCATCATCTTGAAGGTACTAGAAATATCTGTGTTTCTCCCGTAATAGAATTCTGATGTTTTATACTGTTGAAAAGTTATCACTATCAGTCACCAAAAAACTGATATTAAGCTGAATCGACTCAAATGCAATTTACAATCAGCCTAAACGGTATAAAACAGTTGTTCATATTCTAGATAAGACATTTTTAACTTGATAAGGATTATACGTAACATACTTAGAAAAAATTAATATCTCAAGATCGATGGTTTGAATTTTGAAAATTGTATTACAGTACAAACTTCAATGTAGAATTATAACCACTGTTGGTAAGACAGCTACCTAAAATCCAATTGTTAACTGACAAGTAGGCTTATTTATAATGTGCTCTGTAAAATCTATCAGTAATATTGACAAACTTTAAATAATGAAACTTTAAATAAGTTGTAAAGTTATATTATAGTTATTACTTAGATTGTAAGTACCGTACACTATAAATTGTGAAATAATATTTTGCAATCTACGAACGTACCTTTTTGCACCTCCGTCATTTCTACGGATTGTCGCAACAAAGGGAAAGTTATATCAGCACACGGCGAGCCGCGATGGGGTACGCTGTAGAACATTATGCCCCTTGTGTTCAGGCAGATACCAGACCACATTTTGTTGGCACTTTCGAATGCTGGAACATAACCATCAGTTTAATTATTTCTTCACATTTGTTCGCCATTGATTTTGTATTACAAAGTCTCTGAAACCCCGTAAGATTGGGCGGGACGGAAAAATTTGAAAAATGTAATCCCTCCCAAAAATTCAAGTCTTTATTAAATGTGAACATTTGAACAATACACATTATTACAAATTTTTATTCACATTGAATCAGCCATTTTGAAGAAATAAATTTGAATTTAATAAATGTTTTTCATTCATCCAATAGATAGAAATAATAGCAGAACCATGTTGCCGAGATTCATGGTTTTCGAGACTCGATAGGTGCCAAATCAAGTATATTTCACACGAGTCAAGGTGTGTAGAGTTTTTGATTACCGGTATATTTCATACAAATATCTCGTTTACCTCACAACGCATTTGCTGCGTTTCCTTGGTTATCATCTTATATTTAGCCTTAGCTTATTTGACAAAACCAATATTATTACTATGCATACTACCTAATCTACAGTGAATAAATAATTCAATAGGCCTACAATAAACTACCGGTATATTGTTGGTACGTACTGAGTTACTGCTGAACAATCTCGGCTAGTAAACGAAGCGGCCACATAGGCCTACACATAATATTTTATTGGAATATTTTTCTAATTTTCAACACTAAGAGGCCGGTTTACCAACTAATACAAAGTTAATTTGCCAAGTATTGCTAAATCCACTAATACTAATCATCAGTTGGTAAAACTGGCACTAAGAGCCGATTGTACCAAGTGCTGATTAGTGAAATAAGCAAAAATTAGCAAATTAACTTGTTATTACCCTTGGACACATGTGCTATTTTTGTACCTCGAGTAATGATTAACTAATTAATATTTGATCATCAGTCGGTACAATCGGCTCTACGCTCAATGTAATAATTAAATTGATAAATAACTTGATTATTAATAATCCACTCATATTATATACTCATTAACTCATATAATATAACTCATAACAATTCAGTACACACAAATGTAATCTTGAATCTAGTGAACAGAATCACTGAGTAACTTACCATCAACAATCATTTGCTTGATAAAAAGTCCTCCTTTTGAATGTCCGACCCACACGATTGGTTTGTTACCAACGCCCAACTTCTGCAGGTGTTCCATCATTTCACTCGCTCTCTCTACCATTGAGGTGCTAGAACACAAAAGACAAACAAACATCAATCAGTGTTAGTACTGGACAGTACCGGTTAGTGCTCATCGCACACTACTGAGGCGGGTGAATCGCTCGACAGAGCTCTGAACCATCACGAGTTTCAATTATTCCCACAAACGTGCATCCAACCTGACTGAGGTACATCATGTTTCATCTCAGTTCTAGAAATGGACAGTGGAAATAAAATTACATCAGGCTACAACCACATACATCCCAACTCTAAATAAAAGTTTCTATTTTCAAGACAACATTCATTTCAGGTCTTCACTGAACTTAATCTTTCATTTGATTTTAAAGATGATTATATAATTAATTAACACTTAATAATATACTTTGCATTGGATTATCATACTATTAATAGGTTATCTTATTAGATGAGCGTAGCGAAGATTTTCATTCCATATACCGAAAAATTTTGGGCTTGTTTTTTTTTTTTTTTTTGTGTAATTTTGTACGCAGCATACAGGTCAGGAAAAAGTTTCAATTAACTCGAAACTTTTTTCCTAAATTGGTGTTATACCAGAATAGGTTGGGATTGTTTTTCAGAAAAATCGGTGAAACGGTGTCTCCGGAAAAAATTTGGAAAGTATGGAAATTCCCCATAAGAATAGGCCGGGGAGAAATACTTGGAAAACCAACATTTTCTAAAAGCTCTCAAATTTATACTGAATGTGGAAAGATCTATCATCCATATTTTAAGCGATTTGTGAGACAATCGGATGTGAAACAATGAAGAAAACTCATTTTTATTGTACTTTTTTACACCTCAATAAAAGCAATTAAGAAAGCAATTAAGAAACTATTAAATGTGAGCAACAAGTGTCACCAATAAATTAAAACGTTTAAAATCTGTGATGGATATGAAGAAGGCACTGGTATAATTGTTTGGAAACCAAGGTCCATATACCAACAGGCAGTCGCGGTTTTTTAACTTTTGAAGTGATCCATGGCCTGTATATGTACATTGAGCTAACAAAATGTTCTTAATTCTACATTTCCATACTTCTAAGCTCATCTCACAACGTATATAAGGCGTTTTCCTAGTTTAGATGAGCGTAGCGAAGATTTTCATTCCATATACCGAAAAATTTTGGGCTTGGTTTTTATGTTTTTTTTTTTTTTTTTTTTTTGTGTGTAATTTTGTACGCGACATACAGGTGAGGAAAAAGGTTCAATCAACTCGAAACTTTTTTTACAAATTGGTGTTATACCAGAATAGGTTGGGATTGTTTTTCAGAAAAATCGGTCGACCGGTTTTTCCGGAAAAAAATTGGAAAGTATGGAAATTCCCCATAAGAATAGGCCAGGGGAGAAATACTTGGATTTTTTTTTTTTCAAAAGCTCTCAAATTTATACTGAATGTGGGAAGAACTATCATACACATTTTAAACGACTTATGGAACAATTGGATGTGAATTAAGGAAGAAAACGCATTTTCAATGTACTTTTTCACACATCAATAAAAGCAATTAAGAAAGCAATTAAGAAACTATTAAATGTGAGCAACAAGTGTCACCAATAAATTAAAACGTTTAAAATCTGTGATGGATATGAAGAAGGCACTGGAACCATTGTTGGGAAACCAAGGTTTATATACCAACAGACAGCCGCGGTTATTAAACCTTTGAAGTGATCCATGGCCTGTATATGTGCATTGAGCTGACAAAATGTTCTTAATTCTACATTTCCATACTTCTAAGCTCATCTCACAACGCATATAAGGCGTTTTCCTTGTGTAAATATAATACACAGTCATACGTTCATCATACTGTTGTTTTGTGTACGGTCACTGACAATAAAAGTGATTCTATTATTATTAAATATTAATATTGTTGTCAATCAGTAAATGCTAATAGTTAAATAAACATCATTTCATTTCACAATAGGAAAAAAATTGGTATGATTAAAATATTATGATACCTTCCGCATTTCACATCAATATAAAACCATTATAATTACTTTACATTATTAGAAAACTCAATTATTTCATAGTCCATTTCATGGGTCGTTGCACATGTAATTAATTCTTAATTAGGGTACACAGTTGGTTATATTAATAATTTAATATCATCTTATCACTTGAAATTTGCTGCATTAAAGATCTCATATTAGGAGTAGGTCATGCAGAATTATAAACATAGCATTTTTTATATATATATATATATATTAGTGATGCCTTCGGGTAACAAATTAGGAACCGGGTACCCGCCAAAATTACCCGGGTATTACCCGGGTAATTTAAAACACTGAATAAAACTAAAAACTAAAAACTATATGACTTTATATGCTTCTCAGTTCTCGGTAAAGAATAGTATTTGGCATGGCAACTAGAGAGCGGCTGACAGGAGAGGGATTCAGTACACTGCACGTGTGACCACAGATAACGGTAGGTGGTGCGACTAGATTTGACGAGCGCATTATGACAAGTTGAGGGAGGTCTGGGAAGGTAGGTGAAAAAACTTATGTAGAATGCGAAGTTGAATTTCGATCGGTAGCTTGAGTGATTGATAAAAGTTATTTTCTATATTATAGGTACTGGTTAGCACATTTACTCGGAACCTAGACGGGTACCCGGGTAACAGAATATTACCCGGGTAATGCATTACCCGTACCCGACCCGGGTACCCGGGTACCCGAAGGCATCACTAATATATATATATATATATATATATATATATATATATATATATATATATATATATGTATATATATATGTATATATATATATATATTAGTGATGCCTTCGGGTACCCGGGTACCCGGGCATCACTAATATATATATATATATATATATATATATATATATATATATATATATATATATATATATATATATATATTATATATATATATATATATATATATATATATATATATATATATATATATATATATATATATATATATATATATATATATATATATATATATAACATACATGATAGTGATATAACTCATGATTTAAGACCACAACTACAGTACAGTATACAGGCCTAGCTAGATATGAACTTTAGGAGCTTAGCAAAGACCTCGATACCACGCTCTTATGGGATGTCTTTTTGTCTCTTTTTTTATATGTTCTACATAATGTTGGAAGGTTCAACTGGGTCATTACGAAACATTTTGTGGGTAAGGTCGAGACTTATCCAACTGAGAACTGTCTAATTTTAGGGGAAATACGTTTGACAACTTATGAAAAAATTCATTATTGGTGACTTTGAAAAACTTGAGAATAACCCAGCAAGGAAAATGTGGAATCCTTATACAATGTACGTACATGGTATACATACACCATAGACATTTCTTATTTTCAGGTAATTATGGTTAAAAAAAAAAAATGAAAACAAAATAATGATAATAATAATAATAGAAGTGAAATTTTCTAGTTCTAGGCCTGACATTTTACTTTAGGAACATAGATATGTAGTGAGGTAAGAATGCTGTTATCATTATAGCATTAACAAATGTATTTTTTATCTCCATTTTTAAACTTCATGCAATAAGACAATATATATATTAAATTAATTAATGAAGGTGGATGTTATAGCATGGCAGAACTAATATGATTGAGATAGTTACTTGAGAAAAATATTAATAACTAACTCCTGTCGTTACGTTCCTACCCATCTGACAAGAATCTCATTCTGCAGAAGAGCTGCTTGTAAAATATGTACCCTTTATGTGGGTCGAGTCTTTTGACATATAGCTAACAGAATCCTATTTGCCTTATCATTTAATGCTGTCATTACAGTTATATGCTCCGAGTTCAAACAGCTGTTATCAATGACTGATGATGAGTCATAGAACTCATTACTTGCTTATTAACAATATATTATTACTTCCATAGTTCATTCATCAGAAAGAAATAAGTATCGATAGAAATAATAATAACAATTCTCTTGTATTTTAATTAGGTACTGACTGTGGAAGAGAATTTTAATGATATTGCATTTGAGGAATTGATCCAGATATGAACAACTAATAATCAATAGACAAACAAAGTGTAATTGTCAATAGACGATTAGTCGATTACACAATAGTTCAATGTGACTCGTTTTATCTGTCCAACAGGTACGCTAGAAAACAAACATTCACTATGTACATGCACGAGACATCATGGCCAAGTCATCCATGGCTATGCTTAGAAACTGAAGTCAAGTTAGACGTAAGTTCGAGTTCCCTAAAATGCGTGGTTTCGATTTTTTACTTTCTGTAAATGTCATCATGTATTTTGAAAAAATGTCGATTTTTACTTTTTACTTTTTGTAAACGTCACTTATGTAAAAGGCATGGGTTTTTACTTTTTGTAAGCGTCATTTATGTATTTTTAAAATGCGTGGGTATTTAATTTTTGTAAACGCCATTCAGCTTCCCTCAAATAACCACATAATTGAATACACAACAATTCATGCTCTCAAATAGCTTAGCTATTGGTGGTTTCGTCCAGCAAACAATAATTTTCATTATAAATAGATTAAATATGAGTCACCTCATGACTGACAGTCAAGGGCTTGGAAGCTGAAATCAAGTAGGGAATAGGTTCGAGTCTCAGAAAAGGTATGGGTTTATCTTTCACCCGCTCATGAACTAGTACGCCCAAATAACCTAGCCGTCGCGATCAATAATCATCATTGTAACTACAAGAGACTTTTTCAGATTGATTCTGGTTCTGGTTTCGTTTTACTTGAATCAAAGCTAATTACAGACACTTCAAAATCAGAATAGATGGTTACAAACTACAAAAATTGGGTTTGATTAATTTAACTATAGGCCTATACTCTAGAAGAGTACATTTTTGTATCAAATGATACTTCTTACTATGAAAAAGAATTTTATTCTGAGGAACAGTTATTCCAATATTTTTCAGGCCGAGTTGGGATTATGTGAAATTTAAAATTCCTGGTAATTAGCTGTATTGGCTGTACAAAAAAATCTGTACAGTTTTACATTCTGTGAGTTATACGCTTGATGTTGAACGCGTTTGTTGAAAAGAGAAGTCCAATTACCTCTAGAATGATTGGATTTAGCAGACAAATAATTATTGCAAGCACATGTTTTGGAATAAACAGAGCGCTAGCAAGTCCTGGGCAATACAATACTTATGTATGCAATTGTGCAATAATCTAATAGATTTTATCTCACTATACATGTGCACTTGTTGATAAGGCTTACCAACAAGTTTACTCTTCCGTAAGCGGCCTTTTTGATTGTAATCTGTCATTATATTATTTACATTAAAATTTATAAAAAATACAATGTGACTTTGGTGCATGACGCCAACAAGTAGCTAGTCGTGGTTAATGCCATGTACAGAATGTACTCAATGAAGCTTGGTCATTTTGATAAGATATTCACACGATCAGATCTCTAAAATTATAACAATCATACCAACATTTGTGTATTCCATTAGTTAGGCCTATCTCTTACAACAATTGCTACATAATGGTTCACTTACCGTACTCGTTTGGAAACCCATAACGGTCTCCACAGAAACGGATCCGTTGAATAGTTCAGAGCAATCACTCTTGCCCACGGACAATCGATTGGTAACCAATCTCTGGGCCAACATCGTGAATACGACTTCGAAGAATTAATGGTTTGGTTTTCACTTTCATTGACTCTATTAATAATATCATCAACTTTATACGCCATCGCATCTCTACACGCGTCAATATCAGCCGAAGTGAATATATTTCTCGCACTTTGAAAACTGTTTGTTCGTTTCATATCATTCTCTTGATTAATTCTCTGTTCCGATTGGTTCAGAATATCGTGAAGATTAGCGTCCGTGTGAATAAAAGTGGATTGTTTCCTCAAACTGACCATTGCAGGATTGCCTCGCTTAGTAATTGAATAACATGAATTGTTCCTGTTGAGGGGAATGTTTCTCCCCTGACTTTTGTCCCACGCTCCTTGTCGCCACGTTTTCTCCAGCGAGCCGTGGAGGCCGTGGATGAAGATCACGTCGGCTTGGATGCTGTCGTGGCCTGGATCGTATAACACTTCACACTTGACGCTCTTCTCGGGTGCAAGCTCGGAACCGGCCGAGGACTTGGAGAGGAGGAGGCCGAAACGTAGGCGACCGGACCGAGTCTTGATCACTCTGAACGTGCGTAAGAGTGGGTCGATCTTACCGCAAGGAATTGCAATCGCTCCTGGAGAACAAATTCACAAGGTTAGACAATATTTAGAAAAATATGTACACAAAATTTGTTTCATCACGTGTATAAAATCCATGTAGGCCTAAATGTTTTTTTTGTATAAACTTCATTGTCAATCATACAGAGAAACCAGTCGACTTCAAAAAACAGCAAGCATAATAATTTCAGTACTGTCATACTATTATATTTTGCATTTCAAAGAATCCATATGTTTTGTATTACCAGTATTTAAACATTATTGTAACCATATTTTGGAAATTATTACAAATCGAAATTTCATTTCAATAAAAAAAAACACATAAACAGACATGATTATGAATATAATGATTTTTTCTCCACACTAATCAGACTTGGGGTCCAAGTTGGATCATTTTTAAGAAAATCAGTTTGAAATTTGGGAAAACACTGTAAGAATTACACACTACCAAATGGGAATTTACATAAACAGTATAAAAATATATTAATTTTTATTCCAAGAGAGTTATGGTACTGAATATTTCGGTTTATTCACTTAAGCCATTTTGAAGAATTTTTCATCTTTCAATACTATAGGTCTATTAGTGTTTTCATAGCATACTGCTCCTTGCTATCCTTGATTGTTCAGGTTGGAGATACATGCCTTATATATAACCTGACTTCTCCTTACGCTATATTAAACTATGGCCAATGTAGGCCTTGCTAACAACCTTGGATCTTCTACAGTCCGTAATTATGCTGTAATTTTTTAATACAAATTATCTGCCATAAAAAATTTAATGACATCACTGTTGAAAGTTGTCAATTATAGCTATTAGGCTATTAATCAAAGCTTTATAATTCATAAATAGTTGAATCTATTAGTTTAAGCAAGGGCTACAACTTACAGGAAGTAGATGGCTAGATTGGGTATAGTATGTCATGTCTATAATGCTTACCAATAACACCTGACAGGTACCATATCGTAAGCATTAGAGTTAAAACACAAATGTATATCATATCATTAGATTACGTTGTAAACATTTAGTTTGTGGTACCAAATTTGAGCTATATCTAATTTTTTCAATCTTATACCAAAAAACTGTGGAAACGATTCAAATTTTTCCGTTCAGATTTTTTTTGAATCTCCACAATAATTTGTTGTCATGTGTACCACATCAAGTATGCAGCAAAAAGGGTGGTTTGTATCTTAGTACGGAGATTTTATAGTAAGACGTAAACTAAGGAAGTGATGAACAAAACATGTGTAAATAGGATATAAACCTTCAAATTTTTAGGAGGTTAATTTTTCATTATTCTCACTTCGACATTTTGTGTACAAAATGTAGCTTTGACAAAAAAACTGTTTAATATATGTATTTTAGTACCAGGCATACATGAAAGGTGTTATGAATAAAAATACATGCAACATATATTTAATTATCATCACATTTTTTAAATTTTCATAATATTATACTAAAGTTATGATAGAATTATAATTTATATCACATTTAATTGATAGCTACTTCATGATGATGTATCCTGAATACTGTGAATTCATACCTGGGTAGATATAGGCATGTGCGTGAATAATTTTTAAACATCATCAGTTTACTTTAACAAGTGTAAAATATAAATCATAAAACATTTTTTGTGAAAAAATGTTTGTAGCTTACTTGATAATGTCGACAACGATACACTACTGGCGATTACAGCAATTACTCCCGGAACACACAGCTTTCTCAGCCCATCGAGCACGGTCCGCTGGTTCCTGAGCCAGGCTGAGTAAGCAGCCAAGAAGACCGGGAAAATGAGACGGCCGAACAATGTGACGTAGTTCGCCAACAATCGGATCTTACTGTTGAACAATAACAACAATCAATATAGAGGCAACAAATTACACATTGAAAAGACTCAAGTAGAGCCTACATCAGGTACACCAGTTTAAAAAAAAGATAACACTTGTTTGTAGGTTATCATTGTAACAAAAAAGTTGAGGATTAATGAATACTAATACTGAATTTGTGAAGGTGAACACAATTTGTCGGACATTTTTAATTGTTATCCAGGTGATACAATATTGTTGATACACTTGTGGCATCACTTGAAAGATGCCCATGTGGAGATAGCCTGTCAGGTTACCTTATAGCAGCTAGACAAGTTGGAGACTTGGCGAGTTGGCGAAGTTATGATTGGAAAACAAATCTTCGGGGACACTGATATTACCCACTTTTTGCAATAGTGAGTGAAATCACTTGAAAATAAAAGACATTCAGTAAGATAGCAGGTTTGTCAGGTTACCATAGCAACTAGAAAAGTTAGGGGAAATATAAATAAACAAACTAATGCATACCGGAATACTCATGTTGTGATTGGAAAACACAATTTGGAGCAATGTGCATGTGTGACATCACTTCGAAATAGGGCGTCGGAACGTTTTTAAAGTTGGAGGAGGAGGGAAGGGGGCAAGCAACAATGCGTGACATTGCTTCAAAGAAATTTGGATGTCAAGGCCTATACAAAATACATAATACATTTGAGTGGCGATAGAATTGATATATTTTGTAGTAAATACTAAATACGGTACTCTATCTAAATTTCCTGTATAATATATATTTGGCTGAATTACAGTCGGTTGTACCAACTCGTAATCAAGTATTAATTAGCTAATTTCAAGTCCAAGTATAATAAAAATGATAAGAGTAACAGAGGGTGATAACAAGACACTTGATTCACCCAGGTTCAAGTTGGTTAAACATAATCGTTATTTTTAGACAAGCTTTAGCGAGGATTCAATTTGACATACTGAAAAAAATTGGTGATCGTTTTTTTTTTTTTTTTTTTTCTCATGTTTTTTGTCGGTTCTCCACAGATCAAACGGCTACAGCTATCAACTTCAAACGTTTTTTCAATATGATTCCTCATCCAACTTAGATCTATAGTTTTGTGGCATTATCGGGGGGTAACTTTTTTTTTATGAATTTTATTTATTTCAAAAATACCCGTTAGAATAACATGACGGAAAAAAAAGAAAATATTTTTATTTTCCAAAAAAATTAAATTTTGCGTGAAGTTGAATTACATTTTGATACATATTTCTAAAATTTTTCAGCTTGATCGGGTCAGCCATTTTGGAGAAAAAAACATAAAATGTGCTGAATTGGTACCACTCGAAGCAGTTTTGACCCATTTTGACCCATACTATTACTATTCGCTCGTCTGACAACGCATATATGGCGTTTTCCTAGTAATAAATAGTACGGTGAAATAAGGAAGTTTTTTGGCTTTTTAGGCAAGTTGCCGAAAAATATTATTGTATCCACGCGAGTTTGAGAGGTTGTCTACGAACATCATGCACAAATACCATCGTTGTATTTGTATTAATTTGCTGTGGTATTTCGAGGGTCAATGATTTTTCAGGATGTAATTTGAGATTATAGAAACATTATTACATCACGAAAAAGTGATAAAAGTTCAAAGATGCGAGTTCTACAATTGCCGAAGTTTTTACAATTAATTAGTTGGTAGACGGTCCTTCATCTCTTGTGAATAAAAGTAACCTATATGCCATAATTATCCATTTGAATTCAAGAAGTGGGGGAAATATTGAAAGATCCTATGGAAAAGATGTAATCGGAAATGCATGTATGAGCCATTATTGGTGATGTGCTTATCATTAGTATTTTATACTTATTTATTATTCTAGTTTAAATCCTAGAGAGACTTCTTTCAAGTGATAGCACATGCACATTGTTGAACATATGAACAACCAAATTATTGTATCATACATTGTGTTCTTCAATCACAACTTCAGTATTTCTAGAATTATAACATAGGCCTATAATTAAATACAGAGCTGAATAAAATAAGTTAGAAATAGAACCATATATTTTAAAGTTCCATTGTTGATGGTTCCAGTTCCATATTCACAAATTGTATTGGGTATTGAGAAGAATAAATGAAGAAATATTAGTTTGTTTACCCTTAACTTTTCTAGGTGCTAATCTAGGTCTAGGTGCTAGGAAAAAGTTTTTCTACCAACAATATAGGCCTAATTGTAAACACTTTAACACCCGTATAACCTAGCTGTTGGTGGGGTCGTTAAGCACCAACACTTCAACCTCGTCCTGAAAAAACATAATACCCCAAGAATATCACGGCTAGATGTATATATAACGGTGAGATTTACGTTTGTTCTCTTGGTACAGGACATTCTCCTTTCGTGAATACAAGTATAGTTTCTAAATCAATTGGTGCGTATATCGCTATCAAGTACATTCCATATAAATATCTCGCTCATCTTAAACGCATGTTGCGTTTGTCCAGTTTCCTATGAGGCCCGAAATTACGAAGTATGGTTAGCCTTTATCTAAGAGTTGGTGAAGACAAATAGCATCGGTAACCAAGGTGATAACAACTTTAAACTGCCAGTTAGAGCTACTCTCACGTCGGTAATGTGGGCACTAAGCCTAATGGTGGTCCTGTTTATGATTTATCTCGGGAGACGAACTGAACACGCGCTACCCAAGTTCGAAACAATGGTTATTTTCATCACGAACTGTAAAAGTGACAAAACTTGGGACACTTCTTTTGCCAAATAAAAATCTAGCTGTAAATAGTGCCTGTGTCTCAAACTAATGGTCTGGGAGTGCGTTGCTCATCTCATCTATTATAGGCTTCGACTTCGACGTCACTCATTGTTACAAAATAGTATATACAACAATGATCAATGCCTATCAGTTGATATAAACCAATCATAACCTTTGACCTGGCAGCAGTTCGCTGTGAGCTGTATTTGTCAAGTAACAAAAATGAATAACAATTGTTACCATAGCAATTAGGGTAACGATTGTTCTTCAATCACAACTTCAGTATTTCTAGAATCATAAAATAGGCCTACTTAAATACAGAGCTGAATAAAATAAGTTAGAAAATAGAACCATATATTTTAAAGTTCCATTGTTGATTGTTCCAGTTCCATATTCACACATTGTGTTAGGTGTTGTGAAGAATACAATGAATAAATATTAGTTTGTTTGCATAGCAATTATAATAACGATTGTTAATCATTTTTATTACTTGACAGAAGTCAGCTTATAGTGGATAAATAATTTAAGAAGTGTCTATCGCCAACGTCTTGATAAGATCGCCATAAGTTGCCAATTACTGCTGACCTGCTTTACTGCTTTACTGAATTACTGCTTGATTGCTGAATACTCTTACAACACATGGGCCCAAGCAAATGAGGAACATATACAGGGTACGAGGAAAATAACTTCAAAGTTGAAACAGAATAATAGTTTTGTACCCCCATATAACGATAACCTAGCTGTATCTGTCGAAGAGGGGGGGGGGGGGGGGAGGAGGGGGGGAAAGGGCATTATATCATAAGGATCATTAAAAAAATAGTTTTCCTTGGGCAAGCACACATGCATCGGCTAGTCCTGTGAGTATGGCCTACTGTTATTCTGTAACTCATAAGGGAATTATTATTATTATTAATATTATTATGATTATTATGAACATCATTAACATTGTTGTTGTTGTTGTTGTCGTCGTCGTCGTCGTCGTCGTCGTTGTTCTCTTGAGTACCCTATCATTTTATACCACCACCCATATAAAAGGTGAGTGCACTTCTATCCAAGAAAGAAAGTCGTCTACCAACACAACAAAACAAATAACATCGTTATATTTGTAGAGGTATGCATTTTTTTGGATGATGCAATTTTTCAAGACAAAGTTCAAGATAAGAAACGCAATTGCAATTGCAGTTTGCGAAAGCGTTGAATCCTCAAAATAGCAGCGAGATTATGGAATTATCGAAGTGTTTACAATTATTCAGTTGGTAGACGACCTACTTCTTTCGAGTTTTGAGGGTAGAGCCAGAGAAATGAGTTACTTATTATACACATGTGATTGTATTTTGTAACCAAGCGATGTATAAATTATGATTCTGGTAAAACTTCGTTCATTTGTGTGATTTTTGTAAGTGGTCGTTTACAAACTGAGTTAATTCGGTATTGTGGAGCGCACACAAGATTTCATAAAAGTCCGATACAAATATAGTATAAATATAATATAGTACTATATATAATGTATGATATAATGCAGTTGGAGTCGTCTACCAACACAAAAATCACAAATAACACCGTCGTTCATACAAATAGCCTATTGGTCGTATCCACGCATGTGGTACTACATTTCACGCACTTTTAACCTGCTTTCGATGGCCGTATTGTCACTTCGTTTCGTGTATAGGTCGTTCACGTTTGAGGCAGTAGATTACATTTTTACAACAAACAGAATATACAGCGAAAATCGAACGCTTTCTATTTATTTTTCAAATATTGTATTAACATTTTTACTGTTGATATTTGAATGTTGCAATTTAATCTGCCCGGCATTTGTGAGAAAAATGTTAAAATCAACAGTAACGAAGAGTTGTCAATGATATCACAGATGGTATAATCTATACCATATCGACATGTCATGAAGTCAACATGTCATAATTCGATTAATGATAGGGTGACATGTAAATCTTATACCATTCACATCATGTTGCCACTGAATCCATATTACAAAACATGTACAATTATTGCCAGTTGGATTATAAATATTCATCTATCAAGATAATGCAGATTCGTTCCAGAGTTTTCAGTTTTTCTTCCAATCCGGGATTATTATCGCCAAGTATTCTACTTGAAGCCGACAAAAGAAGTATAATAGTAAATAAACTGTAAAATGTTTATTGCTGTATAAACAGTGTAAAAATATACTGTAGCTACCTGTTGATACCTATGATTATAGAGATTAATAAAAATGTAACTGATAGGATATTATTGTACTCCCAGCTGTCACTATCAGTCACTTATCAGTGGATCTTATAAGACAGTTCAAGAGATTATCAAGAAGTGTGAAACAGTGAATGACCTGTGGGCCACTGTAATGGCAGCTAGTATAAATGACCTATTCTTCTGATACAATATAGGTTCTGATGGCAGGTCAAATCAAAGTGTGAATGATAGCCCTGTCATGATTTGTACTGAAGACAGGTCAAAAGATGTAAATTGCGGTCACATGAAGTTAAACTGGTCGATAAATTAACATCAAAATGAATCCTAAAACACATTTACTGATATTAGTATTACGCATATTTAAACGTATATTTTATGAAAAAATTGCAGTTGTCGTCAACAAATTATGTGACCGCAATTGTGTATACGCAATGCTCGCAGCATCACCGGTATGGTACATGAACGATTAACAATCGTTACCATAGCAATATAGTCAAGTGAAAAATATAAAAAAAGTTTGGAATTAATTAATATATTATCAATAGATCTTAGTCATCATTATAGTGCGTGGTTGAACCGTTAAACCCAATATAAATGATTAAAATGAATTCAATTAGCGAACTACAACGGAAACATACGGATGTGATTGAGGTAATCTCCTATGTTTCAATCAAAACGTAATGAACGATATCACTTGAGAGTGACTTGACAGCAGCTGATACAGTAGTTTTAGAAAAGAGTTTTTCAAATTAAAAATTAGAAATATTTATTCATGTAATTATGTTAAATCCGTATAATAAATGTAATGAACGTTAAATGTTTAGATGTTTTAAATGTAATCAGCTCAGTCAAATATCGCTATGGCAGTAGTACTGAAGTCACCGTTGGGCGTGGGTTCGAGTCCCGCATAAGCCATGGGTTTTTGTAAACGTCCTTTCACCTATCATCACTTCATAGTTTCATTATCACCCGCTCATTCGTAGCCCCGTATAGTCTAGCTGTTGGTGGGGTCGTTGAGGAGCATTAATAATATTTAAAACGAACGTGTTATTTTTCAAATTTAATGTTCAGCACTATAACGACCACCTGATCACAAAATTCACTAACAGATTAATTTAATTCATTCATTACATAATTGGATCCACGTAAGTATAATATGCATCTATAATTAATACTCTTAGTCTTTTGAATAAAAGGAATTGTTGCTTTTAATTGCGAATGTTCAAAAATGATAATTCACTCAAGAAAATACGGTTACTAAAGTCAAGTAACACTCAAGTATAAAAAAAGGTAGACATCTTATCACTCGGACAAAAATCTTCGTAAAACAATTCACTTCCACATCATTAATTACCAATTAGATAATATTCCTTCAGATCTCTATTGTGATAAACCCACTACAAGATGATGACATTTATAGAACATTACTTATTACTTGAGAGATGTGACAACTCAAGTGATATATTATTAGCAGTATTCTACACAGCAGAAGATCCATTAACAAAAAAGGAGCCGATATGTCAATTGTTAGAAGATAAAAGTGATAATACACTAATTGCACAGGTGTTTCATTACATAGTGTATAAGTCATACTTATAAAATAAATGTAACTAATTGTAGGAATGATTATATTCTATAACCACAACATAATTATATGATATTGTCTCGAATTCTCTCAATTAGCCTTCATCGAAGATCATATTGTAAACACGTGCCATGTGTAAAACAAAACAAAAATAGATATGATAATCTATCACATTCACATATAAACCTTTATTAGGTACTGCCACTTGATGTACAGGATAACAATCTGGTACAAAGTATATTATAATTACGAAAAATGTCGGTGTAAACATAAATGAATGATATTTCGGAGTGAAGATTATTTAATTATATAACATACGCATAAATAAAGTTTACAGACCCTCGACTCTAATTTATGGTTATTTGTATTGTGTATATGGTATTTTATGGTTCATTCAACTATTGAATTGTATGCTTTAACATAATAATGTACACTTGCAGTCACATATAAGTTTTATATTGAACGTTCAAGCCACATCAAAATGCAAATTAATAAAACAAATTTCATTGCACGCAATAAAATAAGCATGCAATTTTTAACGCACTACGCACTGCTAACGCATTTTCGTGCACAGTGCTGGAGAAATTCATCTTTACTATTTTTCCTTTCTTCACAAACCAGTGTAATTTAATAAAAAATTAACATGACCAAGATAATGTTATGCTCTTTAATTATCATGACATTTTATTTTTGTTAATTCAATCAGTTTTGAGATAATACGTCAATTAATTTCATCACATTATTTTTATTCATTGACTATTATCTTAAAACTGATTGAATTCACTGAAATAAAATGTCATATTAACTGAAGAGCATGAAATTATATTGGACATGTGAACTTTTTTTCAATTCAATTACACCGGGTTTTAAAGATAGAAACAAATTAGTGAAGGTAAATGTCTTTCTCTGTGTTTATAAGCACCGTGCACGCACCCCTTAACGATTAAATTTGCATGGATTTAATCTTAATTTTAATGTATATAAAATAATTGTTCATGTAACCGTGCATGAGTGTATAGTCAACCTGCTAGGATATTTTGTCAACAATGGTCAGAACAATCGAACAGAAGTCGTCCACGTCTTTTTCTTACAATTTACACATACATGTTCCATGCATTTTCCAATCGGTTTCAACCTCTTTCCATCAATGTTTTTCAACTATTCTCTGCATTTTTACACCTTATTCTCTTAATTAGATAAATTACGTGAAAAAAATCTAAATTGGTATCATCCACGTCAATTGTAAATAGGGATATAGCGAATCGAAATAATATATTGTACTATACATTGATGTATAGGCCTATTTCATGCATGTTTGATCTTACACATCAATGTACCACACAACAATTGTATTGTTTTCTGGAATTATATCGTATAATATTTATTTATCGATGCTCGCTTCATCAGAACATTTCATTTGAATATTAATTATCATTATCATGTTTTTAAATGTGTGTTTTGATTGAGTACTCACATCAATTAAGAAATATAAAATGTATGATTATTAAAAATATTAATGAATGAACAAATAAAAAATTAGTTATATTATGATTCAAAGTTCAGATATGTTCTTGGCATTGATTTCCTTTTCATTGAACTTGCGTGTTCGTATTGATTACAGGATCAGGCTATCAGTGCAACTAATTCACGGGTCACATGGGCCACGGGTTATGTATTCGTCGACGTCATCCGAAAAACGAAGTGAAATTCGTTGTCTTGTACGTATAGTGTTTTCACAGGTCAAACGGATTAAGAACGATCGAACTTGATTGTTCGCGTCGATTATTCAGTTACTTATTGGCGTAAAGCCTAGCTTATTTCTTCAGTGATTTTTATTTCTTTATTATTTATATATTTATATTGGGTTTTAACGACGCACTGTACTGATGACTACGATCTATTGGCGTCGATGAATGAATGATATATGTATGAATTGATGGGAAGATGAGATAAAAGGTTATTTTATCATGGTGTTTTTGAATAGTGGAAAGGAGACGGTCGTAGCCTGTTGTTTAGGAACCATCCCATTATTGACCTGTATGACAGAGGGAAAGCACTTGACCACTTGTCTCAGTAACAAATAGTATAAAAGGAAACAAAAAATAAATCAATAGTTTGAATATTGTCACGATGACTAGAAGACATCGTGTTTTGCAAAGTCCGAGTGCAGAGTCAGCTAATCGAGGACATAGCCAAGTACGCGCATGCGCGAGATTATGCGTATTGTTAACTAATTAGCGAGATGGCCTGAGGGACAGAGAGAGTAGAGATTCGACCACGGGAAGGCGAAGATCGGAGATCTAAAGAGAGGAGGGGTCAAGACGTGGATCGCAAGGTGGCGGCCCGTACGGAAACATCCACGACGAAAGACAACATCGTTTCGTCGAGCCGACCGCTTCTGTCTCTCACCACAACAACGCTCACGGTAGGAGGGGATGATGATTAAGGGAGGGATTTATTTAACTTCACCGTGGGGAGGGTTCTAAACATCCAAGGTTCCACCCTTCATAGACTGCCAACATCCTGTATTTATGTGTAAAGTGTTTTTGTACACATTAAATAGTATTTGGTAAACTCAATGTCGAACTGTGTAATGTATGTTAGAGAAGGCTGGTCCCGAACCCCGGTCCCAACGGTCTTTTAAGCTACACCCAATCCAAGCTGAAATCCAAGACCGTGACATTGGTGGAGGTGCGGGTTTTCGTTAGGTTTTATCTTAGCGATACTGTTGGGGGTTCGTGGCAAGGTGGTGTTCTTCTTCAAGTGTTTCTTCATTATATTGGTTTAGTTCAGACATTTCTATGAGTAAAGAGAAACGTGCATCACCATCGTATACGTTAGTGTTAGAACAGCTCGTGTTTGACGAAAATGATCGTAACACACTCTCTGAAGAAGCAGCGGGATTGACGACGCCAGGTCTGAAACCGCAGGGTACTGCGTCTTCTAGTGATAGTCTATCGCCTGATAGTGTTTTCAACGCGTTAGATAATTTGGTAGATCAAGTTCGGGGTGACAGGCTGTTGATTCAGGCACAGGGTGATCTTCTAGGTGAGCTAGGTAAAAGCCGTATGAGTGTTTGGTCTAGAGCGAGTCGTCGGTTGCGGGATTTAAACCCAGAGTTTAACGGCGATCTCCCTCCTTTTCGTAGTCGAACAGGGTCATCGTCGAGCGAGCCCAGAGGGGAGACACAGGAGGAGTTTGAGGAACTTTTGGAGAAAACTTTTGAGTCTTTCAATACTCGTCGCTCAAACATGCCAGACAGGGTAAAACAGGAGAAGTTTCGTCCAGGGGTGGACTCGGTTCACGAATGGTTGGCGGAGTACGAGCGCAGGGCTAAGGCCAACTCGTGGAGGGATGATGAAAAACTAGGTTGTTTAGCTTGTTTCTTAGCAGGGGCGCCGTTGAGTTGGTTTTTGACAAAAGAGGCGAAACATCAAAAGCTAACGGAAGTCACTCCTACAACCCCAGCTCTAACATGGGGGGTAGTGAAGAGAGAGTTGTTGGGTCAGTTCGAACAGGTGGGACAGTTAACTCTCGTTAGGGCTCAGCTACGAGACAGGGTTCAAGAGCTAGGAGAGTCGGTGGAGGATTACGTGTTCGACGTGTTGCGATTGTGTAATAGCGTTGATCCGGAGATGGCGGAGGTTGACAAGGTAGAAAAAGTCATGAGTGGGTTGTTAGCCAGCGTAATGGACAAGGTAGTTATCGCCGAGAATGACACCGTAGATCAATTATTGACTAATTTGAAAAGAATTCAAAAGGGTAAATTTTGGGTTCAATGTCGTCTACCCAAGAGTGCAGAACGCAGGGTAGCGAGTGTCAGTGAAATAACTCGACAAGATAAGATTCCGGGCTTGAGTGAGTTGACTGACCAAGTAAACTCGTTGACAATGGAGTTGTCAGCTCAAAAAGAAATGTTCGTCAACGTTCTACAATCTTTTCAAAATAGTCAAAGTTCAGGTCAACAAGGGGCGTCACCTAAATCTCCATCCGTTAATCGTTCAGGGCAGTACGAGTCAGCTAAAAGTTTCGTTTCTTCTCGAACTTCTGACAGGCATGAAGGCCATGGTAGCTACAGGGGTAGTCGACCACAACAGGGTGGGGGTCGAGACCGTCAGCGGACAAGAGAGGGTAGGCCGGTCTGTTTTCTGTGTAATAGGCCTGGGCATTACATGTTGGGCTGTCCTAGTCTGAAAAAAGCGCAGGAGGCCGTTAAAAGCTCTGAATGCGAGGGAAAAGACTAACCACGGCCATGCAATCAGGGGGTGTGACTGTGGGTAGTTTAGATATGGAATCTGATAAGGACCCTGTTTTTAGAAGGTGGATGAGAACGGAACAGAAGAAGTACATAAGGGAGTTTTCACGTTTCTATCCGTTCAATATTAAGTCAGATCAGAGTTCTGAAGTGGTAGAGTTAGGGGTGGTTGAAATTAGGACATTAGGTTCACTCCAAGTTTGTACGGTAGTTGAAGGGAAAGAGGTCGCTACTCTAATTGATTCGGGTGCAGCAGTCAGTTGTGTACGAGCTGAGCTTGTACGTCATTTGAATCACGAGAAAGTGCATGGCTTGTTGTTACGCACAGCTAATAATTCTACTTTGCAGATTGTAGGTAAGGTGTTAGTGTCCGTAGGCATTGGAGGGGTAGGTTTCACAATACCTATGATAGCTGTTCAAGGGTTGTCAGCTTCATGTATAATTGGAACGGATTTTTGTGCCAAGTGTGCGACAACAATCGACTATGGAAATCAGTTTGTCACCTTTAAACATGGTGAGGGGTTTGTCTCAGTACCGTTCGGCAACACTACAGGGGTTGTTTTGAAGACAGAGCCGAGGAAAGAGGAGACAGAGGATGTACTAAGTGTGTTAGTTGATTCTGAGATGGTAGAAATGGACGCACTAGCCAGTGAGGAAGTTGTGATACCCGGTGGTTCACAAAGGATGTGTAGATTTCAGTGTAAGGGTAGTTCAAGGCAGGGATTAGGTATGTTCGAGCCCAGATCGCATAGTCTATGGTAGCAGTAGCGTTTCAGTTTCCTTTGGTTGACAGAATTGATGAGCAGGAATGTTGTACAGGCTCAACACGAATGCGACGTAGTATTAGTACAGTCTAGGATGAGATAACGTATTCACGACAATACATTTATTTCATATTCAGTACAGTTAATTTTGTTTTCTCCACGAATTGTTGCCGAATGATGTTGTGCTGTTATGTCTATTCATGTCTACTTATACAAATACTGTGTTTTAGTTGGGGGTTTAAGGGGGGTTTTTAGGTACGTACCGAATATAATTCACTTTTTTGTGGCACTGTATGCGAAGTGTCGAGACTAAGACATGGTTAGTTGTAAACTCAGCGTGAGTGGGTGGTCCTTTGGAGAGTTTGAATATCGATATTTTGATCGACCGGTTATAATTTTTGTATGTTAATGATTTGGGGATACTAATTTTATTTTATATATTGAATAGAGAAAAAAAAGATATACGGTGATGACCGTGAAGAGAGCATGGAAGGTGAGAGTAGGAAGGCGCCGGCTCCACTGTGGATTCCCAATTTCCGCGAGAGGGGAATTGCGACGCAATAATTTGAACAAGCACGTCGCGCCACAACAGCGAAGATGATATTCCGTTCGCTTCGCTCCACGTGCCTGTGTGTCTACGACAGCGCGCTGAATCGACAAGGCAGTGTGAGATTGTGTATAGCCTTGCTGCGGGATGCAGAAAAGACGCTGATGGTGCTGACGGTGGTGGATTCGGATGCCTCGCTGAGTTATCTATAAGCGTCAAGTTCAAGATGTGATGTCGTGTACAGTCTTCGCCACAAAAAGTGTTCGGACTAGAAACACGTGCGGACAGAGAGATACACTCAAGACATGACATGTTGTTTTTTTTATCACTAGTATTTGAGAGGAATTCTGTTTTCTTGTGCATTATTGTTTGTTCATACATGTGCATTATTTTATCATCAATTCTTATAATATGGTTTTTCTCAAGTTACCAATGAGCTAGATTGGTATAGTTTTTCTTACTTTTCATAACGTTATATTGCACATTTTGTCAATTGTTACTGTTTAATCTTATTGTTGTGTACACATTTGATTTTCTTTTCTTTCACTAGCGCTAGGAGGTTGGAACTTTGACAATAATTTCGGGTTTAGTGGGTTCCGCAGTTGTTGGTGAGAGCTAGAGTGGTACGGGATGGAACAGGACGGCTGTGGAAGATGGACTTCCGGGAGCGGAAGACAGTCATGGAGAGGCATTGAGGACGGAGGATCGACGAGAGAAGCGTGAACTCGAATCGTCCTGAAGCCTGAGGGACATCAGACGCTCTCGACCAAGGTCAGGATGTGGAAGGAACAATACGGAAAGACACCAAGAGATTTGAGACCTGAAAATCGGGGCGATTTTCAATGTGGGAGGGGAAGTGTCACGATGACTAGAAGACATCGTGTTTTGCAAAGTCCGAGTGCAGAGTCAGCTAATCGAGGACATAGCCAAGTACGCGCATGCGCGAGATTATGCGTATTGTTAACTAATTAGCGAGATGGCCTGAGGGACAGAGAGAGTAGAGATTCGACCACGGGAAGGCGAAGATCGGAGATCTAAAGAGAGGAGGGGTCAAGACGTGGATCGCAAGGTGGCGGCCCGTACGGAAACATCCACGACGAAAGACAACATCGTTTCGTCGAGCCGACCGCTTCTGTCTCTCACCACAACAACGCTCACGGTAGGAGGGGATGATGATTAAGGGAGGGATTTATTTAACTTCACCGTGGGGAGGGTTCTAAACATCCAAGGTTTTTTGAATAGTGGAAAGGAGACGGTCGTAGCCTGTTGTTTAGGAACCATCCCATTATTGACCTGTATGACAGAGGGAAAGCACTTGACCACTTGTCTCAGTAACAAATAGTATAAAAGGAAACAAAAAATAAATCAATAGTTTGAATATTACGGAAAATAAAACAGCAAAAGGAGTTGCTGTTCTTTCATTTTCAGAAAAAAATTTCATGTCCATATGAGGATAATAATAATAATAACATGATTTATTTTAAAATTTCACGTTTCAAAAACAACTGCATGTTCAAAGGCTCGTCTCAAATGATAGTTGTAAAAAACCGGCACTGTTAGCAAATCATAAATACTTGTTAGCTTCCAGCTACGCCCTTCGCTGTATTGCTATATGGTAACAATCATTAGTCAATTGTAAGTCATACCATGATAGCTCTGTCAGCACCGCTTTAGAAACTGAAGTCAACGTTGGGCGTGGGTTCGAGTCCCGCATAAGGCATGGGTTTTTGTAAACGTCCTTTCACTTATCATCACTTTATATAGTTTCATAATCACCTGCTCATTTGTACCCCCGTATAACCTAGCTGTTGGTGGGGTCGTTAAGCAACAAGTCGAACCTGATGACTGTGGAACGAACGAACTGAATATCTCTTCATTATTTACACTTCTGTCACCCCTTGTCCCTCACCCTGTCACTGTCCCTCCTCTGTCCCTCCTATATGAGCTAATCTTCGTTTGCTATTCATCATGCACACTGCATGTCTAGTATATACATACATACAAGTCAAATGATGAAATAATCGAGACCATAGAGGATAGTTAGCCATTGCAGTCACATTAGTTGACACATATATCTCTGTCTTACGTTCTCTCCCTCTCTCTTTCTTTCTCTCTCTATATTTCCTTCACTCTCTCTCTCTCTCTCTTTCTCTCTCTCTCTCCTTCTCTCTATACCTCTCTCTCTCGCGGACACACCACAGGCACCTCTGGCGACATGAAGTTGACACATAACGTGTTTGGCCTTGGCTCGAATCTACCTTTGATAACTTTTTTGTTTAAAACAGTCTGGAAGATGGAATGACAACAATTAACAATAAAAATATACACAAATACCGAAAATCACTATCCTGTTCGTCAGTAAAAGCATAGACCGAAGATATACTGTTTTTGGTCTACGGTAAAATTCAAGTTGTAGGTATGCTGTGAGAATCTGATGAAAAGAATATTTTTTATATTGGGTTCAACGACGCACTCTACTGATGATTACGATCTATTGGCGTCGGTGAATGATATATGAGCGATAATGAGATGAAAGGTTATTTTATTAGGTGATCTTGGAGAGTGGGAAGGAGTCGGTCGTGGGAACCATCCCGGTACTGACCTGAATGATAGAGAGAAACCACAAAAAGCCCTTGTCAGGATGGTCGACCATGGCGGGAATCGACCCCCGGTCTCCTGAATGACGGTTCAGTGTATTAACCACTCGGCCACACGAGTAAATTACATTGCAGTCGCGTAAATTACAACAGACAATTATAAAAATGTATCAATGTTGATAGTTATCTTAGGCCCCGTTTTACGAATAATAAATTTGTTGATTAAGTGATAATTAGTGGATTAGCTTGTTATTACACTTGGTTACAAATGTTATTTTTGTACTGCAAATGATAGGCTACTGCAAATGCAAAGCTTAATTAACACATTTATATTATTGGTAATATGGGCCCTTACTACATTTCGTTGGCTATTGTGCACCGTTTTATAGATGTTTTACTAGCAAACTGTCACAAATAGCACAACTAGGAAAACGCAATATCAGCGTTGTAAGATGAGGGAGCTCTAGATTTCAAAGCTATGCATATACACCTTGATTATGAATCAATTTACTGAGAGTATCCCTGATTCACATTCTGATCATTTCAATCATTTTACAATCTAATTGGTTTTGTTGGTTGCTCATGCTATAATAGCTTTTTATCTTATTTTTATTTTTATTTCAACTTTGAGTTTTCAAAATAATGTAAAAAGTTTTTCACAGCGTGACAATGATGAAAGACATTATTTGAAAAAACTAGTTTCGAGGAAAAAATTTCCCCAAAATTTTCCGGAACATAATTCTTGCTTTAGTTTTTGAATTTTGATTAATTTTCTCCCTTCCTGTAAAACGAAGGACTTGAATGAACAGAATTTTCACCAAACATTCTACACATATTTCTTGATAACTTTAATAGATCTAAGAACAAGATTACATATTATGCACAACTACAACTACACTATTTTCAAAACGGTTCATCTGAATTAGGCCTAGATGAAACTTTTGGAATAATGTGTATCATTTGTATGCTCAAATTCAGTACAAATTTGAATTCATTCGGATTATTTTCCATATTTTTCCTTCTATAGATTATTTTCTCGAGGTTTTTCAAAATTTCGAATTATTGTTGTTAAAAGTGGGCTCAACCGATTGCGCCTAAAAACTGTACAGTGTCGAGTCGAGTTAGCTAGATAATGACATAAGATATTTGCATGTCAAGTTTCATCAACAATTTTTTTCGTTTGACCTGCAGAGCACGCAGAAAAAAGATTGGGTACACACTTGTTTTTTTCGAGTAGGCCTACGGTAAAATTTTATCTTCGATTCGCTCAATTAATCACGCGTCTAGGTACATGGTAACTATCACACCATATTTGGTCATTTTTCTGATCATATCTCCTCTAAAAGTATCTAAAGTATGTGTTCGAGTATTTGTGAAGTGCGAAAAGAATTAAAACTCGGAACACGACCTACAACAATGGTAACCGTTAAGCGAACTGAGGGCATCAAGCTCGACTTTGTTGTCTGTAAGACTGTCTCTCGCAACAAGGAATGACGTCATTAGAGAAAATCCAATAGTTTTACATGCAAAGTAAAATTCCATAGTAGCCTATTGTTCCATATACACAGGAACGAACAGCTTCGACGGTTATATTATTATTAGACGAGCTTTAGCGAGGATTCAATTTGACATACTGAAAAAAATTGGTGTTCGTTTTTATGTTTTTGTTTGTTTTATTTTCCTGTTTTTTTGTCGGTTCTCCACAGGTCAAACGGCTGCAGCAATCAACTTCAAACTTTTTTTTAAATATGGTTCCTCATCCAACTTAGATCTGTACAGTTTTGTGGCATTATCGGGTGGTAACTTTTTTTTATGAATTTTAGAAATTTCAATAATACCCATTAGAACAACACAGCGGAAAAAAAAGAAAATATTTTTATTTTCCCAAAAAATGAAATTTGCGTGAAGTTTAATTACAATTTGATACATATTTCTGGGAATTTTCAGCTTGATCGGGTCAGTCATTTTGAAGAAAAAACATAAAATGTGCTAAATTGGTACCACTCGAAACAGTTTTTACCCATTTTTACCCATATTATTACTATTCGCTCGTCTAACGCATGTATGGCGTTTTCCTAGTATTACACAACACAATGACGCGTACGTATTAGCACAAGCCTGTGTTATCACATATTCGACATTTCAGATTACAAGTAAGTTAATTGATGTTTCTCGAAACTCGAAACTAGCGAATATTCATTTTTAGCCTGGATTAACGCTCAAAGCAGTGGCGGATATATGAGGGGGAGGGGGCGGGACCGGTGATAGGGGTCTCATGGGACGCGAAGGGAAAAAACTAGAATGAAAGGAAAATCTAACAATATATAGAGACAAAAGGAAGATAGAAGGAAGGAAACTAATATCCTATAAGAAAGCTATTTAAATAATTCAAAATTTAAGTGTATTGCAAAAACTTGACGTACTTTTCCCTAATGTAAGTTTTTTGTATTTAGTTTCACTAGGGTTGGATCGGAATTAACATATAAGACTATATGTTTCTTTCAAGTGTATATTATCGTCACTCGTAACAATGGCAATGTAGTCAACTGGTTGGATTGGGGGGGGGGGGGGCTTGCAATAATTGTAATTGGCACATAGAATTTGGGCCACCTTAGTTTCATGAGATAAATATTCAATTTTTTCCCCTAGAACTTATCTGAACCATTCATCATCCGCTCATTTGTACCATTGTCTACATTCGTACTCCCGAATTAGCTAGCTATTGGTGGGGTCGTCAAGTGAACAGTAATCATCGTGGTAAATACTTTTGCTTTGGTAAACATTTCTTAGAAGTAGGAATAAAATTGTTGGCTAATTACACGTGTCTGTCCCCACGCAACATAAACATGATAAACATGATTCCCTTGAGTCAACTTGCATGACTAATTGGTTGGTTGATATAATAATTATACTGGTATATACTTGATAGCTTCGACACGACACAAAGTGGTGATTTTTACTCAAGAGTTCATTTAGCGACTCTTGATTTAGCGTCGATTTAGCGGAATATCAGTTATTTTGGTGATAACTTTTGAACGGTAGGAAATATAGAAATTCTAATAATAAAGAGGAAACACGAATATTCTAAATACCTTCAAGATTCTATGAGTAATAACTATTTATCTCATACTACCTAATTGTCAGGCGTATACGGCTAAAAAAACATTTTTTAACCGTATACGCGTGACAATTATGCGATATGAGATGAATAGTTATCACTTATAGAATCTTAATGGTAATGGTATTTAGAATATCCGTGTTTTCCCCTATTAGAAATATGATTTTCACACCGTTCGAAAGTATTTGCACTAAAAAATGGTATTTCTCTAAACTGACTCCCATCATGCGACATGTGAGGCACAGATAATCGAGTGCTTGTGGTAACATAAATAGAAGTGATCGATCAAGCCAATTTCAAATGCGTACTGAAGAAAAACTCCACGAAATAATTAGCGGTCAAGTATTGATATTGTGGCGAGTCTAGAGGCATTGGATGTCGATCTAAGAGGTGGTGATTGATAAGCTGACTGTATCGCCATTACCCACAAGCTGTGAAAAGACAGTTGTATGATTTTGTATTGTTGATTTTTGAGAATACGAGTTTGGTTCTAATTGAATTTGTAAATAAAGATCTACGTTAATTAAATACGTTTCAGTATAGATAGATTTTATTGAAATTCGGAAAACATTTCCCGTGACCACAAATGTACAAACCACAGCCTTCTGGATTGGATAAAAGTAAAACAGTCTTTATATCACAGAACTGAATGATCTGAATAAAGAAGGCTGTGTTAAAAATGTACCAAAAATTCAACATTAAATGTTTTACTTGTACAACTAGTCATAGGTACAACTAACCCATGTACAATGTGTAGAACAATACGTAGGCCTATACACAAAAAAAATACAATTTGCATTAGGCCTACATAGACAATGAACCAAAAAAACGATGAACTAAAAACGATTTTTTCTAAACTTGACACGAAGACATTACTCCCCAATCAGGGCCACGAATGACAAGGTAGGATCGTTTGATTGTGATCGACAATTAAACATTCAAGAAAACTTCAAGAAAAACTTCTAACAAACAATTACTTTTTCGGTTCATTTTATCCATGCCCATTTCCGAATATATTTGCAGAAAGTATTGATATAACTATTTCAATAACATAGCAAAATGATACAATTTCCTTCCTTCCTCCAGACTCAAATATGCACGCCATGTGATCATGAAATTTGATACTAATTATCTAAACTACTTATCACTGATATACACTAATTGACTTGACTAAACATAAAAAATGTTACTATTTTATTTCAAGTAAAATTACTATATTATCACGAAATATAGACCCGGAGCAATTACTATTCTCAGACACATTTCGAAAAAAATGTTTTTAAACTTTTCAAATTAATGCAAACTTCTGGACGTTATCGCCTTGGTGAAACAGTTAGCACAGTGAATTTGTCAGTTCACCGTCCATACCAACTAGAAAACTTGAGGCAAAGTGGGCAAACAAAAAAATACTGAAGTTTGGATTGGAGAACATAATTTGTATGGATTTGTTCATTTATGGCAACAATATGTGGCATTATTTGACAGAAAAGCGTATTACCATAGACGAAAGATATAATATACTAAGACATGTCACGACCCCCACTTTTAACCCCACTACTTTATTACCGCTCTCTGCCATTTCCCCTCACCTGTATAATACCAGTCCAGGTCGCTAGAAAGCACTACTGTCCAGCAGTCACCACAGTACAACATTTCCTCAGTGGTGAGCATAGGTACTAATTGCAGACGTAGCCAAGGGGAATGTAGGGGAGGGCGGGGCAAGTGTGACACCTTAACGTTTGAATACAGATTATGGCTAATTGCTTCGTCCAATATTGAAACTGAATGTACAGGTAGCTAAAGTAATCTATCGTTGTGCTAAATTAAAATCTGATCGAGGTAGAAACTATATTTAACAATTGTTATCATGACATGAATGGAAAATGGTAAGTGGTTACTTTTGCCCCATGCACGAGGCAAGAGTAACCAGGGCACGAGGCAAGAGTGACATAGGGAATAATTTCCAAAGGATAACAGGTTGAAGTATTCTACAATTTCATTCAAGACCAATGAATTAACAATAAGTTTAATGATCATAAATTTTCATTTACCGTACAAAATTCCAATTAATACTGATATTACAATACTTTCAATGACTACTGATTCCTGAGACATGGGTATAAATGTAAGCCTAGAATGAAGTAAAAATAAGTTTAATGATTATAAATTCACCTGCGCAAATTGAAATTAACTCTGATATCACAATACTTTCAATGACTAATGATCCCTGAGACATTCTGAGAAATTCTGAGGTTGTGTTATACTGTCAAATGAGGAAATGCCTTGCGGACACCCTTGCCCCATCAGCTGGCCACTCTTACCCCATCTACACATTTTGATAATATTTGCCGTACATGCTTTGAGGCTAACGAGATAGACGAAATAACCTGTTGTGTTTGGTTCGAGCATAAAACGTTGATCCTGAATAAAATTAGTACTTTCAGCACAAACCCCACTACTTTTGATGAACTCCTTACGAATAACGTGCACATACAAACTCGATTTGGTACCAAAAACGTTTTTTACCTTTGGTTTCTTCTAAATATGTTGGAGCGACGAAATCTTGTTTCACAAGAAGGCAGACATTATTCTGTATCGTTCTAGACTCGTTACTAGGTGATACGATAATCGGTGTATTTAATAAACTAATGGTTACTCTTGCCTCCTATGACACTCTTACCCCGCCCTCCCCTAGGTATGCACGGTGTTTTTTTTTGTTTGGCTATATGAGTGACCTGTCTTGGTAGTTTATCTTTCGTCTATGGTATTAAGTATTGTTGTATTTGTATTTTGTTTGGTATTAATTGTTTCAAGATTTTCTATAAAAGAAAGATGATTGAACACACGTAGATAACTTACTTGAATGGGTAAAGATACAGCGAGGTTTGACCGGCGTTGTTGCACCTTTCGTTAGCGCCTTCATGATTCGTTGAAATGCAACATTTACTGTTGCTTAACATCAGCCTGGGAATCACAAACAAGAACGTATATTTAGTTTTTAGATTAATTTAAAAAAAAGAAAATAATTGAACGTTTAATTTTTTGGAACATTTCAGTTCGGACCATTTTTATAATGAACTCGATTTCTCTAGCACACAATCAAATTTGAGATAATTCATAATAAGACCGATTACTTATGCAGCGGAGACAAGGCCGGATACAGCATATATATACCAAAGACATATGGAATCCACGGAAATCTTATTCTAATGCATATTTATATTTTATACACACACATAATACCCATTACTATTTTTTTTTAAACCTGCAGATCGAATTCACCTGTCTATGTAGCCTACTTCACTCGAATGATTCGTAATTTTTTACAAGTCTGAGCGAATCACATAATAATGGCACATGTAGGTATACTGTTACCGGTATATTATGTAATGTGTCTGGTAGATCTATACTCGTCCAACTGGGATCCGATACACGATTTCTCTCGTTTAAGTTTAACATTTCAAAGTTTTAAATGAAGCTACTTCCGGTTTCTCTTCTCGCCTCTAATAAGCTGGTTATATAGTGTTTGAAGCCTTGATACACGTTTAGGCTTACTGGTTCTGACAAAATCACGATTATCAATCACATATCTTTATGTAATACTATAGGTAGGATTCTACACAAAAGTACGCAATAAACTCTAGTCTGATGTCTCGAAAAGAGATGACGATATCTAGTTTTCTTTAAAATTAGAGCCCATATTACCAATAATATAAATGTGTTAATTAAGCTTAATCAATTGCAGTACAAAAATAACATTGGTAACCAAGCGTAATAACAAGCTTATCCACTAATTATCGCTTAATCAACAAAATTATTATTCGTAATACCGGGCCTTAGGGGAATAAGGGCCCATATTACCAATAATAAAAATGTGTTAATTAAGCTAATTAATCAATTGCAGTACAAAAATAACATTGGTAACCAAGGGTAATAACAAGCTAATCCACTAATTATCGCTTAATCAACAAATGTATTATTCGTAATACCGGGCTTAATCCAAATAGTTTCAGGGTTGTGATGTGCTTTAAAGACATTGGCCCTGACATTTTCGTAACGCTTCAATTTGGTTTGCTGTTAGAGAATAAGGGTCCCGTGCAACGCGCACATAAAACACAGAGCAAGTACCATAAGAGTCACATGGAGGTTGTCACTAAAGCTCATCTAAATACTTGTTATAAGCCAAGTATGATTTCAAATATATTTTCTCTAACATATCGCATACATTATAAGCTGTCTAAGTTGCTACCATAAAACTATATATAAACTGACATTGAATTTGAATCCTTACTTTTATTCAAAAGAATACGGTATTATTATTCATGTACTGAAACTAGGTTAATTACAATATAATCGAACTGTGTTTTCACAGAATGATTTAGAATAAGTATTCTCAAGGGAATGACCGGTACCTAATATTATCATATTCTAGGTTTATTCATGCAGCTCTCATGGACAAACTTTATATACACCTCTTCATTTTTATACCCGAACAGCGGTTTTGGTAGATTTAGATTCGGGTTTGGTTTGATTCATGAAAAGGTTCTTCGATCGTAAAAAAGAGCGAGAATGAGTAATATGACTATTTGCAATGAATTGCTAAAACCAGATTAGTGACAGAGTGAGATAGATGTATGTAAGCCTATGAAATGAATCCGAATTCATTGATTTTTCCTTCCTAAAATTAAAAAAATAATCGCATTGAAATATTCTTCCCTTTTTTCCATGTGTTATTCTTATTTCTCATGAGTATTTTGAACATTTTAATATTAAATTTCTCAAAATTAACCAGACCGATTTTTACCCAAAATTTTCGGATTCAATTTATAAGAGATGAGAATAGGCCTATATGAGGCCCACGAATAGAGTTAAAGGTCAACAACAAACAACAATAGCAAGAGCCGATTTGAACTGAATGGAAATTTTCGCTTTCGCTTATCTAATGGTAAAAAAAATCGAATAGTAGTTTTTATAAAATGTTTCAAAATAATTATTCTCAAGGTTACGGCCGCTTATAGATTTGTTTTTCTAACGCACGGCGCTCCTTCCAAGATCTGGCTGCGACATGGTTAGTTACTTGCTGTAACTATGGACCTCAAGATACTTAGGGCTTAACTCTAGAATTAAGAAACCTTGAACATGTTGTTTGCTATTAAATTACACGTTTTAATTTGATATCGCTATGAAATTAAACTCGAACGAAACGTTTTTGAATATAGTTATAAACAAAAAAATTATAATAAAATTGAAATTGTTTTTTCCGTATCAGTTCACATAACTATGTCCGGCCGGTAACCAAGGAGAAAAGACAATAGTATTATTATAACTATTGAATTGTTAACTATGGGACTTTTGTATAAAGAGTACCCAGCAAGAGGTAAAAGATGGATTGTTTGCGCCCTTATGGTTACATTCTTAACAATCTTAAATTCTTATCATTCGTACACCATTTTGCCAATATGGTTTTTCTATCAAGAGTTTACATACGGTAATACGAGTGCATAGTATATTCTTGAAATGGCGTTTTATAAAATTCAATTATTCATGGAAATATGTACGGGGTCGGGGATTGAACCGAGGCCCGATCTACCCTCATCTCCAGGTACATAAAAGTATGAAAGTGTAGGTGCTTGAGATGTTTGTTTGAGTTTGTCGGTCCGCTAGTCTAAGCTAACAGGCTCGAAATAGGATTACTATAAGCTTCACTAGAAATAATTATCAATATTATTACTGACGATTTTTGCTTTTTTTGTCAAATCACTGGTTAAGTGCACTTCAACTTTTAATTATCATTTGTATAATTTAACGACCCCACCAACGGCTAGGTTATAATTCATAAACTATCAATTGTAAACTATAAACTATAAAACTACGAAATGATGACAAGTTGAAGGACGTTTACAATAGCCTTACGAGAGACTCGAACCCACGCTCAATAAATGAATGAGGTAATATATACGGAGGTCGGCTTATAATGGGGCCGCAGCGTCAAATACGCATTCTGATATGAAATTTAAATAAAAGCTATATTTTCATAGTTGGTTCAAGTATGCACTATAATTAAAACTAAGATTTATTGGCGTCGGATGAATAATAATCAGATGATAACTTGAAATGAAGGTTTCTTAGTTACGGGAAGGGTAGTGGTGAGGAAGCGTTCTTGGTCTATATTATAGGAAGCAGCTACAGAGGGAAACCTCAAATAACCACTGTAAATATGAACGAGATCGGGGATCGAACCGAGGCCCGATCTACCCTCATCTCCAGGTTACACAGAGTAAGTGCGTTACCTCTGAGCTATCTGTGCCGATACCGAAGAATGGTTATTGTAGCTTTTCTGGTGGTGATCAGAATGATGAATCTTATATGATCAACCAAACCTTATAATTATTCACTTATGGCTTCTGAATTGTTCCACTTCTACACAATAACATAATGAGTAGGCCCTATATAGTAATTAATAGGAGCAGAATTTATTTTAGACTTAGTAGAGCTTCGAGTAGTAACAATTAATACAGCAATGATAATAGTAAATAACCGAGCTGCAGGGATTAAAGCTTGTTGTAAAAATTTTTTAATGATGCTTCGATAGTTAAGAGATTATGAGTAGGCCTGTTGGTTAATAATAAAAAAAGACAAAATACTAATTTCTAGTCTAGTTTAATTAATAATTACTCGTTTAGTACCCTAGTTAATTATTACTCGCAGTTAATACGCGTTATTTACGTAGCTAATTATTATTATTAGTAGTACTCGTATTCGGAATTTAATTAGTAATACGTTTATTGTTTCAAACACTGTTTATAACTTTCATTTTTGCAACCATTCATTGTACTCATTGTTGCCAATAATGAAGGTAATGGAGTTGATACAAAAACTTAATGGAGAGTTGGTTTGAAACAATTTATCGCGTATCATATGTCAAGTGAATATCTCGTCTTCTAAGTGAGGTGCTATACTCTAATTATTGTGAACTGATTGTTACATTATTAGAATTTTATTTGTTCGTAAAAATAATATAAATCAGCATTTTTAATTCTTGTTCTATTGGGCCTAAAGATCAACACCCTTGAAGAGTAACAATGACGAAAGTTAAGGTTATCTACATTTTAGTATTTATCTCCGAGATAAAAGTCATTATCTTCGATGTGGTTTCTCTAGAACTTGTTTCGTATAAAAAAAATACTCGTGAAATGCTTGTTAAAATTTTTACACAGATTCAAATAATAAGATAAGATCGGATAAGAGACTTTAAACAGAGAATTAGAGTTTCGAGACTTTAATACTTGAACTTTCAAATGACTTTTATTCACAAAACAAATTGATTATTAAATTTATTTTAAATTTAACATATTTTATATTGCTATTCCACAGAATGTACCAATTAAAATAATTGTGAATAGTTCCAATACACGCTTGTATATTTTTACTTTCTATCCAATTTCAATTTGTATATTTTCAAATTAATTTCAACTATAAATAAATTAAAATTAGAGCCGATTGTACCAACTAATGATTAAATATTAATTACTTAATCATTACTTAAGATACAGAAATAACATAGGTAACCAAGGGTGATGAAAAGTTAATTTGCTATTTTTTGCTTAATTCACTAATCATCACTTGGTACAACCAGCTCTTAGACCCGTAAAATATTATTTCAACTTCTAAATGTATACGCATATAGAAATTATTTCAATGCTTCAATAAAGAGATCCCAAAACTTATATTTTCACAATAACATAACATTAGCTCCAAAATATATTTTTTTAAATTATTGTTCCTGAGATAACGGAAGGTTTAATTGCTAAAAACGCTTTCGATGTAATTGACGAAATTAATGTTGATGGAAAAATTTTAAATCCAGTTGAGATTTTAAATCCAGTTCTAAATTCAGTTTTACTATGCATTTGCCAAGTCATACATTCACTAATTTACAGAATCTATATTAGTTTGGACTCACCTTGATCCATGCAGTACAAAAAGTTCAAAAATCTATATTGAAAATAAAACTAGAACATCCCAGAACTTATCATACTGTTGGTGTATATAATAGAATTAGAGTAACTTATGTAGTGTTTGGTAAAGTCTCGATACTTTTAAAAATCAAATAAAAAATGCGGTGACAAACGGTTCACAGCATACCAGGAAAACCTGAATTGAAAAAATCACCACTCAGTCATCGACAAAGTGACGACAAGTGACAAAAGTGACAAAGCGACAAGGACCTAACCAACACAATCTTGTGAAATGGGAATATCTAATTTTCAATTATTTAAATTAAAAGTAAACTGCATATCTGGTTATAAGCCACACATTACCAATTCATTTATTAACTATACACTTTGGTTTTATAATACAATTAAATTACAAATTGAAACAAATTTATTACAATAAGTTGCAAATTTACATTATTAGCTACATTGTTATTATTACCATCGTCTATTTACAATTATGACAATCAAATTTATTGCTTAAATAATCGCATATATATATATATATATATATATATATATATATATATATATATATATATATATATATATATATATATATATATATTATCATCATCATTGCTGTATTTTGAATCTGTTGTTTCGTTATTTCTTTAATCTTGTATAGTTCTAGCTCCCTCTCTTGAATATTTTATATTAGTCAATGTTTTCCTCATTTTCCACACACGGGCTTCGGCTTGTGTGGGACTTGCTTCAGTTCATTTTAGTTCATTTACCTACAAGTTTTAAACCATTAGGTACCATGTAGGTACATGTTTCGTTTACCTCATTCTTCTTACAAAAATTAGTCTTATAATCTTAGTCTCATACTTTTGATAATATTTACCAGAATTCAATTCCATGCAATTTGTGTCAGGTTTTGTGGATATTCATGAACGTGTCCACGTATGAATACTAGGGGGAAAAAAAATCCACTTCAATTATAATTATTATTTCGTCTGTGACTAATAAGCGTGTATATTTATTCAATTAGTATATTACGCATTAATATTGAAACAATTAACTTATTGCTCAATAATTTTCACTACAAATCTGATATTTCTCTCACATATATTCCTATATGACGATGATGATTTTTAAAGAGACTTTGGAAGTTTTCAGTTCTAATCTTGTATCCACGAAAGAAGACGGAGCGAACCACCCGTTCGCTAGTGGCATGGGATAGGGTGAACGGTAGCTCAGAACCTCATGGATACAACTACATGTATGTATTGTATATATATCTGCACACCATGGTGTATGTTTTAGTCAATCCATGACGTCACCCATTATTTGATTACACGTTATTTCATGCGTGTCGGTCCATACATGCAGGCTATCTTGTTAATAGCACAGAGCTATAATGTATGGTTACTCTCTCAAATAAATACAGTATACAATCTAGTACGGTCCAGTGCTCGTAGCACATTCAAGGTCAACTAAAATACTATATGAACCTAGTTAGCCTTCTCGTATGGCTACAGATAAAGTTAGCTTTCCTTTATCTGTGTGATATGCCTATAAGTTAATCAAGAGAGAGAAAGACTGATAGTATATAGCAAAGATGTAGTTCTTTTTATGAGTGACTGACTATATACATCATATATTTTTTTTCTCATGTGTTTGGTGTTATTTTGTGTTTTATATTGACAACACTTATCAGTCTTACAAATTAAAACGATAAATTATGTGATGTTATTGATGGTTTGATGATTATTTGATGAGCTACAAGATCCAAAATCATACAAAAATTAAATTGAATTGAATCATTATTGATACTGCCTTTCCACAATGTTGGTGAAAGATTGAAGGAAATAATTACGCTTTGAAGACATTTATTTGATCAATTTACATATTATAATTTTGAATTGATTAGTAGTTGAATACGTCATTTGTCAATAATCTGCCTGATATTAACAGCCACAATATCAGTAATCCTGATTTGAGCTTCTTTGACTATACTCAGTGAAATAAATTATAATTTGAAGATCAATCTTTTTATCTTAATTTTTTTGATCCTGTTGACTCATTTTAGATAAATGTTATTTACGATCTTTATTCTGAACATAATTGATATAAAATGAAAATCATAAAATTCCATAATTCATGAGATATTTAGCGAAATATGACTTTATCAGTTATTGATGATAAGTTATATGAGATACCATAACTCAATTATTATAATTTGGTAGAAACATACCGGTACGTATTTCAATTGTTGTAATTGTAATGCTGCTTGTCGACCCCACCAACAACTATAGGTTATATGTGGGTACGACTAAGAAGGTGAAACTGAAAATATGAAGTGATGATATATGAAAGGACTCGAATCCACGCCCGACTTGAATTCAATTTCTACCGTTATCTTCGATAGATGATTGAGCCACGGGGAAGGCTACGTCTTTCAAATCTATTGAACTGAGTTATAGACCAACTCAATGGGTAGACTAAATGATTTCCAAAATATATATATATGGGCTTCTTTCAAGTGATGTCACACATTGTTGCAATAAGAGGACAACAATGTCTCCGAATTGTGTAACGTTCTCCAATCACAACTTCAGATTAGTTTGTTTGCCTCCAACATTTCTAGTTGCCATGGTAGCCTGACTCTTCGTGAACTCCTTTTTTTTTTTTTTAATAAATAATAATCGACATATTCAAGTTCGGTTTTAAGAACTGATAGTTGAGCGATAGTTAGCGTGTTATCACCCTTGGTTACATATGTTATTTTTGTACCTTCACTAATAATTGAGTAAATAATATTTGAGACTTCGTAAAACTGGCTCTTGGCAAATTTGCTACATTATATTTTCCTGCTGAAACAGTGAGTCTACAACACTACTATACTACATTTATAAATAACTAATCACTTAGCTATCACTCTTTATTCTATGATTCAGTCAGGACGTCAGTTGAACATATTGGATGTATTTAAAAAATCTCTATAAATCTACATTTTAAATTTTAAATTTTAACACATTTTTTATGGTTGAAAATAAAAAGATAAAAAACTTGTACGTCGTTAGTAGCTATCTTTTGTAGGCCTATTTGACAATGTGAACTTGAAGTTGATGATCTTGACCTCGACTTGAATGTAAATCTTAAGCCTATCAGTATAAGTTTTGAGAAGCCATATTATGGCACACTGTCTGTATGACGTCACTTACGCCTGACTTGACTCAACTGTCAATTGCTGCAATCGCAAACTACTCAATATAAGAGCATTACCTCAGCTCAAGGGAAGACCTCCATATGTGACAGTTAATTGTAGCATGCTTCTCTGTTATATTCGCAGGAGTTTTCTCTGTCCAGTTTCTCTATTTCTCTTTCTTACAGGTCGGGGTCGGACATTTTGGACTGTTTGATTGATAACAAGATATTTTTTGTGGATACACATACTAGGCCTAATCCTATTAGATCCATATTCTATTTTGTTTTTGGAATAGGCCTACAATTTGTATTGGATAACTTGATTCATATTTTCGAAAAATTGTTTGAAATTGAAAATTTCCCGATAGATTAACAATGGTGAGAGAATATTTCGAAAATAAATAGATAATGAATAATTAGTTTTTTGGATAGACATAAGTAGAGTGAAGATACAGGCTGTGTCTTCAAATTGTTAGGAAAATCCATCTAACTGGTTTATAGTTTGTACAGCACACAACCACTTATTGGATGAGCGAAACGAAGTTGACCGTACTAGAAAAAAACTATTTTCATTGTTTTTGTTTTTGTTCGCGCAATCCACAGGTCAAGCTACAAAAATTATTTTGATAAAACTTGTCACACACACACATCATAATCTAATTCGATAGTGTATAGTTTTGAGGCCCAATCGGTCGAACTACTTGTGAAAAAAAAATTGAAATTTTGTTAAACCTCATAAGAATAACCCAGGGGAGAAAATATGAAAATACATTCATTCCGAATGAATTCAAATTTCTACGGAATTTAATCACTCGAATCATACACATTATTTCGAAGTCTTACATAAATCAGATAATCCGTTTTAAAGACAAAAATTAGGAGGTCTATGTATTCTTTTTTCACATCATTTCAAGCTATTGACAGAGATGATCAACACAGGTAGAACCAATTAGATCGTAAAACGATTGAAATTATCAACAGACGAATCAGGAAGACAGTGAGTTGATATACTCAAAATCAGGGTATGTACAGTACGTACTACACCTGTACCATTTTCCCCAGTACATTCCGTGCATAAATCTCGCTCATCGTGACGCATATGCTGCGTTTTCCTACCGAAGTGTATTCCTATCTGTGATTTTGTACGAACGAAGTACAGGCCTGCATGTACAGCTTATTCCCTAGGATTATAGCAATCCATTACAGGCAACAGCGTTCCAGAGCTGTGAAACCAGCCATATACGTGCACAAATGTGCTGTGTTACCGCCGTACAAATTACAGTAGTTTCTTTATATTGCATTACACATTTAACGTTTAGTTGAAATTAAATACTTCATGACCTTCTCATGCACAGAAACAGAAAGTTAAATATATGAGTGACCGTAATTTTTCGCGGGGCGTTTCTTCTGTCTACATTGAAGTCTTCTTTGTAGAAGATATCTCGCACAAATCAGAAAAAACAGTTCACTACTTGATCAAGTAAACGTCGAGGATCACAATAATCCTATTTACAATATAATTTGAACGTGATCCACCATGCAATACTGAAAGACCCAACGATTCCCCCTCAAGTTCCCTAGCTCTGGAGAGCGTCTGCATCAGGAATAACTAATAATCACGAGTTGCATATCCATACGGCTATAATCCAAGGTATTCCGGCCTACAGTAGGCCTATACCCTATATTATTCATCGAATTCTATCCGCCAGTCAGCACGTGCCGTACTTGTGCAATGTAGCCTACATTGGTTGAAGGAATGTGATTAAACAGACATATATTAGGCCTAGTAAAACGATGTTAAACTTCCACTCTCGATGATTCTAATAGTAATTGTGTTGTGCTGTAAAGTTACTATTTGCAACATACAAGTCGAGATCTTATCAGCCACTAACCCCAACTTCAGGCTTACGAACTTGAAAATGATAAAAGTCAGTGTGAACGATTTTTATAATGAAAAAAAGATCGATATAGTTGGTGTCCATTTCATTTTCATTTCGTTAAAATGATTCAACACTGAAATTTTATTACTCGCGGGCATAAATATATAAGAAAACATAATGAATAGGCCTCCATCTATTATACTTTACTACCGGTACCTATACTAGTATTTTATATATATATATATATACTGGCGTCGGAACCGGTGGGAGGGGGGAGGGGCATTGCCCCCCCAACCTTTGGCCAAGGGGCCAATAGAAAAGACGATAAAAAGAAGGAAGAGATGAGGAAAGAAAGGAAAAAAGAAAGAGAAGGAAGGAAAGATGTATATAGATAGATAAAATCGTACATAGATTCATATTTCACATTGCATAGAAAATCAAATGTCAGACGGGCACATTCAGTTATAGGAGAAAATTGATTTTGGCATCTAAATCTCATCTGAAATACGTTGAACCATATTACAAAAGGTGTAATTTAAAGGAATTTGATGTACTGTTTCGAAATGACAGCTCTGGTACGCAGTTTATGAGTTAGCAGAAATCAACAAACAACCCTATGCTTCTTCCAGATGTAAATTATTTATTACAATTTTTGTAAATTTCCAAAATTCCAACAGTCTTAACGATGATAATAAAGTGAAATGGAGAAAGGGAACTTACAATAAAGGTCGTTTCTAGGGGTGGGCAAAGAGCGTGACTGCCGAGGGCGTCAAATTTAAGGGGCGCCATCGGCGCACATTTTTGACATCCTATTATTAATAATATTCCATAAATCATATTCTATTTTACTTACGCATTATTAGGTGGAGTAAATGTTATTATTTGAACAGCATTGTAATCGAATGATAGATTAATATAGCGTTTTATTTTCTTGGATCAGCCATTCAGCAAAACTAGCTTCCTTACTAGTACTACACTAGAGAATTCACGAATTCCAGAAATTTCGTGTAGTTCCCAAACCCGTAGAATCGTATTTAAAAAGATACATTTTAGAAAATGTAGCCTATAATATTATTAAATTAACTAATCTGAGATAAAAAAAAGTTATTCACAGGAAACGACTTAGTTATAGTTATAAGGTGATTAGTTATTTCAAGGTAATTAATACACTTGCGATCGAATGCAGAAAAAATCTGAAATTTGAATTTAAATAAAATGTACGCATATATTAACGATGAATGTTTCACTTACTGTACGTGACGTGCGTGTATGTAAATTGTGACCCAACCATCTGCTCGTTTTAGTACATTGTAATCAGTGGTTAATTTGTAAAGGAAAAGGTGGGTAAGCCCTCCTAAGCAATAGTATATATTATTTTGGCGCGCCTACGCCGTACTTTAAACGCTCGTTTACAATGGGGGGAACGGGGGGAGCTCATGAAGGTCCGGGGCACATAGCCCTGGGAAAAAATAATTGATGGTTAGATTTGGAGCATTTTACGCTTTTTGGTAAGCATTTTACGAGCATTTTACCCGTTTTACATTACACAACTAGAAATAGGTGAGTACTCCCTAAAAAAGGGAGTACTTTTAGTACTTTTAGGGGGAGTACTTTTAGGGGCTTACTCCCTAAAAAAGGTGGATAAGCCGAACTTACGTGGGCTTAGCCATAAATTAAAAACTGATTATAACGTAATTGAATCTTCAAAAGAGAGTCCATGAGAGTCGATTTAGTGGAATATCAGATTGTTGGTAATAACTTTTGAATAGCATGAGATATCGACATTCTAATAATAAGGAAACGCAGATATATTCAATACCTTCAAGATGGTACGAGTTATAACTATTTATCTCACATTGACTAATGGCAACGCGTATACGGCTCAAAAAAAAACAATTTTAAAACCGTAAACACGCCTGACAATTATGCGGTATGAGATTATAACTAATACCATCGTGAAGGGATTGAAAATATCTGTGTTTCCTCTGAATTATAATTTCGATATCTTATACCATTCAAAAGAAATCACAAAAAACTTATATTTCGCTGAACCGACTCCCATAGGCTGTTAATGTGACACATGATTGACCACTTTACGTGACCGCAAGTGTGCATAACATGATCTTGTTCAATCTAAAAAAATATATCTAGAAACACCCAGAATAATACGTTTTCATTGTCAGGCTCTCTTTGAGGTGAGACTTCAATTAATTTTAGGTTAGAATTGTATATATATATATATATATATATATATATATATATATATATATATATATATATATATATATATATATATATATATATATTACATAGGGAAAGTAGGCCTATATAATATATAGTTTGCCAACTGAAGGTTGGTATAGGTTGAACACCTTTGCTGTCAAATCGGAGGTTATATTTAAACACTATATTATATATATATATATATATATATATATATATATATATATATATATATATATTATATTATATATACATATATATATATACACACATATATATATATATATATATATATATATATATATATATATATATATATATATATATATATATAAATGGTGCGGTAAATCGTATATTTTCCTATAGTCTACATGCCGGGAGTCGATCGAGCGAAATATCGTTTTCTTCATGGTGATTACTTTATAAAATGTATAGGCCTATTAAGTATTAACACAACACCTCAAAATGATGAGCATTTAAATGATTGAACTTGGATTCTAAACAGGTAGGCCTATGTCTACATACCTGAAAATTATGTTTGATTACTTTTAAATATATATATATATATATATATATATATATATATATATTATATATATATATATATATATATATATACATATATTATATATATATATATATATATATATATATATATATATATATATATATATAATTATATATATATATACATAATATTATATATATATTATAATTATTATCATATATAAATTAGGACGGTCGTTCAGGATTTCTGTATTGGGGGGCGCAGATTTCAAGTATCACCAAGCTCGATAGTATATAGGTGCGCGAAAATGGGGCTGTGGGGCGGGAGCCCACCACAAGAGCCCCGCAAGGAATTTTTGGAAATATGGACTATTTCGAAATGATTTTTGCGTTCTCTGATCAGTTTTGCATCCTAATGATCGAATCATTATCGAAAATTTCGAAGGAACGTGTCACCGGGATTCAGAATCATTCTCGTAGAAACCAACCATGTATTATTTATCATAATTCATATTGATAAGTAGAAATATTTCATTGTGTTTATTCGGAGGTCAACATTTAGATTTTTCAAAGAAAGATAAATTATTGGGGGGCGCAAATGTCGATTGGGGGGGCGCGCGCTCCCCCTTGGACCCCCTAACGACGTCCCTGAATTATACACGTTTACCATCTTGAAGGTAAGGTATTAACAAAATTTATGATGTTGTGTAACTTGTGATCTGCAAACTACAGAAAATTCCAGAATGTGTTGACTTTCATCTTATGTGCAAGAGTTTGTTCGTATATCAAAGTTCACTGTAGCATATATACAATTGATTGTTTGGGTTATTTGATCCTGTCTGCATATACTACATCGTGATTCAGCTTGTTATTATACACATGTATGTACAATTCAATACTTCCCCTTATTTCAAACATCGCTTCGAACCTTCGAGTTTCAAGAAGTAACAAAATAAGACAATCAATCATTGCCATAGCAACGAAGTGAAGTGGTGAACTACCAAACATTCTGATTGGTCAATTCCAACTGGTGGACATTGTTGTCCGTCTCTTTCAACAATAAGTGACCACTGACTTCAATTGACAGAAGTCTATATAGTATGTCATAGGCTACATTTTAAACGTTTCAACATTCCAAATATGATTGCCGATTATGAATCCCGAATCGGAATCTGATTATGAATCCGGAATCCGGATCCGATTATGATTTCCGATTATGAATCATTCTATTGAAGAGTTTGACTGAAAATCAAATGTAAGTATAGGTCTAAAAAAACTTGGAAGAGACAACGATTGTTACTTGTTAAGATTGTTAAATTGTGATCAATCGTTTCAATGCGGAAATATGCCGGTATATTACCAGCATGGGAATAACTCGAACTGGTGCTCATGCAGGTGTCGTTATCGCTAATTTACCCACTCACAGAACAAAGCTAACTAGGCCTAGACTTTGTAATACTGGGTTGAAGTTGAAGTTTTCCGTACCAATCCAAAAATGGAAAGGTCAACTTGTGTAGGACCAACAGAATTGAGTCAAACTTTCTTGGTTTTTTATGACCGATTCTATAGCTTTTTACCATTAACATTCATGAACCATTATTATCTATGTCAAACATCGTTTTAAATTTTCATTTTCAGATTTCAACTTGCATTCTATTTGAAGTATTTTTCCATGTATTGTTCCATATATTTTTATGACTATTGTTATAGTCAACATAGAAGCGTCGCAAATTATTTGCCTTGACTAGTAATTCGATTTTATTCACTGATAACACAATAATGGAAATAATTCAGCTTACCGATTTCGTTCAGCGTGATCTACCTCGATCATTTTATTCATCACACGTTTTTCACCCTAACTCAATATTATACAATTATATTTATTATTAAAAACATTATATTCGAAACACACATGCATACTGATGAGCAAAGACATCTGATGAGTAACAACAGCCGAAGAGTAGAACCATAACACCCAAAGTGTTCATAAAACAATCCACTCTTTCATAATCCAGTTAATTCAAATGCGATTAGAACGATCGCATGTGTATTATTCGATAGACACGCGTTTTAGATTCACAAGGCCTTGCCTCTCTCGCTGAGTGTTGTACTCATTGGACTGTTCCCGCTCATCTCTCTCTTTCTCTTGGCAACTCCACAAGCCTGTCATTGCGACATAGCAAGTCACGTGCTTACACCAACACACACACACTCACACGCGTTCGAAGTTCGAACCACGTTACATATTATTATTGACAAACTTCACAAAGGCTGTGAATTTTAAATAGGCTTCTGTCAAATACGTCACCCATTGTTGAAAGAGACAGACAACAATGTCCAACAGTTGGAATTGACCAACCAGAATGTTTGATAGTTCACCAGTTCACTTAGTTGCTATAATAACGATTGTTTGTCATTTTGTTACTTGACAGAAGTCTCGACTTACTACTAGATATGCATGTTGTTTATAATATTTAATATTTATCATTGGATCATTGAATGTTAATTTATTGAACTCGAAAATACAGAATTATGTTGTAATAAATTATTAACGATAACAGTCGACGATATTAGCCAAGGTTTTAATAAAAAACTCTTGACAATCGAGTTCATCGCTTTATTGATTTTTTAAATCTCAATATAGGATCTTATCTGGTATTTATTCACTTACTCTTTACAACCAACACAGGAAAAGTATAACACTAACGTCAAGTTGCGGGAAAGTGAATCAAATGTTCCCCTCCCCTTCACCACACGTCTCGCACTGCGTGTACTACTTCCGCACATGCGTATCTTGGTGATAATATGCACTGGGAGTTTGGATAAGAAGATATCAGTATTAATGAAATCCACACGAAAGTATTTCGTACATTAATTAACATTGTTTAGTTCACAGTTTAGGTGTATTGTTTGGAAACTGAATAGAAATAGACTGGTTGCGTAATAATTCACGCGCCAGCTAAGTGATAAGCTTTCATTATCGTCTGAGACGTTGTGAATGGAAGTATTATCTCGGGAAGTTCGAACAATAGCTTATAGAGAGCAGCACAATACATATCGAGTGGTGTCACGTGATCAACCATTCGATACATTGCCGCTAGAGGGTATGTTTGTCGTTTTCATTGTTGCTTTGTTCATTGAGCCATCCTAGCAACAATGGAAATTCCATCACTCAATACTGCCATTTTATTGAGTAACATTGCCTCAATGCATAAAAAAAACGTGATAATAATTTAAAAAACAACTGTATTGAATCGCAATCAACAAAAAGTGCATTGTTACATATGTTATAATTTCGTTGATGTGTGAAAAAATTGAATCATCTTACTTTCCAATAGATTTGTTATAGGTATAATAGGATATCGTGATGTGGACCTACACAGTAGTATGATCTTGAATATTTCTAATAGTAAATCAGATGTAAGGCCTACTCTCATGATATACGGTTTTAACACAGAAAATAAAGGAAATTGCAAAAAGAGGATTTCTTCCATCTTCAATCTCGCACATTTGAAATGATTATCAAATTCAAATTGAATTCAAACTCAAACTCCAAGATGAGCGTGATATTTGAATGAAAGGTATAAATTGAAAGTTCTCCGCATATCGAGTTTTAAATTGTTATCTATAGCCTAGTCACTCATGCACTGCCTTCGTTATGCAGCTCTAATTGATTGTATATGTTCGCCATTAGATGAGCATGATCCAGTGATAAGACACGATGGTCATAGACTTCCATTTCACTTACCGAAATAAATCGGGCATCGTTTTCACTTTTGGGGCCGATATTTTGTACGCGGCATGCACAGGTCTACAGGTCAGGAATAACCAATCACTCGAAACTTTTCTGGACATTGGTGGTTTAGATACCAGAATATACGTTGAAATTGTTTTTGAGAAAAATCGGTTCAATCCCTATAAGAATAGCTCAGAAGGAAAGTATTTGAAAACCAAATATTCTTCAAAAACTGAAATTTTCACTGAAAATAGAAACAACATTCCTGCAAATTCTTGGTAATTTTCACAATAATAGGATGATCAATTTCTCATCCCACCTAGATCCCAAGTATCTACGCCACCTAGATACGCCATCGACGCCTCCTCTATCGCCTATATAAGCTAGCTACAGGACTCTGACGGCCTAAGTAGTCGTCTAGTCGATCTCAGTGACTTGGATCGGTTTCATACATCCAGAACCACGTCGCTGTCAGTTGCGTATCCATCGTAGATATAATCCAAGATTATACGATTAAACACAGTCCTGCGTGAGTTTTGATCCTATGTGATCGCGCACAATGAATATCAACAGTTGGGGTTTTGTAATATAATCCCAAAGAATATTTTCATTCTAGATTGTCATACTTGTTCGCTCATCTCATAATGCATATAGGCCTACTACTGTGTTTTCCTAGTTGTAATAATTTGCAGCTCCAATTTGTTTTTTAAACTAAACATTTTCAATTTTCCAATAAAATTCGTTCATTTTCTTAAAATCGACGAACAATTTTTTTATACTTTTTCAAGTCATTTATCAAACCAATATTCACATTCTTCTGAACTCTTATTTAAATCAGATAAAATTGAAAATCCCTCCCTATGGCCTATGCTATTCTTCGGAGATTAACAAAATGTCAAAATTTTATTGGAAAAAGTGTCGGACCGATTTTGTTAAAAAACGATAGGGATGTTATGAAATGTAATCAATGGACAGAAAAAGTGTTTCAATCGAATTAGTTACGTTATTTGATCTGCATGCCGCGCACAAAGAAATGAATGAAAAAACAAACACGGTGTTTTCAATATGAAGTGAAATGGGCGCTCATCAGATAAAAATGTACATTTTTGAGGAAAATAGACCTACTCGATTTTTTCCTACCGCTCATTTTTCAATCAAATTTCAATCTCCAAACCAATATATATACCGCATTCATATTCCCGAACTGAATTGTTGTATAGAATGACACACATCAATTTACCATTCTTTAAAGATTTATTCAAGTAATCAATAATTTGTAATTAGACCAGATTTAGCGAGGGTTCAATTTGACATACTGAAAAAATGGTGTTCGTTTTTTTATGCTTTTTTTTCGGTCCCCACAGGTCAAACGGCTACAGCTATATCTACTTCAAACTTTTCACTATGGTTCTCTTCTAACTTAGATCTGTACAGCTTTATGACATTATCGGGTGGTAGCTTTTATTTTTATGAATTTTAGAAATTTCAAAAATACTCATTAGAATATCACGGCGGAAAAAAAATATTTTCATTTTACAAAAAATTAAATTTTGCGTGAAGTTAAATTACATTTTAATACACATTTCTGGAAATTTTCAGCTTGATCGGGTCAGCCATTTTGAAGAAAAAACATAAAATGTGCTAAATTCGAAGCACTCGAAGCAGTTTTTACCCATTTTTACCCATACTATTACTATCCGCTCGTCTAACAACGCATATATGGCGTTTTCCTAGTTTAAAACAATGGTGGTGACACGGGAGTTGTTACTATCAGAATATCAGGTAGGTACGTAATCTTATCTTGAAGCTCATTTGATACCTACATAGATATAAGAATTTAATCTGTTATCAGATGATCCTAGTAATATTTAGTAGGCCTACCACGCGTCTTGTTCCAAAACAAGAAAATGTCGGTATTGTCGATCATATTGGTTCTTTCTTCAGTATTCTCTTCACTGTCACAAGCAAAAAACATCGACCACAAGCTTGTTAAAGCAGGTAAGTCAATCAAACTATTCCAACACAAAATGAAATATTGGTAACACATAAGACGAGTTTTAGCGAGGGTTCAATTTGACATACCGGTACTGAAAAAAAAGTGGTGTCCGTTTTTTTTTTTTTATTTTTTTTTTTCATGATTTTTTGTCGGTTCTCCACAGGTCAAACGGCTACAGCTATCAACTTCAAACTTTTTTTCAATATGGTTCCTCATCTGACTTGGATCTGTATAGTTTTGTGGCATTATCGGGGGGTACCTTTTTTATTTATGAATTTTAGAAATCTCAAAAATACCCATTAGATTAACATGGCGGAAAAAAAATTATATTTTCCAAAAAAATGAAATTTTGCGTGAAGTTGAATTACATTTTGATACACATTTCTAAAAACTTTCAGCTTGATCGGGTCAGCCATTTTTAAGAAAAATCATAAAATGTGCTAAATTGGTACCATTCGAAGCAGTTTTTACCCATTTTTACCCATACTATTACTATTCGCTCGTCTAACAACTCATGAAAAACTCATCCACACTTTTTCCCCAACTCCTTTCCCTCCGCACCCTTCTAATTCTTCACCCTGTAGTAACGCGCCACATGGCTAGAAAGCGCTAAAAATTGCTGGATTTTAGATTGACCATCGACCAGACCGTAACAGTGGTGTGGATAGGTTTTATGCAGACGTGAAGGGGTGGAATAGAGGTGTGAAGAGTAATTTATCTTCATTCAGTAATGAAACCAGAGTGTCCCGGAAGTATCTTCCGGCTATAGTAAAATACGTTGTTTTAAGTTGTACATATAGGGCTGAAATTATAAACATGGAAATAGCGCTAAGTGGCAAATTAAAGTTTGTTATTACCAAGACCAAGGTTATTCAAGCTATTTGTTTTCAACAAGTATCATAATAAGGCTAGCTGTATTTTTTAATACCAGTGCTTCGATGTGCATGGAATTAATCGAGTTCATCTAAATACCAACTTAGAACAAAGGGATCATGTTTTGCTCCGTAGGTTGCAGCATATCTATCAATGGCGGCCTCCCGGATCCTCAGCCACTCCTGCTGAAATCCGACTTCAGCCACGACGGCTACGGCTTCCATCTCCCTGCTAACTCCACCGGCAACGTTCTCATCGACGTCGGACAAAAGATACGGCTGTCGTGCACCGGAAACAGGAATTACCTTATACCTGTTGGTTCTGGCGTACAGGAAGTAACTGCCGTCTGTGTCTCCGACACTACTTTTACCGTCGAAGGTCGTAGCTTCACTTTCAGAGCATTAGCTTGCCAGTCGAATCCCGTCCACACGGCGAGAGTATCGCCCACAGGAGAGACGTGCAATGGTAACAGGAATAGTACTATCATCGAGATCGGTTTCCTTGTCGGAGATGATTTCATTAAAACCCTTGATATCTGTTTCGATGAAACAAAGAAGAACGCCCTATGGTCTAAATATCAACTGGTAGCTGGGATTTGTGGTTTCCAAAGTGGTTTTCCCAGGCCGTCTAGCTTTGCCTCGGATACTTTTTACCCTGGTATATCACCAGAATCCCTCTACACCCGTAATGGACAACGTGCTTCTGTCAGTAAGATCCTCGGTTCGACTCAACTAGGAGACAAATACATCAACCAAACAGGTAATTACTTCTTATCACATGGTCACTTGACTGCTAAGGCTGACTTTGTGTACGGATCTCAACACCGTGCTACTTTTCATTATATTAACGTAGCGCCCCAATGGCAGACTTTCAACGGCGGTAACTGGAATCAAATCGAGCAAGATGTTCGCCGTTTCGCTGGATCAAACACCTTGGATCTGATCGTCTACACTGGCACTCATGGAGTGACTACATTACCTGATGTCAACAATCTGGAGAGAGAGATATGGTTGTCAAAAGATAATGATAATAATACAGCTATTCCTGTGCCCAAGCTATACTGGAAGGTGGTTTATAATCCAGTGTCAGAAGAGGCAATTGCCTTTGTTGGAGTGAACAATCCGTACATCTTGAATCCGAAGAATGACCCGAGTTATATGATATGTTCTGATGTTTGCAGTCTGGTATCCTGGTTGACCAACGAATGGGAACCAACGGATATCAAACTGGGTTATTCTTACTGCTGTGAAGTCAATGAAGATTTCAGGCAGAAAGTTGAAACGCTACCAGATTTTCATGTTAGCGGTCTTCTTACCAAGTAATAATTTGTAAGCCTACGAAGTGGAATTGAGGATTCGCAATGATTATATATATTTACGAGTATTTAATCGAACGGTGAAAACTGAAAAGTGGTGGATAAGGAGCGACGGAGAGGAAAGAGAAGAAGACGTTTGAACAAAGGCAAGTATAGCAGGGGTCTAAAGAGTGGAGAACTGGAGATGAAACAAGGCTCGAAACGGTCAGAAACATTAAGTATGAATTCTATCCTATAGCTATGAACGTTGAGGAATTCTTAATCTGGCACAATAATTCTGATATCTGGTAAAGCTACATAATATAATTAAATAATGTATTATTTAATATTTAGACATATGTTTGATCCGTATGGATGTAATGCTTTTCAGGCATATTTGATTATTTAATAAACAAATTATTAAAAGGAACTGTACATTACTACATTCAAAGTTAAAGTATCAATTGAAATGTTTTTTTTATCACACCTCGTGATCGTCTCACTTATAATTGTTGGCTACAAGTGACCTACAAGACAAACAAAGTGATACGGAGTTACCATAGTGCTTACTTACTTGAAAAAGTATAGTTTTTATTTGGATAGGCCTATATCCACGAAAAAAGAAGGTCGTCCACCAACAATCCAAAACATAACAATCCAAACACAAATGTAATATCGTATAATTAGGGGAAAAGGACCTCCGAACAACCTAACTTATAACGCTCGCGTCTCTAACTGAGACAAGTGGTCGAGTAGCTAGCACACTGAACCGTAGATCGTAGATCTGAGGCGGGAATCATTCTATTCCCGCCATATAGACGACCATCCTGAAAGGTTTTTTTCGTGGTTTCCCTCCATCGTTCAGGGGAGTAGGTCGTACTTTTCAAGTACTTTTCAATGGAATGTTACAAACCCATGTCACACAAATCGAGTCGACTTTCTTCCGGTATAGGCCCATGCTCTTCAGGCGATCCTCGTTCAGGTTGATACTGGGATGGTTCCTTGACAACAGGGCGCAACTAACTCTTCCCACTATCCAAATCACCTAATCTAATAACCGTTCACATTATCATCCCAAAAATCACTCTCATGTGGTATATCACTTTATGATTCACCGACGCCAATAGATCGCAGTAGTCAGTATAGTGCGTCGTTAAACGGTAAAAGTGTAAACGGTGCAAGTGCGAAATAATTTTTCTTTTAAATCGCGTCTCTAGAGAAACAGTCATATTTGTATTTTGTATAACTGCTGATGACGACGAGGTATTTATTTCGAGGAACAATGATTTTTCAGGATGCGTTTGTAAGTTGACACCATTAAACCATCCATCCATCCATGCGACATGTTTCTTTCACATTCTATCTGTTCTGTCGAGGAACAAATGTCTAACAATCGTTACCAGCAACGCAGTGGACTAGTGGACTATCAAACATGTTTGATTGGTTAATATCAGTTGGTTTTGGTGGACATTGTTGTCTGTCTCTTGCATCTATGATTGACGTCACCTGACAGAAGCATATTGTTAACAATTTGTATTTTTCAGAGGTCACATTTGATGATGATGTTATTAAAAATTAAAGTATAAATACTTTACTATTAATGATGAAATCTGAAAACAACACAAAACATTGATTAACTGTTAAAACATGTTTGCAAGTTTATCCAAAGAAAAACATAAATTTGTCCAAATTGGGTTTTAATGTTCTAATATAACATAAAACATACAAATCATTGACTGGTTGTGGTGAAGAATTGACTATAAAAATACTTTTGTATCCACTTGGATATAGTTTAGACTATGAGTCCACATCATAAATCAACATAAAAAAGCAAGAACTTGAAATAATTCTAATAATGAAAAACAAAATGGAAAATAATACATTCCAATTGAGAATTATATCACTTATAGGCCTATAACTTATATATAAATTTAAGTACATTTTCAAGTATAACCATCCTGCACTTATCGAAAGGTTACAAACTGAATCAAACAATATCTACGAACGGTTTTGAAATAAAGAGGACGTTGTACACATAGAATATAATTAACCTGAAAAATATAGTTGAATGGTATGAAGCATGAACTAAACCTATATGAATGCATTCAACACGCTTTCTTCGTTTCTCTCAAGATCGTCCCTACTCGTTGTTTCGCTCCCTTATAGCCGAGATCTGATTGTTGTTGGCTGCGAACACATTGTTGTTCTGTGGCGTGTAATAAGCCGGCATGGTCGCTTCCAGCATGTTGACCGCGTGCTCATTGGCTGAACCTTCACTCGAATCACCCGAGTCGATCACGAGATCACGCTCGTAAGAGGAAGAACTGTTATTCTGCTTCTGTTGCTGATCGGTCCAGTCGAGAGTGTCTGCATTCTGGAATAAAACAGGAAGAAAATTCACAAAGTCGGTATAATATTATATTATTCAAGCACCATTCGGCACCTAGGCAATTGTATTTGTACCATAGACTAGGAAAACGCCGTGCGTTGTTAGACGAGCGAATGGTAATAGTATGGGTAAAAATGGGTAAAAACTGCTTCGAGTGGTACCAATTTAGCACATTTTATGTTTTTTCTTCAAAATGGCTGACCTGATCAAGCTGAAAATTCTTAGAAATGTGTATCAAAAATCAAAATGTAATTCAACTTGACGCAAAATTTCATTTTTTATGAAATAAAAATATTTTCTTTTTTTTTCGCCATGTTATTCTAATGAGTTTTTTGAAATTTGTAAAATTCATACAAAAAAGTTACCACCCGATAATGCCACAAAACTATACAGATCTAAGTTAGATGAGGAACCATATTGAAAATAAGTTTGAAGTTGATAGCTGTAGTCGTTTGACCTGTGGAGAACCGACAGAAAAACATAAACAAAAAAACATAAAAACGAACACCAATTTTTTTCAGTATGTCAAATTGAATCCTCACTAAAGCTCGTCTAATTAAAGAGATTGTTGTATACCTCATATTTCACCTCCCAAGATGAGCCGAGATAAGACTTGGTATCTTTGTAGGCCAAGACAAGACACTGTAGACTCCCTTTTCTCAACATAATCGATTGATCATCTACTATCTATAATTGTATGCGTTCACTCTTTACAGTTTGTTAAAAGAGTTACATTATAAATTGTAGCGTATACGGTTGGAAAAACAAGTTTTTTAACCGTACACGCCTGACAATTATGCATTATGAGATAAATAGTTATTAGTTACACCATGTGGAAGGTATTGAAAATACCGGTATTTCCTTGTTTTCATAATTTCGACATCTTATACCGTTCAAAAGTTATCACCAAAAAACTGATATTCCGCTAAATCGACTCTCATGGACTATCAATATAACCTGAAATTACTTATAACCGGGACGTTAACTTCCGGTCCGACCAAATAATAACCACTTGAAATAGTACTGAAATACTTGATGCTAGGAACTAACCCCGAAGACCTTCCTCATTGCCGGCGTCGTCAATTTCATTTTAGTGTTCATGATAGTAGTCGTGTTCCCTGCTTTGTGCACATTCGAGTAGTGAGAGAAACTGTCAACAAATCCCGGCAAGCTCCCCAATGTTGTTTTCGTGTTGTTCTGTTGCTCGTCGAATGATGTGCTAGAATCTAGAACTACAAGAACAAAAAGTATCAACACAAGGAGATATAATTGTATCCACGAAAGTATGAAAAATTAGATTAGAAAAAGTGAGATATAATTAATGTACAGCCAACGTGCAAACTAAAATATGTACATTTCCAGTCATGGCAATGGAAATGGCTTCAGGCAATTTATTGTCAATTTACTAACACATTTTATATGTGCATGTGAATATTTCTAGCTTCATATCATGTATTTTCCTTTGAAGTGACATCACTAAATATAGTCACAATGGCGACACAGTCCCGTCATTCCACAAACCAACATTTGAAATTCCATTGGTATCCATCCGTGATTATAACAACTTTTTGATTGATGTCTTATTGGCTGAATTTGAATGAATAATGCGTATCAATATTGAAGTATAAGTGCCGAAGGTCCTACAACACAAAGTTCAAATGGTCATAAAGGTGTTGTAAAGATTGGCACCTCGACCTCTGCGAGGGGTTTACAACTCGAAAATTTGGTGTACACCTGATTTAAAATTTCAAGTTTTCAGGTGATTTCAGGTGATTTCAGGGATTTCAAGTGATTTCAGGGATTTCAGGTGATTTCAGGGATTTCAAGTGATTTCAAGTGATTTCAGGTGATTTCGGGTGATTTCAGGGATTTCAAGTGATTTCAGGGTTTTCAGATGATTCAAGAGATTTCAAGTGATTTCAGGTGAATTCAGGTGAATTCAGGTGATTTCAAGGATTTAGGTGATTTCAGGTGATTTCAGGGATTTCAGATGATTTCAGGTGATTTTAGGTGATTTCAGGGATTTCGTGTTATTTCAAGGGGATTTCATGGGATTTCATGGCAAGTGTACACCTGATTTAACTTTCAGGAGTTGTTAACCCCTCGGACCTCTGTCTCTGACTGAGAGAGAGAGAGAGAGAGAGAGAGAGAGAGAAAGAGAGAGATGAGTTATTAAAATGCTAGAATGGATTACCTGGCAGAGAATCTGTCGCAGTGTCAACATCAGTATGTTTCTTCGCCCTTGGTTTATACTTCTTCCTCTGTTTTTTCACCTTCGGCAACGTTGGTGACTCCTCTTCAATCACCTGTTTCTTCTCGCCTCCGGGACTAGGGCTAGGTTCGTCCCATGGCTGCTGGAAGTGGTCTTTGTGCATTTCCAGCCATGACATGCGTTGCCTAGCAGCGAACACTTCCGGCGTCGTCGGCTGAGCAGACGTGGACGCCGTGGCACTAGTCGGCGTTGCGTTAGCGATGGCTGGATTATAAGGCAGTTGCTGGTACAACGAACGGAACCGTGGTGTGTATTGTTGCTGTCCATACTCGTCTGTTGAAACAATGCACACTGGTCATCAATATTCAATGAGACAGGCCTAAGATAACGTCCAACGGAGTTTCGACTTTCGCAGTCAGGAAGGAAGAACTAAAGCACTCTTTCGAATTTGAAACACGACTAAAATTGAAAGCAACTGCAAAAACATTTTTACGTAAACATAACTTTCATAGCCTACTATTGTATCATTTGTACAATGTGTATCATTTTTGTGTTTACATTTGAGGAAAATTTGAATTAGGCCTATATTGGAGAGATTTTTTCATCAATTTTTTCCGCCCAGCCTAATCTTATGGGGTTTTTAGAAACTTTGAGATGATATATTTCAAAAATGATCCAACCGATTTGAGGCCAAAACTATATGCAGTTCTAAGTTGGATAAGTTTGCATATATAAAAAAATTTTCATGTCGATCAGTCAAACCCTGCGACCTGTGTAGTGCTTGAAAAAAAAAAAAAAAAGACAAAGCTTCGTAAGAGTAGGATGGAATTCGCTAACGCTCATCTTATCATGATATGTTAATAAATCTTATTAATTTGGAACGGTGTGTGATTTTCATTATTGTTGACAATAATTGTACCGGTAACTGAAGACCATTGTTGTTGATGAATGTGTACTTACTTGTGTTATTATAGTTGTTGGTGTATTGTACGTCATTAGGTCCAGAGAACCCTGCATAATCTTGCGTGTTCTGAATGGTCTGATAAGACGACTGTTGGTTAGCGTACTGCATCCCCTGCCACTGAGACTGCACTGGGGTTACAGACTGTTGTGGCAAGTAGTCACTGGCGTTAGCGATAAACTGCCCGACATTCATTTGCTGATAGCTCTGTTGCTGTTGAAGTTGTAGCAGTAGATAAGCATCTTCTTGCTGCTGTTGTTGTTGTTGTTGTTGTTGTTGTTGTTGGAGTTTCTTAGCTGCGATTCTCTCGGCCTTGTTGTTGTGCACGTGTTGTCGAGCGAAGAGGACGTTGTCGACGATTCGAGTAAAATCGTTCGAACATTCTTCTGGAAACGTTTCATCAATTTAAAGGGCATCAAAATTCTGAAACTAGATTTTTATGAATGATGACGTCTCAATTCAGCATCTCAATTTAAGAAATCATAAATAATGTTTTTGTTCTCCAAGAGATCACAACTCATGACGTAGGCAGATTGCGTGAAGAAACATAAGCAGAATCGAGTAACGTCTACGTCACGACTCAGAAAAAAGCCAGCAGGTTTTCGAGGACAAATGAATGAATTATGATTTGTGAAATTGAGATGATGATTTTTAGGGATATAAATATCGTCATTATTCATCAAAATCTACGTTCAGGGTTGTGATATCCGTAAAGTATAATGGAAACACAACGAGGGTGGCTTTTACAGGCGCTCAACAGCTGGGTTATCAGCGCACACAAGTAGGGAAACGTTATAGTTGCGGAGGGGAATACAAATTTGATAATATGCTCACTCTCGAAAACGATTCAGTGTTTTCATTAGAAATTTAAAAAAATAACAGACCAACAATATTTTCTATAAATATAAGTAGGTCTAATTCATTTTATGAAAAAAATGTGTTAACTTTATAATACGAACTTCAATTAATTAACTGTCGTCCCTTAACCTACTCGCCCAACACTGTTAAAGTTTTCGTTTTATCCATCTTGACACCTACAGCTCGATTATCTAGGTATCTAAACTTGAAATATCTATCTGAAATGATTATCAAATCAAAATTTATTTTCAGTTCAACAATCATTCTACTCATTATGATTTTAATTAGGGGCCTATGTGTATTTTGGCACGAGGCAAATGACAGTAGAACTTTCATCACTTCAAATTCAAAGCTATCTCTTCGAACTTGACTTGACAACTTGACTTGACTTGACATATTGACTTTTTAATTTCAAGACAAACTATTTTTTAATTTTTTCTGCCGACTTATTCTCAGGTCCATGAGGTTTGCATTTTTTTTAAATATTGTTTTCTAATTGCTCATCAAATATAAAAATTGTTCAAATAATAAACGCACCCAAAACCACGTGTAAAGCTGCATCTGGAATCTCTGGAAAAAGTTGTTTCAACCGTAAGAAGTTATGAAACGCTGAGAGTTGGTAATTGGCTGTTTCTTCTTGGCTCGTTGGTCTTCCACGCCCTCGTGAACGACTCACACCTCCCCGTCCACGTCTCCCGCGACCACGCCTTGGTGCAGGACCGGTACTACACCCAGGTATCGGTACCGCCCAATCATCCACTGACATCTCATGGAACTCATGCTCAGCCGATTTCCTTTTCTTCGGTTCTCTGATGTTCAAGTCGATGGGTTTACGCGGTGGAGAGGTGTTGGTTGATTGGGAGTCGTCAGAGGATGGTACTTCTGGTAGCGGTACTTGAAATTCTGATGATTCCTCATCATCGTTAAATTCAGGGTCGGTGATTTGATGAAGAGGAGATATGAAAAACCTAGGTTTCCCTGCAGAGACCCGTGGGGGAGGTGCGGGGGGCTCATCGACCTAAGAACAACACAACATTAACGTGGTGATAATGTACCATCCAGACAAAACTATTGGTAACTTTGACAACACATTTAAAATCATACAATTAGCCCATTGAAATGTTTTTTCACTATTCTTATTCCACTCAAATGTGCAAAGAACTAAACATGTGTGTGTGAGGGTGTGTGTGTGTGTTGCCGCCCCGGTAGCTGATAGTCAGCAGAGGCAACGCTTCAGTAACTTGGGCGTGGGTTCGAGTCCCGCATGAGGCATGGGTTTTATTAGTAATCGTACTTTCACCTATCATCAATTCATCGTTTCATTTTCACCCGCTCATTCGTGCCCCCGTATAACCTAGCTGTTGGTGGGGTCGTTATAATAAGCACCATTAAAAAAAGGTGTCGACTATTTAGGCCTATGTTTATCAGTGATTACATTTCCATACGTTCATTTAAATGAACTTGTTTAATACTGAGATGGGTTGACGTTAAGCAGTAGCAGGCCATACCTCCATTCAGATAAGACCGGGGCTCGATTCCCCCCATGGTCGACCTTCCTGACAAATGTTTATTGTGATATAATGAATGGTAGGATGACTTCGTATATATGTTACAACCGTATCCTTCCTAGCCTTGCAAAGACCTCAGAAGGTTCTGAGCTATACACTATATATATATATCTTTAACCTTATAGGTTTACTCTATAGACCTATACCACAAGAAAATGAAAACACTGTGCAGCTCACTATTTTCAATTGAGATGTTTGATTATTAGATTTGAGGTGCATCAACAGCGAAAATATCTAGGTTTATTGTCTCCTTCAAATCAAAACCATTAAATTCTTATTTGAAGGTATAATCCCAGTCCAAAGCACAGGGGCCCAGTTTCATACAGGTGGCTGAAACAAATACAATGTTCTTTCTTACCTTTGCAACCTTAAGTCCCCGACCAACACCGATAGAATGTCCTTTGCTCACTTTTACCTTCATTACTAACACCTAACAACACAAACTATCTATGGTACTAGATACAGTTTCAGCAAGAACAAATAATACTAACTAAACTCGAGAGAAAATGACTAACGTACATCTACAAATAAATGAAATAGCAACAGAACTGACTTCTTTCCTCGGTCAGGTAGAGTACGTGCGTCTCGGTTTTCAACTGACCAATAAGATGCTGAGAATAAGTGACCGAAAGGGGGGTGTTTCGCATTGATTGGTCGATCAAACTGATGACTGCCACGGAATTTCTTGTCACGTGTCCAAATGTTCAACAGGTGGTTATAAAATCATAAGTATTGAAAATCAAAATAACGCCATCGTGATTGTTGGAGCTAATTGTTTGAATTGATTGTTGTCTAACAACACTTCCTTTTAATTTTTAATAAATCACCACTGCTGAATTTCCATCTGATTTAGAGAGAAAGCCTTGACGAGAAGAGGAAAGAAGCCGATGTGGATGGAGAAGTGATAAATGTGCGAACGGCGGGCACGAGGCTCTGTTATGTTCGCGGCACGCGCAGCGCACAGTTTAGGGGAATATCGTGTTCCAGTTCGTGGTAATTTAACAGGAACCGAGACTAGATTCTAGTTAATTGCCTTCTGCTACTACAAATTGTTGTCAATTTGTCGAACCCTACTAGATTCTTCGTAGAGAATGAATATGGTATGTATACTAGTATCACTAAAAGAAGTAGCTCTTCTACCAACTGAGTGATTTTAAAATACTTTGGTAATTCACAATATTGCTATTGCTTTTAGCATTTGAAGCTTTTGAAAGATATAGTTTCGTTGCTCTGTAGTAAACCTCGTTCAGGAAATACATGGTACCCTACAAAAACACAGTTTTGAAAGTATAGATGTTATATTTTGTTTTTACCATGTTGGTAGATGGTCCTTTTCTTTCGTGGATACACTTGTATACTTCTACTTACCTTATCTGTATTATAAACATCGATTCACCAATTAATAGCTATAACCGCAGTTTTAATTGAGAACTTGAACGATTATTTTGGTAATCAAGTTTTTATTGTCATCAAGTTTTTACATTTAAAATACACTCAACAGTCAACAAATCCACAAAGTCTCCAAGGAAGACTTAACTGTGGAAGAAAAAAGAATATTTGAATCTGCATATTTTTAATTTTCACAGTGAATTTAGGAAGAAGGTTATCAATAAAATGTTATCAAATATCAATAGATTGATACATTAGGTGGCAACTATGAATACAGAATGAGAAATATAATTTATACAATGGACCATTTTTCACAATAAAATGTACCAGAATATAACAGAAGATGAATCTAAAAAAGTAGGCCTAATAAATATAAAGCGAGATGAAGTAATAAATATGAATATAGTGGACGACGTGATATTGCATATAATGCAAATCCGATCCAAGTTCTAAGTTAATTGCATTCCCTTACATCTTATTTTAATTGTAATATTGTTTTATAAGAAATCAATAAAACTATGGAAGATTATTACAAAATCAATGACCAGCGTTAAAGAAATATCAATTATTCGTACAATTAGATATAATATTTTCTGGATGTGTGGTTAATTTGAGGATAAACTAAATATTTTCTTCGAATTTAAACCGATTTAAATCAATTTTAATTCAATTTTGAATGACTAAAATCCACTGGATTAGTGAATGACGTAGTTGGAATTGATTATGCCTTCTGGAGTTGGGGACTGGAGAGTCATAGAACGACTAGATCGGTGTATTCCAGGTAAGTTCTTCATTCTTTATAACTGCGACATTCTTTATAACATTCTTCATAGCATTCTTTATAACTTTATAAAACTCAAAATTGTGATTAAAATACATTCGCAATTATGTCATTCTATAAAACAAAATGATTCTATTGAAGATAAATATTAAATAACACTTACTCTTTAGAGGAGTAATAGTTGACTTTTCACCAAAATGTGTAGTCAAAGTAGCAAAAAGCTCATATTTATTTCAAGTGCTGTAAGTTCAGCGAAAAAATATGACAGTATTTTTGATACGATTCGTATTAAAGAATATACTTGTTCAATTAAGCTCAACTTAAATTTTATAGTGCCTCATTTTATTTATGCCTCATTCATTATAAAGTCTTTTATTTTATGAAGTCAGTTTTTTAAAAGTAATTTCAGATATTATAAGGAAGATTTTTTTTTTTTTTAGGTACTCACTGAAACGTTTTTCTGATGATACAGCATTTATGATGAAAATGCTTTAATGATGTCACAATCCTCAATATTACTCCCCCACACCCCATGGAATTATTCATGCGAATTAGGAAAAATGAGATTGGGATATTGAAAATAAGTTTTCATCGATTTTTTAGTTCCCTAAATCCCCTAAAAACCACCTAACCACCTAAATTCTGCATTAAAATATAATTTCATACAAATTATATGGCGCCAACTTATTTTCCTGAAAATTTAAAGAAACAAATCATATGTAGTGTAAATGTGGATGTCACATTAGTGTATACCCCCCCCCCTTCCCTCTTGCCCCACATTGTCACATGGTTGATGACCCCCCCTCGCCCCCGAAATGTGGACGTCATTTATGGACAGCCCCATACTATTACTATCCGCTCGTCTAACAACGCATATATGGCGTTTTCCTATTAATATAAATAATAGTATAGGCTGTCATAAGTGAATCACTTGACCGAAGTCAAAGTGTGTTTCGAAAGTATATATACATGTGGTGGTGCCAGGTTCTTCATTTGTTGTAGTGGTGCCGTGTCGTTTGTTAAATCTGAAACTAACGCCCAGTTTTACGAATCCAAGACCCGGTTGTACCAACTGATGATTAGATATTAATTAGTTAATCATTACTTAAGGTACAAAAATAACATAGGTAACCAAGGGTGATAACAAGTTAATTTGCTAATTTTTGCTTAATTCACTAATCATCACTTGTTACAACCGGCTCTTAGTCAAGTACAAATCCACTAACTATTAGTTAAGGTACGAAAATATCATATGTAACCCACCAACTCGTAATTAATTCCATTAATTCGTAAAACTGGGTTCAAGATGTATTGAGGGTTGTTTTCAATTCAACTTCATTTTTATTCCCATGCCCGAGAGGATGAAGGCCAATGTAGGCAGGGGCGTCGGAACACTTTGAAAGTTGTGGGGGGGGGGGGAGGCAAGCTTAACAATTGCGACCAAAATGATAGCTAATTTTAACAAAGTGGGTTTCAACAGGAAACAACGAGACAAATTGAGTACTGCAAGACCTTTGTCTTGCCCCTCCTTGCCCCCCTTGGCCAAAAGCATTGAGTTCAATGCCAAAAGTTCGGTTCAGGCGCCAGTGATTGTAGGCCATAGAATATGACTTGTCTCCTCTGCCTTCTTTAGCCGAGGGGTTGCGTTGGTCGGCCAGACGCTTTTGGTGTTTCAACTTCTCATTGTTCGAACTTTGAACATTCCCAGTTCCCATCCTACCAGTGTATCCCACTAAATGTACCTATACCGTCGAAATCTTTGTGCCAACCGAATGAGACTAACCTAGAAGTGTTGGAAATAACTAACTTTGTTTACAATTTAGCACAAAATTACGTTTACGTCGAGTCAGCTGTATGCAATCACTCATCTGAAATGCCAATATTTGAGGCGTAGAAGGCATGTCATATAGTTTCAAATTTTACACGAAATGAACAACGATCCGTGTAGGTCCAAGAAATGTAACCTTTCTTTACCGCGGTTCAATGAGAGTACCATGCTGAAATGGAACCGTTCTGAAATAGAAATTGAACCACCATGGTGCAACCACAGATTAAAGAGGGTTCTTTTAATTTGGGAAGAAACTTCTTTTCTCTTGGTGCAACCCTCAATAAACACAACCCTCATTACTTCTTGCCTGAAACGTACTCTCTTATAAAATTCCCATAGAATGTAACTAAGTAATAATAGCCAAAGTAATGTAAAATGTACTTTGAAAAGATTATCTTAAATTTGAACTTGAAAAAATAGAATAACTTCAAGAAATAGTGTCCTCTCTTATTTAAATGCCGTCGACGTCTTCTCTTGCGGATGCGTCCTTGAAAAATGCGTTCACCTTTGTTGCATACGTGTAATGGAGACAGAGCCAAGATGTCGCCTAAAATAATTGCTTTTCTTATATCTATAAATAAGTATAGAATTGAACCGAGACGTACCTCTCTCCCTCTCTTTCTCTCTCTCCCTCTCTCTCTCTCTCTCTCTCTCTCTCTCTCTCTCTCTCTCTCTCTCTCTCTCTCTCTCTCTCTCCCTCTCTCTCTCTCTCTCCCTCTCTCTCTTTTTATGTGCCACATGTTTGTACCAGGTGACCGAGGTTCTTATTTTCGAAACTCCACTAATGTGGTTTAATGGCGGATTTGCGTATCACTAATTCGTTCTAGGAAATATTGGATGGTTTGAGATTTGGTATGTTGGTTTATATTTTATAGTACGCCAATAAAAGATCGCTTTCGATTTTTGAAGCTATGAGTGGTAAAATGAGTGAACATCATTCCATTATTATACCAGCTCATTTGTTCAATATTTAAGAGATCGTGGGAATAGATTTAGCGAAATATCAGTTTTTTGGTGATAACTTTTGAACGGCATATGATATCGAAATTCTAAAAACGAGGAAACACATATAATTTTCAATGCCATAAAGATGGTGAAAGTAATAACTATTTATCGCACATCGCATAAAATCGTCGGGCGTAAACGACAATCAGGCGATTTGAGATAAGTAGTTACTTATACTCTTATAATATTATAACATCATAATAAGAAGTAATCACATTCAAGATACATACATACTTAATTGAATAGGCCTATATTAAAGGGTTATAGGCCTACAATTTATAGTAAACTAAAAAACGAAGCAAACAAAATTATATATCATTCATAATCTATCATAATATATCATAACCCCTGAAAACACTTATGGTGGAAACATTATCTCATTTGGTGTATATTCAATTTTTTATTTTTGATAATTGCTCAAATTTCATTATGAATGTTTCAGCCTTTTGCCTTTAATATATATTGTTAAACTATTTATATCCTCACTCCTCGAACGAGAATGGTTTTATCTTTGAATCTGATCTTAGTCTTACAATTATTACAACATCACTTTCATTTATATATTATATTATTTAATATTTATTTATTATAAGATCGCCCTCGTGGTGCCCCGTTCAAACGATCTAATCTTCCATCCATAGCCTTAATTGGGGAACAATGATTTTGTATCAAGTTTCGATGTTATTAGAAAAAAAAAAAATCATGTATTACAATACTAATTTTATTACATAAATATTTGGGTAAGAATATTTGGGTCAAGATCCTCAAAATAAAGCACATGCAGTATTTAATAAAATGCTATCCCTAATCCTAAACCATTTCAACGCATCATAATCTGAAACAGAAGCGACCATTTAAAAAAGATGTATCAATTGCGTGATAACTTATTATCAAGAAATTGAAAATGTTCTACAACGATTTTCGGGGGGAATTGACATTTTCAAGGGAAAGATACATACATTCCACAATAGAGTACATAAAGCCTATTTGTGCTTGTCTGTTGCATAAACACAATGATCAGCAAACACGTACGTGCATGAGCAAAAAATAAAATGTCAAATTATAGTTACACTATGGCATCGTTAACTGTAAGGAGCAAACTGTATTTCTTGCGGAAGAGGAGCTTTAAAAGGAACTGGAAAAGGCCTAAGAATGAACGTACACACTGGCGTCGGAACCGGGGGGGGGTCAAGGAAAAGGTCTTGCAAGACTCAATTGGTCTCGTTTCCTATTGAAACCCACTTTGTTGAAATTAACTGTCATTTTGGTCGCAATTGTTGAGGAAAGTGTTCCGACGCCCCTGAACGTACATATACATACAACATAGAATATAATAGTAATAAAGATATAGAAAAAGGGATGAGGATGAAAGTGAGAATGTATATAATAAGTGGATACGAAATAAACCCTCTTTCTTTTTGATATCGAAATTAATTGAATGGCGAGTATTCTAGAAACAAATTTATACAAGACGCACTAAGATAGTACATTACAATAACGTGAAAACCCATGTTCTATACTATTCATTTTTTAAGGTAATTTTCAAGAATAGAATATTGTTGTAATAATAAAAGAAGTATGCTGTAAGTTATGGTTATATATAATGCGTGCGATCAACGCGAAAATAGATTGAATATTGTTTACTTAACGACCCCACTACTAACAGCCTAGTTATTTGGAGATACTATAATGAGAATGTTATATGAATGATGAATTATACGGGACTCGAACCCACGCACGCTAGTTGACTGCGGTTTAATTCCGCCGAGTTTTGACTGACTGAGTCAATTATTTATCAACGAGAATATATATATATATATATATATATATATATACACATGACGAATCATTATAATGTATATTTCAATTTCAATTATTTTAAATTGGTAATCTACTTCTCAATGAGAATAACTAATTATTATTATTGCTGCTGCTGTTGTTGTGTTGAGTTAATTGTGTGACGTTATTAATTAATTGCACGAGCTGGTCTGTGCAACAAGTTCTTCTTAACACTGTCGTTGACAGCTTGACGCTTTAAACTCGGCCTGCCATAGTGTGGCTTATGGTCAGACGAGTAAGCAGCACGAAGCAAGCAACGAGAGAAGCTAAATCGAGAAGAGAGTTATTCGAAATAGCGTTGGACCAAAGACTTACATATAATATATTATTCGGTGGACGTGGTATATGGATGTGTGTTTGCTCAACTCGCTCGGTTCTAACATTAAATATTTATATGACAAAAGATTCAATTATTCTGATTGACCTCAATAATACGATAACATTAACTGGAATTAAAGCGGGAAATCCAATTTCTCTAAATTTCCTCTTAAACCTTGTGATTTAATAAAGATCTAGATTTAGATTTGGACGTGTAAACACAAGACGCTATTAACAGTTACAGTGTAAACGGACGATAGTGAACGTTCTTCCAACAGTAGTTTTATTTAACGCGGGATCGGTGAGTACAATAATTGACAATTAATTACTGGTTTAACTGACTGTGTACAAATATATATGACAATATATATTGTGTATATATGCAAATATTAAAAAGTCTCTTTACCACAGTACAAACATAACATTTATCGCTATGCTTTACAAAATGTATCTTTATAGTACATTCAGTTTTAGACATTTTGAAAAGATCAGTTCAAATTTTTAAAATCATTTATATTCAATTAATTAATTTTTGTTTCCCTCCCCCCCCCTTTCTTCCTTTTTTATATGTAGCTTTATTTACGTTTTTATTTACTCCTCTACATAAGGCCTATTAACACATTTCCTCTTTTTTTACTTCCCCATAGCTCTAGGTTTTTATTTGTTATTTCATACGCTAATTATAGTTACATTTTCATTTTTATTTTCATTTTCTTGATTTATTACCGTTATTCTTTTTATTGTATCATTTGTTAATTATTCTGTGTCGTTCTGGCAGCCACTGAATGAGATATGGCAGAAATATTTTTATATAGCACGATCCGATATTTTCGGAATTCGATTCGATATCGAATTGGGATAGGCCTATTCGATATTCGATTACTTCGACATCGAAACTATGATCGATATCGAATAGCAAAATTGGAAATAGTTCAAATAAGTAATAAGTCGAATAACCAATTAAGTGACGAAAATGTGAAAAGTGAATCAAATAAATGATAGGGCTTTCGTGGACGGTTTCTCGTTGCTGTCAGCGATGGTGTATAGGCCCTATACTGCTGAGTATGTGTATCTAGGGGAAGGAGGTCGACGTGCTCGTAATGTGTTCTTACAACTACCATCAGTATATGATTGTTATAAGATAACTACCAGATTGGCAATCACTTTCTCTTTGAATAAGGTATACTTACCACCTTGAGAGTCAAACAATATTTCGTATGTTATTGTAAAATGGGTGGAAAATAAACTGAAACTGAAACAGCTAGATGCATGATTGTTTGACTGCATGATTGAGAATCAAATGACTAACAATCTAGCAATTTTTTCGTTCGATATTTTCGATTCAATCGATAATTTTTATTTGATTCGATATATATTTAAAATTGAATATTTCAATACATTTCGATGATCGGTATTAAAGTTTCGATATCGTTTAGAATTTTCATATCGAACGACAATCCTATTGTCTATGTATGCTATACTATTTATACGCTGACACTGACAGTCTATATTATATATAGGCTATACCGCTATACCAGCTGTCTATACGCTGACTAAACTTCTGACGCTGACTAAAAGTAGGATTAACATATAGGAACGTTTTCCCCAAAAAAGTATAAGTGAATGAAGAATTGAAATTAAATTGAATTATTGCTTTTATTTTATCAATCATTAATTATATAATCTAAAAATCTTGTATCTATAAAATTATAGCCTTACATTTTTATTTTTTCACAAATTATACAACAAACAGAACTCATCAGGAATGTAACTTATGATCAGGCAAGGAAAAAATGAAAAAGGCAGCACTTTTTTTAATTTCTTCTCGAAATGCTTCGTATTTATATATATATTATAATTCAAAATGATATGTTCATTAGAATAAAATTGTGTAAAATATACTTATCTCAAAAGTTCTCTCTCTGCTCCGCTCTCTCTTCTCTCTCTCTCTGTGTGTCTTCTTTATTCTATATAAATTCCTCAGAGATTGATCGTTCAGTATCAAGCCCATTGAGAAAAAGAATAAAATGTACCTTTTTCATGCCCCTTCCCCCTTTACCCCAACTTTTGTCCAAGGGGGGCAAGGGGGGGGGGGGAGAGTAAGAAAAAGGTACTTTTTATTTGCTCATTGCTCTATGGAGGCCTAATTGAAAATTTAATAAGAATAATCATTTGGAAAGAAATAAAGAATACAATTAAGAATCAGGGGAAAAGAAGATGCTCAATAAGTTAATTGATAATTCCTGTTAACATCATATTAATTTTCCATTATTCTTTTACTTATTCTTTCACTGTTTACTCAATTTGTTAAATGAGTTACTCTATTTCCAATTATTTTCTCTTAAAGAGAGGGGGTAGAGGGGGTAAGATCGTCTTGATGGTGTCCTATATTTTATCATCCCTAGCCTTAGCCTAGTTGGGAGCAACTAATTGTGTCAACTTCCTCAGTATTTAAAAAAACAAAGAAAAAAACAGAGATTTTCGAAAGTTCCAGCGACCGACAGTCTACGAATCTATGTAACCCAATTTAAAACTATCCCCTATCTTATGACACTAATTTAAATGTGAAAAGTCATTGCCAAAACGTATCTTGTCACCTATTCTTCTACGGGAACAAAGTACTATGCCTCGTGGTCATCTAATTACGTACTAGCACACACTCTAATAATAAACAGTCAAGCGATCGAGAGCAGTTGGACAGGGCTACTATACAGGCCAGTAGGAAGCAAGTAGGCCGGGAAACACATAATAATAATAATATGTACGTAACTTGGCAATGGCTTGGTCATTGTTGGAAGTGCAACCGCCTCGTAAAATAATTAGTGCTCGTATGTATTACTATTGTGTATGCAGAGGTGAAACGTGAGATACGACATTGTTAAAAGTATATCAAAGTCGATAGTTGTGGTTGATAATTGTGATAATGGATGTAAATATGGAGGACATAGATGATGATATGGTAGATCAAATTAATGAAATTGTTCAGAGAAATGGAAATGGCGATCAGGATTGTAATTCCTTGTCGAACTTCTTCGGTTACTGGTGAGTGAGTTGATATTAGAATTACATTTGTTCTAAGTTGAGTTTGTCTAGTTGAAATAATTGGTTTAGGTTTGGTTTATTTGAATAAACGACATTAATTTTGGGATATAGAAATCAGAATTATGATTCAGTAGAAACACAGATATTTTAATATTGTTTAATTATTGAGGATCTCAACCGCTGAAGTTGAGCACTGAAAACTGAAAAGGCAGAATTTTTAGTCCATAATTATTATAATGATAGAGAGTGCACTGTAGAGCATGGAGTGGTTTACACGTATACTATATTACTTATTTACTTATAGGTATTAAAAAGGTGTTCGACGGTGAATTTAGAATTTTCATGTCTCAAATAGTTTTTTTTTTTACAGAAGACTCATTTTTGTACTATCGACCCAGTCATATTTTTGTGCAAGAATGTTTGTTTTGTTTATATCCTCAAAGTGGAGAAACCTTCTAATTGAAGCTAATGCCGGAAGTAGAGTCTGAAAAGACGGTGGTTATTTTCAATCAGTGAATTGTGCCAAACTCTTTAATCCGAGTAGTCTTGTGTAATCCTTAGCTTTACTTATCTTAGAATAGTCTTCTATCAATATTGCTATCCCGTAAAACCATCAAGTGAACGTACCGTTAAGTGGGTGGGACAAACGAAGGAAGAAATGATTGAACATACTATTTCGATTGAACTGAATTTTCATAACATTTTCAATCTCTGTAGATTTTTTTTAAATTTCTTCCTCGGGGTTACCCAGTAAATTCTTATGGTACTTTTAAAATGTAAACCTCATTATCACAAACTGTACGAGCAATTTTACTCGAAAATTATATAGGGACGAGATAAAAGTGAGATGACAACGTTAAAGCACTTTTGGGACACATGCAATCATACATAGGGGGTGGATTGCAAGAACGAAGTTTAGACCACGGTCTACTTTAGACGCCGTCTAGGAACAAAATAGTGATTGCCCCTGCATATAGAGCCTCTGCAATGCTATTTTGTACTTAGACGGCGTCTAAAGTAGACAGGGGTTTAATCTTCATTCTTGCAATCCACCCAGGGAATCGTTCGAATGAAACCAAGGAGCGGGCTGCTTTAGTATCGATTTTGAGTTATAGAATCCCAGGTCTATTTTTGTATGAGATTTCCATATTATTTCTCGTTTAGCCTGCGGACAATAAACAGACCAAATTAAACAAATTAGGTACTATATTTTCATTATGCGTGTGAAATAGGGTATGTGTATCAATTACACGCCATATATTTATAGAATATTGAAACAATATTTTAGCGTCTACTGTTTTAGTGTTTGTTTTTTTAGTCTTCACGATATTATGCAACAACGATTGACGTCAATAAACTGTCGTGATGGTCATATTTTCTAAATTTAATTTTGTAACACTTTCTTAAATTTTACAATAACAATTTACAATATCATACAAAAATGTGTACGTTTAAATTAACGACAAAATACTTACAAATTCACATCTTTAAGCTGAAATATTTTAAGCCTATTCTTCACTTCTTCACAGTTGATTCGTTTTATTATCATACATGATAATACATACATACATAATACATGTTAGACATACTATGTAGGAACTATAATGTAGGTCAGAAAACCCCGAAAGTCTATAGGCTAAAACCAATCTTAAACAAGAAGTTAAATATTGCATTATCTTTCTAAAACGTTCCTGGTGTTTGACAAGAAGTATAGTAGATCTGTCTAGTTGACCTAACATTAAATATCTATTTCAATAATAGGCATAACATATAATAGACATTTATGTTACCTAGTAGGCTTATTGTTGAATATATTTTATTTCAAGACATTCATGCAGTTCTGTATCAACAATAGGAAGAGCTATTTACCTTGTCAAACTGCCAAACACGCATTCTGCTCACATTTCGAAGGTTTCTTACAGCTATAGCAACTAGCCTCAACTCGCCTATAGTCTCTTGCTAGGAGTTACAGGAACTCTTTCTAACTTGAAAACATTGCATAATTAGTGGCTAAATGAAACTGCGTACACACATTTCGGAATGAGCATATACGTAGAACATGTCAAAACACAGTACAACACTTTTGAGATATGTATATTATGCAACTTGCTGTACAGTAATGCCACTCGGGATAGCATCAGTGCAGGAGACAGAAAGAATCATTTTGAAATGTCGAAAGTCCACAAAAATGAATCTTGAAACAATGAATTAGATTTTTAAGCTGATAATAATTATTATTGTGTATTGTTCAATATACACAACGAATAAATTATTTTAATTCTCTTAATGAATGTAAAAAAAATAATCAGAAATATGTTTGATATAGGCTTAATTATAGCGTCTAATTGACCATGATAATGCTTTAAAAGTTTAATTACGGTAATAAGTAGTACATCCGTAAAGACAGACCCGTTTAGTGTTGAATGCACTAGTACAGTGGTAAAATTGAATTGATACTATCTTGGTAAAATACAAAATTTGAATAAAATGAGTGCGTCACGTTTTAATATTGTTTCTATTACGTTAATCGTATTTCCGATCTAGAATCCATGTTTTACATTTGACAAAAAAGGTTCGCTGCGGACAGGATTCGAACCTGTGCGGGCAGAGCCCATTGGATTTCGAGTCCAACTCCTTAACCACTCGGACACCGCAGCTTGTAGAAATCGGGTCAGTTAATAGTCAATATGGTGGTTCGTGATTATATGTCTCTCTTGAAATCATTAGATTTATTAGTAACTTCAATAAACATGCCAAAATTCTGCACACAAATTATTATTCCGTATTTTATTGACATTTATTCGTAATTTTGTTTCTCTCCGTAGCCATATTTGTAGTTCTGCTACCAGCCGCATGGAACCATTCGCGTTGAACAGCTGTGCACGATTCCCCTCCCCCCTCCGCGCAACTATGGTACCACGCATTCCATTGGCAGCTATATTACAAGCGGTGTACCGTCGCTCAATTTTACATTTTGTAAAGAATATCAAATGACGCCTAAATACAAATTATCATAAAAAAAAATCGTACAATTCGAATTTACCAATAATATTATCTGACTCCCTTCTCAGCCCAGAAACTCACAAACGAATGGACGTAGAAAATATATCCTTTTTGTAAAAACATTATTTACCATCCTTACCATAATTTTACCGATTGTGTCTATATTTATAAGTAGCAGGAAATTTATTTTCCCCCAATTCTAGATATTATTCTAAATATTTATTCCATTATTCACATAAAGGATCTGAAGAGAATAGTCATTTTGCATTCCATTTCGCAGGTCCCAAGAAAATATATGATTGTACTTTTTATCAAAATCAAAATTTTGATACCTATTATTATTCAGAAAATAGTAAATTCGCTATAATTTCGTATCTAACACGTCATCGTAAGGGGACACGTGTTAACACATTATTTGTCCAACATCGTTTGCAAGACAACTTATTAAAATCTCGTATTTTGTTGTGAAACATGCTAGATTTATTACTGAGCTGTGGTAGACAATGGCACTGATACTGGCTGTTGCCCAGCTGCACGTAGGAGATATAAATAGACATAGGAAGTACACAGGAATGTGCAACCCATAACTGTCGTGTGCAATGCACTTGCTGTTCTTTGTTGTACCTGACTTAGCCACTTTGAAAGGTATTATTGTGTTTTTAATGGAGTCATTTCATTTTCAAATGTAGAATCGAATCGATCGAGTAAATAGCCGTATTGTCATCTCCTTTAGGGATACTCTATTATAGTCATTTACTTTTCTTTCCACGAAGTAATTGCTCCCCAATAAAGGCAAAGAATAATAAGGTAGGATCGTTCGGAACGGGCACAGCAAAGACGATTGTTCTACCCTAAAAGCAAATAAATAATTATTTATACCTATAGAAAACTGCTGCATACTTTCCAAACTTGTAAGATGAGCGAGATTTCGATATGTAATGGATGAAATATCAAGATGAAATATGATGGAATATAGCTCTAAATAAACACCTTGATTTCGAATATATTAATCTCATTGCCTTCCTGATTTATCTATTGATTATTTAATTGTTTTATGATCTAATTGGTTGTACTTGTTGATATCCTTCATATTTTTCTTAATAATTTATGTAAACTTTAACATTTGTGAGCTTTAGTTTCAATTGTCTGTCTATGGCTTTAGTTGATGTAAAAAAACTAAAATACAACAATCTAACATAATCTATAACCTAACCTAAATTAATCTAACCTAAGACCTAGGTGCAAAATGACCCGTCTGTCGACACTCCTCTAAAAACCCTAACAGTAATTCATTCTAACTAGACCAATTTTTAGTGAAAAATGTTTTTTTGGGGGAATAACTTTTGAATTGTATATAATATATCTAAATTCCAACATGAAGAAACCTTATAGACCATGTATGCACGAATTATATTATCTATGGTCTAATGTGGTCTATTACCTATGATCACATAGGCCTATATCTTAATTACCTGAGATAGTGTAAGTATAAAAACTATTCAACATAGCATAATTTTCACATTCCTACATGTGAAAACTCAATTTTTAGCTCTATGCCTGTAAAAGTGATCCAAGGTTGTCAGAATTTTGTTTCTCATCATTTTGAAGGTTATATAATAGGGAATTGATTTTGAAGGTATATTAAAGAGGAATGTGATGAGATCCTTCATGATAATTTTGATACCTCTGCATGTTCAAAACTGATCACAAAAAAAAATAGTATTTTGCTAAATCGGCTCTTATGCGCTTTTAACTCTTGCACCAAATAGCTGGGCGGTGGGGAGGGAGACCGGTAAAAGTTATATGAAAAACACACTTTATCATGACATGGGAGCTGAATTAACCTGCAGTATTATAATGTATACCCTTCCGGCGTGGTGAACTACAATTATTAAATTTCATGACTAAATCAACATTTTTTTCTCTATAAAGAATTTCTCCAAAGTGACGTTTTTAATAAGTGTTGGATTAATGACAAGTTGCATGCGATCAAATGAACACGTGACGCTGTCGTGTCACGTGATACTAGTTTTATGATAGAAATACCTGTTTTATATACACCCCCGATTTAAATATTGCTTGTGTGATACAAACTCGAGTCAGTAGGCCTAACAAGAAAAGCAGAAGTTTCAGGCAAACGGGTTTACAGCATGTTTATATACCTACTTCAGATCACATATAAGATTTTTCCGAAATTCGAATTTAAATACACGATATCCATTTGTGTGTGTGTGTGAGCCGTAGGCCTACGTATGCACGTACATGAATTATTACATAGCTAATTTTTATAGTCAGTAAATTTTCTTCGAATGCACTTTAATTTGACTAGGTCGACCATTTTAAGTGAAAGCAAGTGTATAAAACGTATCAATTAGAATTAGAATGCCGTACTATGAAATGAGAAGGAACACGCAGTTCCCGGTTCGACTAGCAAAAATATAGAAACTTTGTGATTAAACTCTTGTAGGTCCTATCTATAGCATTGCAGTTAACTTTTTATAGACTCCGATTTAGCTTCACTACAGCCAGAAGTAGGGCTAGTAGACAAGACATAACTTGGAAAACGCAGGATGAGCGTGATTTTATATGAAATGCAATCAAATAAAATGGTATACGCCGGAATACGCTGTACCACAAATAGCTTTTTTGTCTGTGACTGTACACGCACGCCTATATACTTCGTCCGCACAAAATTACAGATAAAGATACACTGGGGAAAAAGAAAGGTTTACGGTAAGATAAGCGAGATTTTATATAAGAAATGTACTGTAAAAAATGGTGAAGGTGTACATACTCTGATTTCGAATCTATATCGCATCGCTGCCTTTCTGATTCCTCTGTTGATAATTTCATTCGTTTTGCGATCCAATTGGTTCTTACCTGTTGATCATCTTTCAATCGCTATCTTTATATTTAATTGATAGAAAACAAGACTCCCATATCCAAGACGGCTTGTATACACTTCGTGTGAAACTTCGGAATAAGGTGTATTATTTGTGTGCTGAAATTCATCGGAAATTTTAATTTATTCTGAGATAATTTTTTTTCCATTTTTTCCTTCTGCAGGGTTATTTTTACATGGAGGTTTTAATAGAAAAGTGGTTCGACCGATTGCACCTCAAAACTATAATAATTATCGAGATAGATGATGGTATATTCCAAAATTCAAAAAAACGAATTCAAAAATATCTAAAAATAAATGTCTTCAGTTTTACCTACCGAGGGCGAAAAAAAAGATCTTCGTTTTGTTCAAGTACTGTAAAATTGAGTCTTCGCTTAATTCGCTTATTCAAAAATAATTCATTAGCCCAACACTAAGAATATATAATTGATACGTAGGCTACTATCACTTCATAAATGTCAATTCTGCTGTACTTTATATCTTGTCGGTTAGAACTTGGAAGTTATTTTACCGTTTCTCTACAATTTCTTTTTGAATTATTAATTACAATAATAGCCTACTGTAAGTAATTTACAGTTGTAGTGTACTTTTTGAACTAAAAAAATAAAGACGTTATGATTATTTACCTGGACAAACGTTTTGCAAAATGCCGTCTTTATATAGTTGAAGCTAAACTTCGTTTACATCTCAAGTCTGTTTAATATGAAATTACAGTGGTTTAACAGTTTTAACAATAACTGACTACTTACAGCTGTAAGTGCCTACTTACGTCACACTCATATGCTGATATGCATGGCAAGTTACAGTTGTAAAGATTCAGATATTTCATTCTCATTGCCGACTGCCGACAAATGTATATGCTTCGGATCATAATATGTTCTCGGTTGATGACGATTATACAAAACACGTGATCGACTTTCTGAGCAAAATTCTCTAACAACACCACATATTTATATACACCTTCAATCTCTATTGACTTTGTCTTCATTATATATATTGCATAAAAGTCCGAATAAAAATCATTGATAAAAATAATTGACTGATGTAACCATAAGAGCACGTGCTGCGTTTTCCCGACCGGTAAACTGTTTTTTCTGGTAAAATAACTACCCTATAACAGAATTTAGTGTGTATTAAATAAATTGTTAATAGTTAAATATACTAAAACCTCTCCTACCTACAATCTAAACTACCAGAAATATACTAATTAAAAATATAATTATCTTATAATCCAAGTTTTTATATTTTATACTCCTACAATGACCTACCAGAAAACTGGCTCAAGGTTATGATGGGTAGGGTAAAATTGTTTGCCCTACTTAGACTAATTTTTAGGTAGTACAGTCGTACATCTAATATAAAATCATTCTATTTCGAATTAATATATTCCTGGTGGGATAGTAATTGCGGGAGGGGTACTTGATATAAATATAAATTAATCATTCAATAGATATTAAATTCTATTGTAGGCACAGGCTAGTTTTCACTTTTCAGTATACGGCAAATTCAAGTAGGGAAATTTACCGGTTGGAGAATCGGAGGCACCCCAGCCTGTAGGTAACAAAACAACTGCATTAAAAGAATTGGAATAACAAATGCACGATAGAAATTAAACGATATAAGATCATCCCATGATGAGTTATTGGGACCAACATCTATGAATATAGGTGATACATCAATGAATAAAAATTGAATTAAATTGAATATTTCACTACAAAATCATCTAATTCCAGCTCTATATGCAAGTATAATTCTAATGTATTTCATGACGTAATTGAACAATGTACAGCACATAAATCAACCGAATGCCCATTTTTTATAATTGAGCCTGTAAACATGTATGAAGGCCATATAAAGATAGACCATAATAATGACTCCAAGACAATGACTAGCAAATAACAACAATTAACTCTTGTATGTGCTCTTCTATATAACTGCTCCTGTAAGCACATCTGCGTGCGCACGCTAATCCTCGCTTGCAATCACGGACATAGGCCTACTGCATCAAATAGTTTAATTAATCTTACTTACTAGTACTACCGGTAGTTCGCTAACCTTAAGAGTCCACGATAGTCGATTTAGCGGAATATCAGTTTTTTGGTGATACCTTTTGAATGATGGTATGAGATATCGAAATTATATAATATAGAGAAAACACATATATTTTTAATACCTTCGGTGTAAGTAAGACGGTGTAAGACGGTGTAAGTAATAGGCCTAACCATTTATATCATATCGCATAATTGTCAGGCGTATAGGTTGAAACATGTGTATTTTTAACCGTATACGCCTAACAATCAGGCGATTCAAGGTAAATTGTCATTGTTCACACCAGCGCAAAGGTATTAAAAATATATGTGTATCATTTTATTCAGAATTTCGATATCTCATATCGTTCAAAAGTTATCACCGTTTTACCATTTAAAACTGATATTTCGCTAAATCGACTCCCATGGACTCTTAATCTTATACTTACAACCAGTAGCTTACTACCTTAAACAGACGTGTGTTATTACGCTGTGAAGATGTGCATTTTGATTATCATGCTAGTTATTCATGGTCAACCAACAATGGCAGTTGCATTCTGTTTTGTTTAGTGATGACCAAGACGAATGTTTTCTGTTGACCAATGTCAAATGATAGACCATACTAAAGTGGCTCTAGCATTTGTCTTCTAACCATAAACCATAAGGAATTATAATTTTTAGATGCTGTCTCATATTGTAATTGGTAATCACCTTATACTTTAGTACATTTGAGTTAAGTTCAGTAGAACAGTTATAGTTATAGTAAATCAAGTCCGCTTGTCCTGGCTTTCAAAATAGAAATTGTGTATAAATAAACAATCTATATTTGCGTGATAAAAATCAGAGAATATAATTTCAGAAATTTATTTTAGAAATTTAATAGCAAAATCCAATGGAATTTCCAAGGGAAATCATTTCTGTTATTATAGTGTTAATTATCGTACTTATAATTATAAAATAAAATAAAAACTTGAAAATAAAACCTCAATAAAAACTTCGTCAGTAATAATTTATTAATTACCACAAACTTTTCTATAGTTGCTAATACCCTGACCAACAGGCAACATGCTATCTCAACGAAGAAGTTTTCAAATTTGGTCAAGTCCTATTTGAAATTTGGCCGTTGGCCAGAATGTTATCAGAAACTATAAACAATTCTATTCTGAATGCATTATTGAATGCAATAAAGTTATTTTGTAGGTTTTATTAATCTCGCTGTATTGACGCAACGTGTATTATATGGCCGGTATCTATACATGTGGTAGCTCGGTGTTCAGGGCTGTTGGCTAGAGTCGTTGCTGTTTTATAAGACAAAAAGAAAGAAAATGAAAGACCGTGGTGAAGTGGAGCATGTTTCGTACTCTGATGACGTCTATTGGCGTCGCCAGAAATAGTCGAGAGAGGCTCGATTAGCCGTCGGTCTCTCTTATAGCATATATAAGAGAGAGAAGGAAGGATAGAGAGAGAGAGCGAGAGAGAGAGAGGAGTGATTATAACACTCACTAGAGGCGAGACACACTTTCTTACTCGTATAAGTCTTAACACATTATGAAGCAGTGAGAAATGATAGAAAGAAAATAGAAAAAAGTAGAAGAGAAGAAAATAATGGTTTAAATTATTCTAAAATTGAAAATAATTAGAAAAAATTTCTGGATAAAGAAAATAATAGTATTGAATTATTCTAAAAATAAAACATAATGGAAAATAATTTCCAGATAAACTCGAGTGCTCCATGAATTATTCAATAAATAGGCCTATCACAAAAAACTATCGCTTATTTTTTTTTGGTTCTGAAATTACTTATGTATAAGTACACCCGTGTAAGGATATTTCAAATAAATAATAATAAAGTCAAATACTGGGCGTGCCTATGAATGGATAAGCCATTCAATAATGTATTGTAAGTATAATTTAGTATTTTCTCTCATATATGATCTATTTGTTTGTTGCTGCTTCTCTCTTCTGTTTTTTTGTTTCTTTTGTTTCGCTCGTCTGACATGCCCTTCTCTCTCCCGTCTTATAGGCTCTCTCTCTCTCTCTCTCTCTCTCTCTCTGTCTCTCTCTTGCCATACATCTCCACTTGAATCAAGCAATGTATCATACAGGTTCACCAGCTTTATTCATGATATCATAGGCGACTTATATATGTATGACGAACCTCCGCTATTACTCAAAACACTTCATAAGACATTTACCTCAATACTACAAAGCCTTCTAATAACAGATCCACTTTCGTTTTCATGACATATTGTGTTCCCAACTGAGTAATGCGTCATCCACCGCCTTCCTTGTGTATAGCCACACAGTCACAGTTGCATCTTAGTGACCGTGACCTAATTGGTTTGACGCGACATCAACTGTCGTTTCTTAGAGATAGCTTGCCAAAATGAGGTGGACCATCCGACAGGGTGGTGGTCATTAGTGGTGTGTTCGAAAAAGTTCCAATACATGCAAATGTAAGATGAGCGAGATATTTTATGAACTGTACTCGAAAACTATACACACAGCTTGATTTTGTAAATATCAAGTCTAGTCGTTCACTGCTTTCGTTATACAGCCCTACCTGTTGATCATCCGTAAAATTTCATCCCTTTTCATTTTCTTAAAAACGACCAAATCAAATTTGTTTACTTGCATAGCAGACGCAATGTTACCAACCTACTTTATCAACTTTATCATAATAATAAAGAAGGTGTACCTATACTCCCATAATAATAACATGGCAGGTATTTGTGGTTTCTTGCGGTCAAATCAGAGCCAACGGACCCCTCCTGTCGCGATTTAGCGGATTCCCTTGTGAACTAGATGTAGATAAGAGTGGCTACGGTACCGGTGACGTTATTGAACTTCCAAAATCTATCATTTTCGTGAAAAACAAATGCCACCTATAACATAATAATTCTACTGAGCCCTGTATAGTATTGTTGAGCATTATTCTTCATATCGTTCTATTATATAAAAGCGATAGTTGCGTACAGGCAAGTGGGACCATGGACTCAGATTCTGACCCCGGAAATACTTCACTTTGAAGACGCGAGTAGGTACACCTTCTTTATACTATGATCAAGCTATGACTACCAATAACGTAACGGGATAAGCAACATGGCGTAAGTTATATATTTTCAACATTGGACGTCTTCTCACCATGATGGAAGCAAAAAATGTGACGCGCTGAAGTGTATATTTTTGAGATTCGTAATTTCAAATCAAAACGTACGCATTCAGCTCGTATTTCAATGTGAAGTACATAGTTGAGTACTTGCATTATTTCTGTTCTTTCTCGCAGATGTCAAGTAATTAATGCAGTTATCACTTGGTAAATGTGGCAGTATGGCTCTTGACTAGGGGTCCAATGCTTTTACACACGTATTTAAAATTTAGATTGGCTAATTCAAATGAAATGTATTCCAACGTTGCTTAATACAGTTGGGAAGAGCTGGATTCACAGAGTGCATTACACGTATTACTTTTATGAATCAATATATAATACTACCAGTAAATTGAGTATGACGGCATCCCTTTGATTCCCGCATGGTGCGAAAGGAAATGATCAAGTTGCTCATCCCGTTACGTTATTGGTAGTCATAGGATCAAGTATGTTGGTAGGCCTATCACTACATCATGGTAGAAACATACATTATAAAAATGATATCATTATGTGAATTTAGTTTCAAATTTCAATCGAATATAATTTAAATCTTGAAAAATTCAACTAATGCTATTCATATGAGAATGTTCTGTTTTTCGATATTATTTCCCGAAAGAGTGCCAAAATCTTTTGCTCAAAATCAATACATTCATTCCTGTTAAAAGTTTTTTTTTTGTTTTTGATTCGTTCGAAATATATAACTCAATTTGAGTCTATTATTATCCATTCAAGACCATTTCCACCGACAATTATTTACATTGACTTACAAATCTTCAGTTGATGGAAGATTTTTTTGGCAATCTTTGTGGATAAAAGTGTCTCTGTTATGACTTGAGAAATATTTCATAAACTGTTCTGTTGATTTTAACTGATTTTGAATGAATGTGATGACTGATAATGTATAGTACGGTTGGTGTAAATATACAATATGCTGAAAAGTGTTTCAAACACCGTTTGCGTGGAGTTGTTTTTACATCGCACTTGCAAACGGTATGCACTTAACATTTAACTAACTTGAGTAACTTCTTGGTTCGATTAGAAATACGAAAATAGTTGGTTCACTGGACGGCACAAGTGTTCTATTTTTGAGAAACCAATTGAAAATTGTAACCTGATGAAAAGTTCAAACTGCGTGCTGCGAGTCGTCGGCCTCCTAATTACATCGAAAATATTTCCGTTTTCACTATAAGATACAAAACTTGAGACAAATCATTGTTCCCCATTTAAGGCTATAAGTTCCCGTTTTTCAATATTTCGTTAAAATGTAACCAACTTTTAACTTGTTATCTCCTTCGGTTGTACTTGTGTTATTTTATTGGTTAATCAGTTGATTAGCCTAACGAACTTTTCAACAATCAATTGAAATCTATATGGTTCAAGGATGTCAAGGTAGGATCGTTTGAACCGGGCACCACATGAAGAGACAATTGTAATGTTAATCTCCCAAACTGAAAATAGTCAATTAAGATTTACCCAAATAACCTATATCTGCTGGAAAGATTTTCAAGCGAATGCTAATCATCCTTCATCAATGAGCACACTGTATAATACAATTTTGAGATAATAAAATTTCAATCATTTGTGCTGGGTGAAGAAACCTCAGATCTTATCGATCTATTTCTTCCTTTCTTCTTATCTCTTCTTCATCTGGTATTCTAAAATACCACACTTTCGATCGACATCTTTTCCGGTCTGTAATCTCTTCACGGTAGAATGTCAAGATATCCATTTGGAGAGAAAACATCGATCCTCAATTCAGTGTCCTACCCCAATAATCCCAACGTTCAGGATACTTTACTTCTATTACTATTATTTCTATTACTTTACGTCCTGACTCGGAGTGACTCCTGATCAAAGATATTCGTGGGCCTATAAGTTATTTTGTAATGATCCTGAATGAGGATTTCATAGTTTCCCTCAGTCGTCAAAGATGAGGCCACTCCTCAGTCCTCCCCACTTCACCATAAGTTTGCTAATAGTAACTTGTTACTTGTGAATTCATAAGATGAAGGGAGACTGTATTCAACATAAAAATGTGCACCTAATTTTTTAGATGAGTATATCGACAACAAGAGACCAGGAAACAAGGGCAACCTCTATACATCTTGATAAAGAGGTATCCACAACATATTGAAAATAATCATCTTTCCTCGCTCAGTGAAACAACCAATCAAATCAGTCGAATGTTTTCCCAATGCTTCAATAATAACACAAATATACAAACATGAAATTGATGCAAATATGCAGTTTAATTTGCTGCTATTTTCAGTGCAATTATGCTATTGTTATGGCAATGTACTCGCGTTAAGTATGTGTTTATGCGTACTGTGATCTGACAGTGTCACAGTCGACTGTTGTCTCATTCGAACATTTCATGCCAACAATATACCACGTGCCTTAGCCTGGAACACCTTCTCTTCATAGAAAATAGAACAACACTCACGAATCTTAATTTAGATAATATATATATTTCCTTTAGTTCTATTCAATTTTATATTAAATGCGAATACAAAATTTGAAACATTTTAAAATTATCATCTTATACATTGATATAAAAAAATTATCGAGTACGTTTTGATATCTTGGCTCATGTCTCAAGTTGTATGAACAAGGGCAATGTTTCCGCGGTCTCTCTCTCTCTCTCTCTCTCTATCTCTCTCTCTCTCTCTGTGTGTCTCTCTCAATGACGTCCAACACTTAGTCAGCCTGCTGCGTGTAGACCTCAGTCGGTTACCGCTCGTTGTGTCTGCAAGATCGTGTTGGTCCGTGGAAAGAGGAGAATTATTGCTATCGAGTGAAATGGGGAAGAACAATCGCAGGTAACAGTCAAGTGCTAGCGAGACAGCTGACGGCGCAACACCCCAAGCACGGGACATTACTGCTGTTACTGTAACTCGTGTTTTTCTTGTGATAACATGTGCGTTCATAACGAGATCGTCAACACTATTAATCAATTAATTCAATAACAGATAAGACTTCTATCTCTCTCTCTCTCTCTCCAATGCTACACTGAATACAAATAACTGATATACTGCAAGTGCATGAGCATGATGAAAAAGAAACGAGGATCTGTGATCGAAAGTTAACAAGTATTCTAAAAACTGTATAAAAATGTTCAGTTTTTTCCGTCGTCAGAAAACATCTGACAGTGATAAGAATGGAAAAGGTGATAAAGATAAGAAAGATGGAAAGAATAAAGAGAAATATACTCCAGGTTTGGCATCGCCTGGCACATCGGCGAAAAGAAAAGATGAAATTGGAAAAGAAAATGCGAAAGAGAGTAGTGTGATGGAGAAGATGTCACGTGTCGGTGATGATGATTCTCTCGAGGGAAGCTGCGTTGTGGTCGAAGGGAATGAATGCTCGATGACAGTTCGTTGTGAGGAATCAACTTCCGTGCCGATAGTGAGGGCAGAAAATTTGACAAGTACGACAATAAGTCTTCCAGAAGAATCCCAAGGAACGTCGAGGAACTTGAAGACGCAAAACCAGGATAGTGATATTTCAGTGATCGCAGCTCGTAATGTCAGTGATTTATACCTAGCACCATTGTTGTCAGCAGAGTTCGATGTTGATATTGCCAAGGGTGATGTGACATCTGGAAGTGATTCGATACCGACTACCAAGTCAACTTCAACACCTGAGAAGATTGTGATTGTCAAAGATAATATCTTCCTGAAGAATCCTCATGTCTTCTCAGACTTCCTCAGTCCATCAGAGCCACCGGTACTGAGAAACTATACGCCCACACCTGATAGACTAGATGTATCTTCCAGTCAGACCCCAGACAGTAGAGACAATGTCACTGAATCTTCAAACGACAGCCAAGATAGTGGAGTAAATATCAATGATGTCGGTGTATCTTCAAGTCAAAGCCTACTTAGTGACGTCACTGTATCTTCAAGCCACAGCCAAGATAGTGGAGTAAATATCAATGATGTCGCTTTATCTTCAAGTCATAGCGAAGATAGTGGAGATGATGTAGCTTTATATCTAAGTCAAGGCTCACACAGTGATATTACTGTATCCACAACGTCAAGCTCTGATAATGATGTACATATCAATGATGAGGTATCTTCAAACCACAGCCAAGATAGTGGCGATGATGTCACCGTATCTTCAAGCCAAAGTGTAATATGTGATATGAATCACCAGCCAGTGACTAGTGACGTGATTATAGTCAACGGAGTCGCGGTCGGGTCTACTGCAGGAAGTACAGTGACTACGTTCACGGCGCTCAAGAGTTGGAACTCGACGCCGAAGACAAACGAAGACGATATGATTGAACCGACGTTCTCACTTGTAATACCTGTACAAGCACACAGAGAGAGAGAACAACAAGAACAGAGAGGGAGAGAACAAGATTCGGATGTGAAAGAGAATAAAACACCGCTAACGACAAGCAAAATTAATTTCTTAACAGCTATACCAAAAGTACCAACCGAGCAGAATGAAAAGAAAGTTCAGATTAAATCAGGGTGGAAGCGACTCGAAGATGTGGAAAAGGAGAAGGAATTACGAGAAATAGAGAAGTACGTTCTTTAATAAATTAATAGTATTGTTGTGTATGCTAACACTAGGAAAACACTGCATATTCTTGGGTTGGTGGATGAATGTGGTAATAAAATAATACACGTAATATTGATTGCATGATTTTGTGAGAAAATTACAATTATTGAATAAATTCACTAAACTGGAATGCTTGGTTAACAATACACGCTGGAAAGGAAAACATACAGTTCAGTATTTTACTGAACTCCCTACTCTCTCAAAAAATATATCAATACAAAATTATAACTTTTTCTCACCCAATTATTCTAGGTGCATTTCTTGATGTTTTAGTCATGGTACACAAACTTCCTTAACGAACAGATCCTCTAACCTGAGGAAGGCTTACAGACAACTCGGAACTGCAAAATTCCCAAGTTTCAGATGTATTTACTTCGTTCATCCATCTAATGCACTATTTTCAATGATTATTCGTGATTAGGCCTACAATTACGTTCCATTCTATTCTATGAAAATCGCACATGGCACAAGACTATATAACTTATAAGTTTTATAGTTGATACGGTTCGCGAGGAGAATTCCGGCAAAGAGTTTTAAATGATACTAAAATGTGTCCATGTTACACGATGTGGAATGAATTATACCTAGCTTGGAATTAAAGTTCATTAGTTCAGGACAAATTGGTTACGATCTGCTAGGGTTCAATTGTTTAATATTCAAATATTTGTTCTCAGCATCGTGTAGCGCGTTCGGTTCGGACCGGGCACCACAAGGACGATATAACTAATTAGGCAGCTATACCAAAACAATTTTAACATATATCATTTTATGGAAAAATTCTCGCGTCCGGTTTAGCCAAGGAGATTCACATGTTTCTTAGCAACATGCATCCTCTATAAATTGCAATGTACGTCATTGAAAGTACACTTTTAGACTACATTGAGAGGTTTATTAATTGCGAGTGACGTGGGTGGATAGTTTCCCGCATGTGTGTCGTTTTGTGGCACGAGATCTCAATCCTGATCATTACTAGTCTCATTCATCGCTGAGTTTATATCAAGATCATCAGTTCATTACCATCTCACTGCTAGTTTCACTTTATTCAAGATACTCATTGATATCGTCTCCGATAAAATATATCACTTCTGTGGATAAACGTACTGTAATATAAACTGTGCTTAAACGTATTTCACACATAAGGTAGGCCGTTATAGTTACTATACGTTGATTTGTGGATTTTTTCAAAATAGTATATGGATCATAATCTTTCTCAAACATATAGTCCCCAAAATTGAATTCTCTAATCACTAATTTAGCGTTATAGTTGTTGGGTCGATCGTCAACATCATGCTGGTTATATAATTCGCATAGAAAATAAATTATATTCATATATTATTTATTATACAATTTATATTTAGTGGCCTGACAAACATTGATATCTCTTTATACTATTATATATTCTGTTATAATTCTTCAATTAAAATGGAGCGTACATTTGAATTTGAATTTAATTAGACCTAAATAGTCGAATCGTATGGTCAATGTATTGAATATATTCATAAATACGAAGTTATATAATTTAAATAATTTCCTTGAAAATAGTATCTTATCGTAGCTTTCGCTTCTTATAATATGTAGGCTATTTTCACTTGTTGGCAAAAAGATTCATCTTTATGTACAAAATATACAATGGTGCAAATTTGGCAGGACTTTAAAACATCAAACTTAGTTCCAAAATAGTTAGGTAATATAAGTTTCATCCGAGATTACGAATTACGAAACAATTTGTCAGTTTTTTGGCACGCTGAATTGCTACAAGATCAAGTACAAAATAGTTTTCAGTGAACACGTGACTTCATGTGGGGCCGACGAAGAATTGTTGTTATCCTGAGAAAATTTCTATAAGCAAATAAATAATATAATACCGGTATTCCTATTTGTTTGAGCGAAGCAAAGACTCAATTGGCATGCCTATGTAGGCCTATATTCATCCAACTCGATACTGTATATAGTTTTGAGAAGCAATCGGTCAAGCCATCTATGAGAAAATAAATTTCGAAATTTTGAAAAACCACATGAGAATAACCGATTGATTGTTAGGGCTTAGAGGCGCGTCGAAAATGTGGAAAAATAATTCTCTCACGATAAATTCAGATTCTTACTGAATTTAAGTATACATAAATTATGCACATAATTCCAAAGTGTTGTGCGTAAATCGGATGAGCCATGCACATTGAAAAGGAAAATCATTATATATGTTATCAAATAAAAAAATAGAATCTATTAGGAAATCTATTGAAGGGCTCAACAATTGAGACCAGTTAGATCAAAAGAGTATAAAAATAATCAATAGGTAAATCAGAAAGGGAGTGAGTTGAATATATTGAAAATCACGGTGTGTATATAGGCCCATAGCTTTCCATTACGTTTCATACAGATTCTAAAAATCTTATTCTCATCTCACAACGCCGTCTTTCTGAAAAATGAAAAATAATTATTGTAAAGATAGTATACCGATACCAAAATATAATGAATAACTAAATAAATGGTCAAACTAATTAGCCTATAATCTGTACATTATACTTCACAGTTAGACCCCTATATTTATTTAATTATTGTTTGCGAATTAGGAGGGTATGATTTTTCAACGAGGCACCACAAGGGGGATCTTACCACAGCAAATGAAATAAATATAATTGACCGATATTTCATTTAGAGACAATTTTACGAATTCTTTGTTCAGTATTAATCCGCTAACCATCAGGAGGAAGGTACGAAAATAACATGCGTAATCAACGGTGATAGCAAGTTGAACCGGAAACATAACTTGATCCACTACAATCAATTCGTAAAATCGGAAAGCAAAGTGTGAAAAGTAAACTAATGAGTGCAGCGATGAAGAACGCTTCAATCGTGTGTTTCATTGATTCCTTTTTTTCGATTCTTCTTTTGCCAATTCGTTCCTTCCAAATCTTCCAATTTCTTCTTCTTCGTACTTATATTTCTTATTTTTATGTTCATTTTGGTTTTATTATTTCATTTTATTAATCTTCATGTATAATAAATTAATGTATTTATTTGTTCGTGACCTGATTTTTATATCCCATCATTCATTTTACCGTCTGAGTATAAAAGTGAACCCCTCTTTTTTCTTGTTGTAAATCTTCTCGCAGGGATCTGAAAAGTGTAGTTATTAATAAGTTTACAAGGTGTTATACCTGTATGTTCACGTCATGCTCTAATAGACGTTGTGTTTTATTTTCTGTTTTCTGATAGGAAGAACTTAGTGAGCCAAGAAACGCGTTTTCAAGAACAGCTGAGCGAATTGAAAGCCCAGTTGAGTGCAAAAGACACCGAAAGAAATCAGTTGTTATACAAAATGGAAGAACTTGAGCGCGGTGTGTCGGAGAAATCTTCGGGCATGGACCGTAAGTCAACTTTTACAAATTTTAGTTGAAAAAATACATAACTGTTGTTGTGGGATGAGTGAGAAAGTGTGAAAATACCTCGAGTGATAAGCTTCTGACTGAAACTAAATACAATCATCGACATTCGACAAACACATGGTCGTCGAATCCAGTAAAATTTTACATTTTCCAAGACAATTTTTTTTTAAATTTTCGCCTTTGTTATTTCTACGGACGTCAATATAATTTTCTCAAAATGGTAAATTTTGTACGGTTCTATTGGTTGGTGATTTGGAACTTGTGTTGGGGAAAAGTTTGACATTGTTTAAATCTATGAATAAATGGAGGCCATAGGCCAACAATAATTGAATATGGTATATACTTTCATGATTTTTCTTTACATTTCTAACCACAGTTTTAAAATCATATTCGTCTAATTGTAAGATTTCCCTTACATTTTCTCCACGATAACATCACCAATATGTCTCAACATTAACCATGGTCAAGCTATAAATAGATCATCATGGACGAAGTGATCTGCAAAGAAAGTATATTAATAAATATGATGCGATTAAAACTAGTACACTTTTAGATTGATTTATGTTTCAACCTATAAACTCTTTTAACTGTTTTAACCTTTAGCTGTTTAGCAGATCAAAACTCCATAAACAACACTGTTACATCCGTCCTGGTTAGTGACGGGGGCTTGGGGGGCGAGGGATGGGTATTAGCGTTTGTAAATAATTGGCTAATGTTTTGGCGAAAAAAAAATAGTTTTTTCGTCTAAAAAAAGCTTCGTCCTCGTAATCTCTCTGGTCCTCTCTTCCTCTTTCTCTTTCTTATTCTCTCCCCCTCTCTCTGTTCTCCGATGATCGACGTGTGTCATCTCTATCCTACCCACCCTGACGCGCCTAACCCAGTTAACAACGGTTTCTTGGGATAGGCGATATCTCGAATCATTACGTCATTCGAATTACATTCGAAATTACAACCGCTATTACAAACGCAATGTAGTATTATTGCAAATCCCTGGGAAGAACTCTCTTACATTATTGGGGAAAAACAAAGGCTAGATATTCGTGGCAGGATACTAAGAGAAAAATTATGTAGGTCTACTAGAATTCAATTGGTACTAGTTCTTCTGGTACTTGGTAAAATAATTTGTCGAAAAAATATTATTATTAAACAATTTTATCTCGTGAAGTGCGAAGAAAAAGTTAAATAGTAATGTTCACTACGCCTCATTTTTATATTTATAGACACAGATTTAGTTAGTGCTAGGGCTTAAATTTAGGCACGTCGACAGCGAGGTCATTTTGCGCCTATAGACACAGATTTAGATTTAAAACTCACCTCTTAGTACTTTTTTGACACAGATTTGGATTTAAAAAGTACCTCTTGTGAAACTTTGACGTTTGTGGTATTAATCATTGAATAATATTAAAAATATCAAAACATTATATTGAAATATTAATACAATGGAATGGTATTATATATTTACATTTCAATTTAGGGGCCAAGTGCTGTAATCATTTATTTCTTAAATTATCACATTTTTAAGGTAGTGCTGGGTAAATAATTGTCCACAGTTTGGCCGCACTTGACACTGAATTATTTCGACACTGTTACTTTATCGTTATGTTCTTATTATTATTGGGTTTAACGACGCACTGTTATGATAACTGAGAGCTAATGGCATCGGATGGATGATTAATGAGATGATGGGATGATGAGACGAAGGTTCGTGGGTAATGAGAAGGATAGTGGGAAGGAAGTGGTCATGGCCGACTTATTGTAGGAACCATCCCAGCATTAGCCTAGACTACAGAGGGAAACCATGAAAAACCTCTGGCGGCGGGGATCGAACTGGGTTCGCAATTCCCCTCGCCTCCCGGATCACATGAAGCGTTATGTTCTTATATTGCAAATTATTAAAATGTCACAAGCACGTGCAGAACCCATACATACATGAAGGTTCGTTACAAAATTACAATACAATAGAATACAATTATACAATACAATACAATTACAATAGATTTAAGCGTTCCAACTTCCAAATTCTATTACTTCTGTCGATTTTGGGGGATTCTGTTCTGCGACCACGTCCCCACCAACAGCTAGGATATTTGGGTGTATAGCTATGACAGCCATATGACACTGACAGTCGCAGCACTGGAATTTACATTCTGATAGCTAATTATAAATCTTCGTTTAGGTGATACTAATAGTTGGTTGTTGGTTAGTTTTTTCTGATGGTCGCCAAGCTTATGTGATCCCCCAAACTCTTTCGCTGGCATCTAGCCACAATATATCTAATTGCTGCGCTTCCCAATTTGAATGAGATACTTGTCAGCGGATCTAAAATATTTGTCGACCAGCATTGGTATTATTCGGTATTCCTATTAGAGACTATATCACTAGTTTTCTGAATCAACGTCACATGTGTTTGATTTAGTTTGATTTCTTTCAATTGGTCTTAATCTTTGATACCACAGACTGACACTGAAGATTTATTTCATCTTCGAACGACACCCACATCTTACAACGCATCCTGCTTTAATTCTATCTTCTTCAATCTTGACTCATACTGATCGTAACCGTTGCCGTTTATCGTACTATTAGTTAACAGTCAGTTAAATCTGATCCACACCACCCCCGCGCCTTGCAGGCCCTCTTTGACCTACACTAGGCGTCGGTGTAGCGACAAGACGCGTCCGAGGCCAGCTGGTAGCAAGCCAATAATGAAGGCATGGTCCACAGTCCACTGGCACTAGATGCACGATGTAGTGATACCAACAGACTTTATCATAATATGAAAGTGTACCGACTCCCATACTAATAACATGGCAGGCATCTGTGGTTTCTTGCGGTCATATCAGAGCCAACTGTCCCATTTGCCTGTCGCGATTTAGCGGATTCCCTTGTGAACTGGGTGTAGATGAGAGTGGCTGTATGCAAGGGCGTCGGAACACTTTGAAAGTTGGGGGGGGGGAAGCTCAACTAACTATTGAGACTCGCGGGGGAACAAATATGTTAATGAAGTTGATGAACAACTAAAAGTGCAAAAAATGACAGCTAATTTTAGCAAAGTGGGTTTCAACAGGAAACAACGAGACAAATTGAGTCTTGCAAGACTTTTTTCTTGCCCCCCCCCCCTGCTTCCCTCTTGGCCAAATGGGGGATAAGCGCCCCATCTCCCCGTTTCCGACGCCAGTGGCTGCATGGTACCGGACACTTACAAACTTACAAATTGTATCATTTTCGTGAAAAACAAATACCATCCCTAGCATAATAATTCTACCGAGCCGTGTATAGCATTGTATAGTATTGTTGTTTTATATAGTTCGATATAAAAGCGATAGTTGCGCTACAGGCAAATGGGACCATGGACTCAGATTCTGACCCCGGAAATACTTCACTTGGAAGACGCTAGTGGGTGATAAAGTATGTTGGTATCACTAAATCGTGTCGCTGCTATCACGTTTTGCACAGCTCCATTGCTCTTGCTTGTAGCAGACTAGCAGTTGTAGCAGGAATGTTTATCACAATGCAAATGGCAGATTATCACTACGCCTCGCAAAGAGATTACCGACGACTAAATGAACATGATTCAGACCTAAAAATATTTCGATAATTTCGATCGATATTCGATATCATTTCGATTCGATATCGAATGGGATTCCTAATATTTCGATATTTTCGATCGATTTTCGATGTAGCACATTGTGGTATCGTTTACGTTTTCTTCATCGATTGGCAACCCTAAGCAGGATACGAATACCAGACTGTCTGACTTATTTATTTTTATCAATCACTAGAATTCTTTAAGAATTTCTTTAATCATCATTATTGCAACGGAAATCAACTTTTACGGGAAATAGTTTATAAGTTCGAAAATGTTGTCCTTTTATCTTTTATGATTTCCTGTATGATACATAAAGAATTGTATGTTATTGTGGTTGTTTATAATTGTTGATACCAAGTTATGTCCCCGAAACATGTTAACAATGTGTTTGTTGCCATTGCGCTTGTGACGTGGATGGATGTTTAATGATTGCTAATTGCTAATTGCACAATCAATCACATTAAGACGCGAGTAAGTGCAGTCACAAATACTTGGCAATCGACCCAAGCACTGGAATGTTATATTATTGGAAATTGAATAACCAATACAACATAATGTTCGATAGTAGTGTAATAATTATCTATATAATAATATAATAATCGAAGCATTGATTATTCAATAGAACTATAGCAGTCGACTTATACTATTGTGAAAAATAGATTATCTAACCTTACAGTATATTTTTTCAAAACTTATTAAATTTGTTTATAAGCTATTTTCCAATTTTTTTCAATATTTTTTTTTTTTTTTTCCACACTTTTCATTGACTACAGTTTCATAATCGTTGCTGCTGTTTGACTTCCACATTTTTGATCGATTCAATATTTTAGGTCTTCGATTCGATATTGAATTGGAATATTCAATATTCTATAAATTCAATTCAAAACAATGATCAATATAGATTTCGTATTGTATATTGTATTGCATGTAATATTGAGCCTTGCCTTATAGTCACACAGTCAGATAAAAGACACAGAGCATTAAATATCCTTGCAGCTAACAGCATTCGTTTGCGTGGCACCATTCTGTTTTCTAACCATAAATATATTTTTTTGCATTTGATTTGATATTGATCATTGAAAGAAAACTTTGATATATTCCAATCAATATTCAATTTTGAAATTGTTGGCATCGTTTGAAATTTTTCTTTCGAACGTCAATAATACGTACCAATTCCACATGTTTTTTTCAATTTGACATTGTATTATAAATCAAAGAATCCATTAGGTTATTTGACTGATTAGTCAATAAAATGACACGCATACCAAAGGATTTAACAAGTTGAGAGTTAATTAGCTTTTATAGAATTATTGAAAAACCGGTGTTGAGTTGTTGAGTTGAGCTATTGTTTATATAATTTGTAAGATGCAGTATCTACAACAATAGCAACAACATAACACCACATTGTGTATTCTCCTGAGCAGGTCTTCAAGCCGAACTCGAGGCTGCACACAAAGAGTCGCAGTGCGTGCGACAGAAACTGCGTTTGCTCGAGAACGATGTCGCAGATTATCGCCATAAGAATGTCGAGCTCTCAGACGAGATACTCAAGAAAGCTGGTGAGTTTATTTCACTCAATTAAATGAATCAGCATATTATTATCCTTCCATCTTTTGAATCAACAAGTTTTGATTGTTTTAAGTACACCTACTTATGAGTCTGTTATTAATTTTTTTGAACATGCTGGCTTAACATTATCATGCAAATTTGTTGCAAATATAAATCATTTTATGTAAAATGAAACTAGCTCTAAATCTAAATGCTTTATGTTGCCTATTCTCAGTTTATTTTTGTCTCTTAGAATATATGAGGGAAAGGTTAACAAAATGTAAATAATTTTTCTTAAGTTTTGATCGTTTTACCTTACGAAATTTTGTTCTACGCTGTGTTGCAGAGGAAGCTGCTACCGAAGAAACAATTCGCAGTGACAAAGTGGCCGAACTTGAAACAAGCATGAAGGAAATGGAAGAGAAGATGAAAGAACTTCAAACGGAATTGGAAGAGATACGTGTGGAGCGAGATATGCTGGAGGAAGAGAGAGCGGAGATGGAAGCAGAGAGAGAAGAAGAGATGAAAATTGTACAGGAGGTAAGTTGAACTAGTCATAGTATATTCTTTCAAATAGTACATATTCGCATTATTTTTCACAACCTCTAGCTTGAACAGATGCAACAATTTGATTGATGGGGAAAGAAAGAATTCTTTTAATACTGTACTAAAATTGCTCTAGCCGTATATTGGGCAATCATTGGTGATTCCGCATGATTGTTGACGTACATAAATACCATTAATACTTCTGCTCCACAAGTCAATAAAAACATATAAAACGTGACAAAGGGGGACAATAAACATCTTGAGATATGTGATTTTACTGTCAAACTCAGAATGATGTCAATTAGAATATTTAAAAATTAAAAATTGAAATATTCATAGACGGAAGACAGTACCAAGACAGTTCTCTTTTATGGCTACACGAGAATAAATCCCAGTGCATAGCACCATTCCCCCGCCTACGTCTGCAATTGGTACCTATGATTGCCACTGAAGGAACGGCCCCAGTGACTGCTCGATAGTAGCACAATTCAGCATGCTAGGAGTCGGCAAAGTGAAGAGAGAAGTGATGAAGTAGTGGGGGTAAAAGTGGGGGTCAGTTATGTTTTAATATTGCGTGACATGTCTTGTTAGGATATCTTTTGTCCATGGTATATTATTCTTGTGTCCTGGTACCAGTATCATTTTATTCCACATTAATATTGTAAGCCTTATTAAAAAATAGTAAATTAAGGATTTCGAAACAAACTTCTCTTCATGTCCATCAGAATAACAAAACATTTTTGTTGATGTATATTTACTACTGCTTCCATACCAATATGTTTCAACGAGAAGGATTGAAGAGTTACTACGTACTAATTGTACTATGAATGGTTATAATTTAAGTAAACAAGGATGCAACACTATGACTCTGTTGTGATGTGATGTATATCAAAAGTTTAGGTTGACTAAACTTTCCCGTTGAGAAAATGTTAGCTGCTTACATTTTCCTGATGGCCATGTTGTGGCCTGCGATTGGCCGAGAGTAGAAATCAGTCTTGTGTTGAGGCAGACGTATTTGAAGAATATGGTAACATAATCGGTGTATTCAAATGTGTTTGACTATTGATAACTTTTGTCGTTAGGCTCTGGAGGAAGTGCAGGACGAGAAGACGGAGATCCAGACGAAGTACGAGAAAGACTTTGAGAAACTACGAACGGTAAACACCGATCGAGAGCAACAGCTATTGAACGACTTCGAGTGGAAGCTGCGAGAAGTAGAACAGGCATGCAAGAGAAGATTGGAAGAGAAAGATAAGAAAGCGGAAGAGAAGATTAAAACCGCACATTCAGAGATGATATCAAAGATTGAAGAGGCTGAGAAACAGCTGAGTGAAGTAAGTTTATTAGCAACTAGATCTTTTATCTTGAAAATTGGGGTTTCCGTTAATTGAACAATCGCAACAATATCGACACTTTGATGGCAAATATGGATCAAAATATAATCAAAATTGTTCATTTTCAATCGATATCGAAAGCATCGATTACAGAAGAAGGCCAGATTCGAATGGGCTGCTCTTACACCTAACCATTTCAGAAGGATAAAGCAATATTCAGAAAAATTAGAACAATTTGCAGTAAATAATATATTAGTTTTTTATGTAGAGAGAGCTTGTTTACATAACCAAGGGTAGAAAACAATAATTAATAGGTAATAAATTATTACCTACTACTGTGATAAGTTAATAATAAGTAATAGCAATATAGCCACAGTGGATTCTTTTTTCTTATTGTTGTTCAAATGTGGTTATTGTTTCATAACATCTTTTATTTAACATTTTAACATCTAAAACAAAGAATACCACACAACACTGTTGAAGCCACGTGATGCCGTTCGTTGAACACGTAGAATGTGTATGATTATTTTACAGGTTCAGAAGTTAAAGACGTTCGAGGCTGAGGCGTTGCAACTTCGCAGCATGAATCACGACCAGCAGAAGTCGCTGAGACTGGCGGCTCGTCAAACTGAACAACTGCAAGTCAGCGAACTTATCCTGAAGGAAGAAGTATCTCAGTTGCGATCAGCCATTGATAAAGAGAAGAAGTCTTCAACAGTGTTACTAGTAAGTATTTTACGTGGCATGATGGCCAATATCTGTGTATGTGGTTAGATTTATGTAACTAACTCACAAATGATGTAAGAAAACTACAAATATTTGAGTCAGCCTTTTTTTGCATTTTGTCAGCGGGCCACAATGAATGATATGGCATGTTGCAGGTTGTGCAACACTGCTATATACTTATACAGGTTTAACTTACGTTTCTGAGTGTCGTTAAAACTTTCATTCCAATTGGTATGACCTTGACTTACGGAGAACATTCAAAAGTATCTAATCTTAATCAATAGGTGGCGAGTGAAAAGAGAATTAGTGATCTCGACAAGAAACTCCACAGCCGTCTAGATCTTCAGAAGACGGAGCTAAACGACCAATGGGAGCAACGTCTGAGAAAAGAATGCTCTCGTTTGAAATCCGAGCTTGATCACTTGCACGAAGAAGAAAAACACTTGGCAATCGAGTCGCTGAAAATACAGAAGGATCAAGAGGCGCAAGTCAATAAACAGAGCTGGGAGAAAAGACTGCAAGAGAGTTTGAAAGAGGTATAAATGCAACTTTGGTTCCATTACTTTTACAAAATTATATCTATGGGTTTGTATGAAATCATGGCCGTTACTTTTACTCAATAAAAAGCTGAGACAAGGTTGTTACGATATGGCCTAATCAATGATTGGCCACTACCATATGCAAGTTTTTAATAAGAAATGACCGAATTAGTTCTGCCAATGTCGGCTTTGTATTTCGTTGGGGCTATCCTCTGATTGTTCGTTGGCGAACCACTGAATGCAACATCGATGCATGGTTCAAGCTTACCCCATGAATGTGGTTGATCACATTGGTTACCAGGCAGCTGCTCAGCCTTTCATCATGCCTTTCAGCTTGCAATACAGTATTAAAATAACGCTGACATTGTTTTGCGAGTAGGCAGTGCTTGATCGAGCAGTCAACCTTCTACTTCATTGGGTGTGATAAAGAATAATTTCATATTTCTGAAATGATCAATAATTAATAGAGATACTTTCTCATTGTTAGATTACAACTCTGAAAGAACATATTATGGAAAAGGAGATACATTATCAACGTGAGATGGAGAAGGCTCAAACTAATACGGATCGTGACATATTGGAGTTGCGACGGAAACTCGATAAGTTGGACATGTCTTATCAAAGCCAGATCGAGAGCCTGAAAGAGAATCACGAGAAAGATATGGGTGAGACGTAATCCCAATCACGTACAAAATCTCATATTGCAAAAGACACTTGTATGTGATATCTGCATATCTTGTATCTGATATCTTTTTTATATGATAGCAGCAAACAAAAATGAAAGAAAGCCTCTGAATTTTGTATTTTTAATGGAAGTTGATCGTTCAACAAATTGTTCATATGGTAGTCAAGTGGCTAATTTTTGCATGACCCAGTTTTGCATAAAACTGTATTCTTTGTTATGATATGTCACTTTCAGGTGTGCTTGCTTTAAATATTATGGACCGTGACAGTTTTTATTAAATTCAGATTTTTCTGATAAATAATATACGATTTTGTTTGTAGAACAATTGACTTGGGAATCGGGAAGAAAAGTCCAGCAAATGGAACAGAATTGGCAGCTTCAAACAAGCTCCACTAGAACCACTTTAGAGCTAGTGAAAGAACAAATGGAGCGAGACGCTCAAGCCTCTATGGAAGATGCAGAGAACAGACATCGCATTCAACTAGGTAAATTCAAAGTTGATCGTTCAACTAATTGTTCATATGGTAGTCAAGTGTAGTCAATGTAGGGTGACCATATTCAAAAAAGGAAAATCCGGGACAACGCCAAGACATGGGTATAGTCAGAATCATTTGTTCCAAATTTTATTAGGGGGGAGAGGGGTCGAAGGCTCAACAGCCCCGCAGGGGAATTTTTGGGAATTTGTAGTCTTCTAGTCATTTTCTGGACGTATTTTCTAGTCATATAAAATCAAGAATATATTTTTTTCTATTGTGATTGCATACAACTTTATACTCTGAGGATGTAGCAGACACATGTTAGTGATAGAAAGAAAGGTATTTGAATTTGATCTGCAATTTAAAAAACTGATTCAACAAATATCACAGTTTTTTAAATTTAAAACGAAAATAAATTATGACTAGATGAGTTTTACCGAAAAAAAATACACACTTAGGCCTATTCATATTTCTTCCGTTTTTGAAAATCAGGGATAATTATTCACCCAACGATTGGGAAGTCTGTTCTTTTGAAACCGGGACAAATACGTGTCCCGAAATAACTTTTCGGGACACCGGGACAAAAGATGGAAATCCGGGACAATCCCGGTTTTCCGGGACGGATGGTCACCCTAAGTCAATGGGCATATTCATTTTGACAAACACTCTTCATGCTTTGTTTGCCATAAATTTCATTTCAATTACATTTTTTATCATATTCCTGTATACTGTATTTTCACTTCAATTTTTGAGCAGATAAAAAAAAAGGGGGAATAGTACAATTATACTAGATGTGTGAAAGATTATCTAATCTATTGGAAAATATTACTTGTTACATCATCTGAACTATAGGCATACTAAAACATCTTTATTTTATCATATACTTTTTTGAAAATATCATATAAGCCTATGAAGAACCGAAAATACATGCCATAGGCCTATAGCCTATCTATAACTGAACACCTTTTGTGTCAAATATTATTTAGGCCAAGTGATCATTAAGTAATCAAGTAAAGGATCAAGTAATGAAGAAAACAAAAACTGAAAATTGCTATATTGTGTCAGTAACGGGCCGTTAAACAATAATTCCAAAAAACCAGCAGCTTACCTTGTACTTGTACGATGAAATAATAAGCTCGATACTCGGCAATAGTAAACCAAGTGTTTTATCTACAGAACAACAATGGGATCAACTGACTCAGGAAAAAGAAGAACAAATACAACAGTTGCTAGAGAATCACTCACAGCAGCTTCAGAAAGTAAATGAAGAATTTGCTACGTCTTTGAAGGACTGTAATGCTCGCGAGACTGAAGTACGTATTTCATCAACTGATTAGTTATTAGTACCTTGTGATGAATTTATGAATTTCGTGTCTTGCACTCCTAACGTTTCTGAGTAAGAGACTTACTCGTACTGCTCTGAGTAAGAGACAAGATTGGTGTAACTACTCTGTTTTTGTGAACATCTTTTTTCTACATTTATTGTAGGCCTTCATTCATAATGAATAAAATTCTGCTACCGGTAGTCAGTATGATGTGAAATATTAATTACTTGTATATCCTGTGATCCTGCCAGTTGGTGTCTGCAAACGCGTGCTTGGAGAAACAGCTGAGCAGCAACTGCTCTCTGATTGGTGATCTCCAAGGCAATGCAGATCGTATACACGGCAGCGTGCAACTACTCAACGATCAAGTTATGAATCACGGTAAAGAGATACTGAGAGTGGAGAATCAAGCGCTTGAAAAGCTCAGGTATTACTTTAGCAATAGATTATTTTGTAACTTTAATAGTTGAGCAGCATATACACTAGATCAACTTGATAATCTTCCAACAATTGAAAATATTCAAAAACTGAATGAGATAAGAAAGACATACATATTAGTATTTAAAAATGAATATGTTCATTTTTCAATTGTTGGCCGATTAAAAGTGTAATGTTCTAAATAAATTTAAGTTCAAATGAAACATTTTGATGATCTCAACTAGAAGTAAATGGGTGATGCAAATCCTTACTTCCAATATTAAAGTCAATTCAATTCAAATTCAAAATGTGATTACTAGATGACGAATAGTGTGATGATTATGTTGTTACTATAATCTACTTGAAATTATTACACAGATTTCTTCTTATCTCTGATTTCCAATGACTAATGAACTGCATCTACTTACACAATACATTTGTGCTATGTCTTGATGCTTGGGAACAATCTACCATATATTATGTATAGTCAGTGAAACAACAGCTTACCTTGAATATGAGTAGCAAACATTCAACTGGACCCACAGATTCACAAGAAGTTAACCTGTTTAAAAGTTTTGTCTTGGTTCTGTTTTGAAGTTTTACACAGCTTAATTGAATAAATAAGTCAAGGCTAGAGTCATTTGAGTAGGAACCCAACAACTACTAGTTTACCAAAAATCATTGTGGCTTCAATTTGTAAAACTTGAAGCAAATTGATGGGGGCTATAAATAAAACTTATGAAACTTATGAAATATAAGATAATAAACAAATAAAATGAAACTTGAAACCAATCAAGCTGAGACAAAACTTTCTAAGAGCACTGTATCTCCCCGCATTTCAATAATTTCTGTGTCGGGTATGTAGTAAAATACCTCTAACTTTCAGTAATCCTATTGTACCCTTCAAGCCAGCATATTATAGCAAACGATAGCACCACTACCGAAAGCGTGTTACAGCATGTTCTAATTGGAGGTAATTACTTCTACCTGTGTATGTGTGCATTGCAGTGATGGTAGCGATGGTAACAACAACCGAGGAAACCTACCACTCGCTCTCTCTGTTCTCCTATTCCCGTTTCTCTCATGGCTACTCTCGGGTTCCGCTTCTCTTACCATATCCTCTCTGTTGATTGCGGTTGCAGTGCTGTTGTACCGCGGCCTCTAATTGCTACTACTACTTCATTACACTCCACAACATTAAACTACTGCATATGACTGAATATTAACATTTAGTTACGAACATTTATTTAAGAAGTTATGGAAAATTAGGATTTAATGAAATTCTTTATAATATTAAATTATGGTAGTTTATGGATCTTTAGATAAGCATTAGTTCTAAACTGCATCTGTTCTATATACTTAGTATAATGTTGATTCAACTTTTATAATTTGTCAAATATTTTTACTGTTACTAAACAATTTTGAAATGCATAACTTATTGAAAGGACTTTTTAATATTTACAAAATTCTAATACATGTTACTTAATTTTATTTTAATTGTTCTGTATTTATTTTTCTATAGTAGAAAAACATAAAGGGGTACTATGATATTTCTTTGTTACAACACTAGTAAGCACTAGTTAGTGGTAGTTTATAATTTATTTTTATTAGCAGGTAACATGAGCATGCAAAGTATGACTGTGATGCATTTTGATGTGCCAAAACAAGTAATCGACTAAAGGGTTGTGCAATACTATTAATTTAACCTTTAGTGTAAATTTGTAGTACTCTTGGCTAGAATTCATTGTTTGTAGACCTATACCTATCAAGTACTTTTGAGTAACGTAGGAACCTACATTAGGTCATACTAGAACGTGTTTGGTGAATTGCTCAAGTTATTTGATGAACGAAATAAATGTTACATGGTAGTTGCATGAATGCATCAAGGTCGTCTAGTATTCGCCAGTACAAGTCTCTAGTAGGTACTCTCTTAACCCTGGAGAAATCTATCATGGCCAATAATGCTCTATTGTTAGCAGTTGCTTCATGTCCTACTAGTTATGGCAGTGAATTCAATTCGACTTTTACTGGCAAATAGATGAGCCCTTCCTTCTAATCCCACTTACATCCACTTCCTTCTAATCCCACTTACATCCACTTCCTTCTAAACGGTGACTTGATATTCCCGTGTCCGCCCCCACAGAGAGCGTGAGGCGGAGCTGGAGGCAGACAAGCAGTCCAGGCTGATGGAATTACAAGACCAGTATGCACAACAATCACAACAATGGCAAGCTCAGTTCAATGCGTCAAAAGAGCAAATCATAAGTCTCTCAAAAAGGTAGGCATTCCAATTTCCATGAGCCTGGATATTAGTTTCGTGTTAGGCTATTATGAAACAAATTTCAACGATAAAAATAAAATGAAATGTAACCGACAAATTGAATTACAAAAATGTCCAACACATTTCGGGTTAATCGTTAAGCATTTGCAGGAAAGTCAGAATTTCAAATTTGATCAACTTTTGTAATTTTACAGTCTTGAAGAGACACGAGCCTTGAACGAGTCACGTCCATCTCGCAACGAAGACTTGAAACGCATCGCCGACCTCCAACGTGCGTTAATAGAGCGAGACAAACGGCTGGCAACCGCGTCTGAAGAGCTACGTTTATACGAGCTAGAGTTGTTGAACCGTGACACCATATTCACCTCTCAATCTTTGACGGAAGTACCCGACGCAATGCAATACGTGCACGGGCCCAAAAAGAAAGGCGGTGGAAAAGGTACTAATCCCCCTAGTAAACCTCCTGGTCAACCTGTCCCGACATCCTCTTCTAAATCAGCCAAGGTCAGTGCATCTCACAATTCAAGGGCACGTTCAGCAGACTACCCAGCTATTAAAGTTCTCACAAAATCACCAACTAGGAAAGCTAAGAAAAACACCGCAAGTCACAGTTCAACTATTTCAACACTTTGAACTGCTCTACTTGGCATGTTGGAAAACTGCTAACAATAAAAGATACCTAACGGTGAATCTCGAGGTCATGTCAAGAAAGAGTCAATGAGCCTTTCTGTTCGAGCAAAGCTCTGAACTACGTAGCAAGTTCATCTCGTCTCTCCACAGAAAGTGTCAATGAGCTTTCACTAGAATCAAGTGCTTGTTAGGACAGTATGCATGAAAGATATGTGAAACTAATGGTGGAATAACATGCTGGTTATACAGACTGAAACAGGTATTCATCATACCATTTGAAATTACTGTATGGTGCACACCTATTAGATATATATTGGGTTCAACAATGCACTTTAATGATAACGAAGATCAACTGAAGTTCAGTTGAATTATACCCACATGTTTGTGGATCTCAACCACATTTTTAGAACTTGGAAGTATGAAATGAAAATATAATGAGTAATAGTCATTTGGTAGTCAAATACTCTATGTCAAGCCAGAGAAATTTCAAACTATCAGTAGGCTACATCAAAATATGTTGACCCAAAAATGATCACTTTGTGACAAATTGGGGCTCTATTTCTCCACACATCTCCTCGTATCACATGGCATACTGTCCGCATAGAAGTTTCAGTTTGAGCACTGATAGTGTCACTGCTCAACTAAACCCTACTTGAAATTGTAAGCTACAGAATATTGCTACAACATTCATCGTGCACAATTAACAATCAATTCTTAGCCACATCCTACGATATGAATTGTATACATAATTATTATATGAATATGTAGTGATATGGTAGCTGGTCAACAAAAATCACCTAATCCTACAATCTGAATTACATACAATTACATTAATCTGTAGTGATATAGGCCTATAGCTGGTAGACCTAATCTCACATTTAACCAGAAGAATTAATAGATATTTCTGTGGAAACTAATATTACGCTCAGACTGACTAACGCACAACCCAGTTGGAACCATTACCGTTACTATAATTTAATCCAAAACAGCTAGTCATTATTAGTGCCTAATCAAACGTAGTCGATGTGATTTCTAGTCATCCTTGCTTATCTATGCATGTACCACTGAACAACTGTGCAACAACTCAAACTTATTATTTGCAAACCATACTTGATAACAAACAATAATATTACCATTTATTCATTTAATAAACAATGTAACAATGTCTTCAAAGTTTACAAACTTGAGCAAACAAATACATAGTAAATGATCATGTAAATTCTTGTATTTATTCATTCCCATATTCCAAATCCTAACTTCATAAACAGTAAGCCCTTTTAATTCAAAATTCAATGCACGCAATGTTAAATTATTGTTTAATGTTTAATGTTTGAATTATTGTTTAATAATGTTCAATTATTGTTTAATAATGTTTAATTATTGTTTAATAATGTTTAATTATTTAAATATTCTACAATGAGCTTATAGGTCAAAACTCTGAATGAAACAGAACTATTGTTTGAATCACAGTAGAGCAAAAATGAGGGGTTACCTTTACTGTACTGAGCCTAGATTTATACACGCCAAAAATGTGTGCAAGAAACAATCGCAGAATTAAAACCGGTCAGTTTAGACAATGTAAGACAAGTGTTTAGACAGTGCTAGCAAATAACAAACTTGAGTAATGAAAAATTGAATACCAGTATATAAGAGGGGTAAATGGAAAACACAAATAAATTGTCAAATCATAATATATTGCTTTTGTATTGAACATCAAATGTTACACCAAAGTTTTATGAAAACAATGCCTATTTGATGATCATATGGCAGTTCTCGACTTTAGACTTTGAATGTAAGCCGCAGCTACCACAGAAGTGATTATCAATAGGAACGTGTACCCGACTAGAACTCGATGTGGAACGGCCAGTGTGGGTGATCCTTCAGACTAGAAAATAGAAATTAGCATTAGAGTCAGTCCTCACCACAAGCAGTGCCCTCAAACGACAAAAAGTTCTTCCATAAAAATAAAAATTGATAATGAAATACTGTAGTCAGAACGATTTCAAGACACACGTACGCTGTATAATTAGTCCACTGAGTGTTAATACATTTACAATACAATGCTGGGAGGGGGAACGCCACATCAGGACCTGTATTGAAATCCTTGAGATGAAGATATCACACTTCAAAGTGCTGAATAGATTTCAGTCTAATAAATAATCAAATATGCAATAATGTGTAGCTTCACCTATTTCTTGATAGGCCTAAATGAAAGACACAGATTTTGCCAACGGCCATTTTGAAAGAAATTAAATGCTCAGTCACTAAATATAAGCCATATAATAATTTGAGAAAAAGAACTGGGATTTGATGATTTAGTAAGTTATTCCATCACAATGATAGAGTAAAGCTATGGGCAATTCATTTACTGGCCATCAAATTCAATTGTTAGAAGGCTTATGATATTATATTACTTATTGATATATGGCTTATGGCTTATTGATATTACTTGTTTGAAACATAATTTTAAAACTCACCCTAATCAAGTACAGTAATTATGAATTTCTTTTTAAATGAACTGTCAATTTCATTATGAAGAATAAAGCAATGTGAGGAGACCCCATTCAGTGGTAGGGCCTACATCACTAAACAAGTGCCACAATCTACTCACTGGAAAGCGCCGCAGAAACGTCCTTCACGACCAAACGTGTCGATATACGCGATATCTTCAGCATTCAACTCGAAGTCGAAGATCTCAAAATTCTGCTGGATGCGAGACTTGGTTACGGACTTTGGAATGACAATGTTACCGCGTTGAAGCTGAAACAATACATTTTATTCATCAAAAATGAAATAAAATATAAGTAGGGCCTACATGTGACTAAAGACATTTCAAGGTCAATATGATACTAAACCAAGTACCTACGTAGACAAATTAGACATACAAATGCTTATTTTACCAATTTGTAAGGCATTTTATTCAAATCATATTCATGTTGACTTGATGCAACTATAATTAAGCAATGCTTCAACTGAACAATGAACTAGAATTGGTCAATTATTGGTACGGTATTATCAAGTGTTCGCTCAATATTTCTACAGAATAGTGAACAGTAGGTACGTACTACATACTACATACTAATAGTACTGCAACCGCTAGGAGTCTAATACGCTCAAAAGACGTTTACAGAAACAGTCGACTTTCCAAGCCAATCCAAGTATAAACTTGAGAAGATCACGGAAGTAGGCCTACCTGGTAACGGATTAGGATTTGTGCTACGGTCTTGCCGTATTTCTCAGCCAAGACTTTCAGCTTGGCGTCTTCCATCAACTGTGGTTCGTCAGCCTTGGCCCAAGGACGATCAGGAGAGCCGAGTGGACTGTACGCTGTTACTGTGATGCCTTTAGACTTGCAGAATGCCATCAGCTTTGATTGGTTCAAGTAAGGGTGACATTCAACCTGAAAGCAAGGTAAGATAAGATTCACTAATGTGGCGCAATTCAACATCAAGAGTTAAATTGAGAAATTATAGCTATGTACAAACAACGCTTGACAAGAAAATGGTACCTAGAGTACGGGGGTCAATGAACTGTACACACTAACGTGAATACGTGTCGGTGATGTAGATAGTATATTGCACGGTACACAGAAAAATTGATGATTAAAATAAATAGTTTGTACTTTGAAGGCCTACTGTAGTAGTTTTGTAATATCGAAATATGTCACTCATTGTCATTAGTTACTACGGTACTGTTATCTATATGGTAAGCCCAACATAATACTGTACACAAAGAAACTATCATTATCCTGGCACTGGACTTTTAAGTAGGCCTATTGGTATGACCATGTGTTAAATATTTTATTTTATGTACAAAAAGTATGTAGTTGGTCTACTCCCTATGGGCCACCATGTAGCATTTGGCCGATACTAACCTGATTATTGACAGGCTTGATTTCAGCGATTGCTAGGACCCGTTCAATTTGTTGACTGTTGAAGTTTGACACTCCGATAGACTTGGTCAGTCCAGCTTTCACGGCCGTCTCCATCTCCTTCCACGTATCAACGTAATCTGCATCACTGTAAAGAGTCTTCCCATCCTTTTCCGGGAAGAGATCATCGCCTTCCTGGAATACAAGTTACAAAATGTAATTACAAGAATACAAATCAGAACTGAGATTGAGATGACATAAAATACATTTCAAAATTATCAAAATGCTGAATACGCTCAAATATGGAATTAAAATTTTATAAATATTACGTACCGAGGTACTGGTAGGCCTATATGTAAATTTGTATTTTCGTCTGAAAAAACTGTACTCAAACTCTTTAAAATACCTTGTTGGGCATGTACAGATTGTTTTACTAGACACTATTGATCAAATTATGAAAAAACATTCAACAGACATGGTCTCTCAGCAACTTGTCTACACAAAATGATTAATTTGCCGAAAAGCCTCTGTCCTCATAATTAAAAAAAATACTAGGCCTAATTCTGAGAATTTATTCAACCTTGGCCTTGCTATTTAATGTTTAAAAAGTCAAACTGATTTGCATGGATAAAATAAAGGTCTATTTATAAGTTGTAATTAAAAATGTGGCTCGGGGATGTGCAAGTGTTCAACTGCTAGGGCCAAATAATGTCATATTCAAATCATCTTCATTTTATGGTTGTTATTTATCAGTATGGAGGAAAGTGTTCGAGGGAAAATGAATGCAAATTATAGGTACACCATCCAAGTCAGTGTACGCTTACCGGGTACCTATGTGATATTCTATCAAACAAGCCTCTCCGTACCTTGAATCCTTGAGGCCAATGTATGAGATACAAGTCCAAGTATTCCAGACCTAGATTGGATAGAGTCTTCTTCAGCGCTGGAAGAACCAGATCGGGTCGATGATACGTATTCCACAGCTGGCACAAGAACAAAACAACTCGGAATGTAATTAAAGCAATTTCCTGCTTTTTAGAAAATCCATTTTGGTAAATTTGTCATACTAGGTACCACTAGTCCACTACCATCCCTAATTTGCAAATTTTTTCTTAAAAATGTTGTTTTCTGATAGATAAACATTAAATCTACTTAAAAAGGCTAGTGACGCATAAAATTGGTATCCTAAAATTAAATAAACACCCCTAAAAAGTATGAAATTACACGGACATTGATCACAGTCAGCCATCTTTGGAGCTGAGGGCACCAGTCTTGACCGCTAACCCCAACCATTTGGTACCGAGTAACACAAAATTACCAAAGTTGAAACTACTTGTGTACTCACTACCATCCACTGGTATAAGGGTCTATATTTATTTAGTGTTATTGTCTGAATGTGAAAAGAGTACAGAAAACTAAAAATTACCATAATGTAGAAAAAACTCTTATTGGCTTACGGTACTAAATGTAATATTCTTTGAAAGCTTTTCTTTTGAATAATTGTTTATTGTTGGGAATATTATTAGTAAGTCGGAAGTTCTCACCTTGCTCGTAATGAACAAATCCTCTCTCTTCACAACGCCTTCAGAGATCTTAGCCTTGATGGCTTCTCCAACCTCCGCTTCGTTGCCGTAGACATGAGCACAGTCGATGTGGCGGTAGCCGATGTCGATAGCGTCCTTCACAGCCTGCGTTACTTCACCGGGCTTCGACTATACAAGACAGTGCACGATGTTGAATAATAAGAATTGTACAATTTTACCGGTATAGAAATTTACCAAATTTGTTGCCCTGCTGTATTTATTTATTATTCAAATTTGTTCAACAACACGCTCTAATCATAACTAAGATCTATTGGCGTTGGCAAATAATAAATGAGATGATGAGATCAAAGGTGGGAAGTAAGCAATCATTCCTTTTTGTTAGGAACCTATCCCAGTAGCTTCAACAACAAAAAAAGCATGAACAGCCTCAGGCAGAATGTTCGGAACCCCGGGCTACTGGATGACTGATCCACCTATTTCAGTGATGTGAACAGTAAACAAATTATCAGCAACTTTTAGAATAGTAAATAACTCAAGATGGGCTTATTCTCTTTTTGGTTGTGTATCGCACTGTCACATTGACAAATATACCAGTAAGATGTATTTACAAATTACAATGATTTATTATCTACTAATAAATAATAATGAATATAACAATGAACAATTATTCATGTTAAATTTCAATAAATTCGTTAAACTGAATCGAGTAACCTATGACAGGGAATTTGTAGGTTTACAGAAGCATACAGAAGCAACATGAGATCGTGGGATGAACTCGAGATCATCACCAACTAAAATTAAGAGAGTTGTGAACCATAGCATTGAGCTTGTAGTAAGCCTACATTAAGCCATTACTATAAAGTATAAACTCAATGATTAGGCCTACAAACTCAATGAAATTGAATTTGGAGCCATTTTCTATATTAGAATTCATGTCTAAGACGCTATATTTATATAGATATTTATAGTTATAGCTATATTTATAGTTGTACCTTACACCTGATGATTAGTGAATCAAGCAAAAATTAGCAAATTAACTTGTTATCACCCTTGGTTACCTATGTTATTTTTGTACCTTAAGTAATGATTAACTAATTGATATTTAATGATCAGTTGGTACAATAGGCTCTAGCCTATAAATTCAATGGTTAAAACCATCGAGGAAGGACGTTGTTAAGACCGGCTGAAACTAAAGCACTCATTAAAGCCATTGTGAATCGGACTTAACCTCACTTCTGAGTTGATAAGTCCTAGCTAAATCATCGAGTTTATAACTCAATGTCTCAATTAAATAACGCAAACCACGCTTACCTTCCATGTGCCTATTCCCAATTGGGAGCAAGTTAATCCGTTGTTGAACGTCGTAGTTGGTACTTTGGTAGACATTGCACAAAATCTGGCTTTAAAGTTCACCGGTGACTGACAAGCTAGCAATGGCTTGTAACAATGGCGAGTGGGAGCAACAGGATGAAAGCCAATGACTGCACACGACGTTACGTAATCACATTTACGTGCGCTTATACTATGACCTTGAAACTTTGACGTTCGTACTAATATTTGCCGAAATGCCATTTCACTTTCAGTGCAGTGGGAAGGGGATGCGAAATTCTGTAGTCTTCAGTGGCTTATCATTAATATCACTATATATTAGCTAGTACCTATATAATTGATTTGATAAATAATGCACCACTCAACAAAGAAAAGTGTCAGCTACAAATTTATCTTCGGCGGTCTCCGCTATCTGCCTCTGCCTCCTCCCCTAACACTAACAGACCGTACACTCCACAAACTACAAAAACAAAAAACACCCTTCCCCACCAAAAAGTATGTTTTGTAACAAGTTGACTTTGGGTTGGCTCTATGGCTAGACTAGACATAATACGATGAGCGTAGCGAAGACTTCCACTCCGTCTCCACTTACCGAAAAAAAATAGGTATTCGTCTTTATGTTTGTTTGTTTGTTTGTTTTGTTTGTTCTGTTTATTGTATTATTTTTTTACGTGGCTTGAAGGTCGGAAAAAATAACCAATCGATTTGAAACTTTTTCTGGTGTCATACCAGAATAGATCAGGATGTTTTTCAGAAGAATCGTTACGACATCTTTTTCAGATTTTCGGGGGGAAATATTGAAAATCCCCATAAGAATAACAGGAGGGAGGAATTGAACTTGGAAAACAAAAATTCTTCAAAAGCTTGGAATGTTTCACTGAATATTAAAACAACTCGTAAACATTTTCAGTAATGTTTATATTAATCGGATAAGGATTAACGAAGAGAACGCATTTAAAACCATACATTGTATTGTATTGAATATTAGGATCAAAAGGTGTTGCAAGTGTTTGCATTATAACATTCAACAGGTCGCACTATATAAAATTATCAATAAGTAGCAGTTAGGGTTTCAATGTATGTGAATGATGAGTGTGAGCTGACTGTGCTTGAAATAAAAAAAAAGAAAAAGAAGAACAATAATGATTAAAATATATAAATACGAATATCTCTTCATCATTCGATAAGAAAACAGAATTCAGAACAAAGCACGTAGAAGAACAAGTATAACAATAAAAAATGTCGTTGTTTTCAGGCTATATTTAGGTATATACTCATACACTTTAGGCATATACTTTGGGTATGTATCATTCATACAGTGTATAAAATATATTATATAGTAGGGCCTATATAGTTTATATATTTATATATTTATATTTGTTGTTATAGTATATATATTAAGTGTTGACTGTCCATATACTGTACATAATTCTATGTACTAGTCCTTTGGACGAAAAATGAAAATAAATAAATATTTAGGAAAATACTATTAAATTTAGGTAGGCCTACTTATGGAAAATTCAGAAACTGAGAAAAGGATTGTGATGGTATCTAAAGCATGCGACAGTGTCTCAATTAACTCTTGATAAAAATGCATTGTGTGGCTGCAACCAATGTTATCTCGAAGTTATATATAAACATGAGATAACAACTCAGATAGCGATGACCCTGGAATTCATTTCATGAAAAGGCCTCGATCCACACTCGATACCCCTACCACCATGGCTGACACTGGATGATAATTAATTTATAATATAACATAAAATCACAACAAATAAATATTACAATTTGCAATCTATAGGCATAGCTATCGTGATGATACGAACTGCTTGCTGTACCAATCATGGACTAAACCACTGAAGATAAGCGCGTTGAGCAATAATCAGCAAACTAAATTATTATCAGCCATGGTTACGTAACTGATATGTTATTTTTGTATTACCTTAGTCATTCAACTAATTAATCATTAATTATCCCTTGGTAAAACAGACTCTTGGTCAGACTCTTAACTGAACCGTCATTCAGGAGACCGCGGGGCTCGATTCCCGCCACGATCGACCATCCTGACAGGGGTTTTCCGTGATTTTCCTCTATCGTTCAGGTCAATATTGGGATGGCTCCTTAACTACAGGGCTCCTCAACTACCGATTCCTTCCAACTATCCGAAAACTCCTAATAAAGTAACCATTCATCTCATTATTCTATCATCTTATATATCATTCACCGACGCCAATAGATCATAGTCATCAGTACACAGTGCGTCGTCAAACCCAATATAAATAAAAACAAATAACAATCGAGGAAATACTTTAATTCGCTCGTGTGTGGGAAACCGGAATAAGCAAACTCAGATTTCAAATTATGCATAGCCCTCATACTGAGTATGCAGTAGGCCTACATCAAAATAATAACAATACGTGAAAATGTTGAAATAATAACGATACAAACTACAAATGTAAACAAGAAATAAATGTGAAAAACTGCAACGACTTTTTATTTATTTACATTTGTGTTACATTGGATTATGAATAAAAACGTGATGACGGCGATTATAATACTATAGTTGTCTCAATATTCTATATTGAAGGGGTAATTCTTGTGACGTTTTGCTCTGGAAAAAAGATAAAAAAATATAAATTATAATTAAATATTAGGCCTAATATTAGTTCATGTTTCATCAGTCTTATTTTTGGTCTTATTCATTGGTTGTATTACTCATCCTTTGCTTTAATTGGGAAATAATTATTGTAGGCCTATATCAAGATTTCGATGTTGACAAAAAATCTCTAGTACAGGACCAAACCAACCACGCACATTCCAATAACATAAGATTAGGATGGATCGAGTCTTCACTAGACTCAGTTAGATGTGCGGGCATGCAGTATTGCCAGGGCGGTCCAGGGCGGCGCCCTAGTACTTTTTTGGGGGGCATGATATAGCCCTACTTCCAATTTTAAAGCGGAGGCAGGGATCTGATCTTTGTTATAATCTGTTATTTTATGTCTAATCATGGGACAAAGTACATATTAAAATAAAAATCTAGTAATAATTAGCTCAGGCAGTCCCAGTCTGCAAGCCACGTGCTAGAATTACAAGTACCAAAATTTGCTGAGTATAATTGTTTGAAAAAACAATTTTCAATTTTTTTCCTTGCGGGGCGTTTTGGGGGCCAACCCACCAGCCCCGGATTTATGCACAGGCTGGCAAGGCTGAAGCCTAGGGGCGCGAGTGCCCAGGGGGCGCTCGCGCGCCTAGTGTTTTCTTTTTCTTGCAATTTTAATTTTAATTCATCTTGTTGAAGCGTAGGCCTATTGAAACGAAAGTTACTCACAACACACATGAAAAAAAGACAGAATAGAAGCATTAAAACGTATTCCTACTTGATATATAAATTATATACATGCATGGGTAGCCTAGATCTAGAGCTGTCGAGTAACAGGTAGAAACACGTTGACGTGCCATACACACGAGGTCGCGAACTATTGCAGTATTCACTTTGAATATGTCTATGACTTATTGTGCATACATATATTTTATATCCATACAAAATAAGTATACTATTGATACCATAGGGGTGCTGAATTAAGTTCAGCCTAGGGGCGCTGGGTTCATAAGTCCGGGCCTGCAACCCACCACCAATTAGGAATCGCATTGACTGCTATTTTGATTACATATTGACCTTTATGCGAAATTTTGGGGTATTTTTACGACAGCACCACTGCCGGGGCAGACGTCGTGATGCCACGGCACTTTATTTTTTACGACTACACCACTGTAAGCTTCTATGTGGTAATACTTACGGCGCGCAGTGAACGAACCGACCATTACAGTCGAATGTGTCAATATAAGACATATCTTCAGCAGATAACTCAAAGTCGAAAATGTCGAAATTCTCTTCGATGCGTGATTTGGTTATCGACTTTGGAATGACAATGTTGCCACGTTGAAGCTGCAATTTGATTATTAGTACGATTATGATTGATTAGTAATTTCAATTATTGATCTAAAAAATGATGCTATTATCTCCAAATTTAATGATAGGCCAATAAACCACAATTGATCTAAATCTTGAATAGTTTAATGAATCCATGAATCTATATCAGGAGGTACAACACGATCTAAATGTAATATTTAGATATATCTCAGGGAAAAGGTTGATTTTAAAATTAGTTATAGCTAGCCTTGATACTTGCAATTTACGCTCTCATACACTTTTAAATTCTATTGGATTGAGCGAAGCGAAGAATGAATTTTACCGTACCAGTACAGGAAAAAACATTTTTTGGCGCTCCACATGTCAAACAATTCACACATTTCAATGAAACATGCACATGTGTCATAATCCAAATCGATTTATAGTTTTGAGGCGCAATCGGATAGACGATGCTTTTGAGAACAACAATTTCGGAATGTTGAAAATCAATAATACAGAGGAGAAAATTCGTGAAAAATATTCTCTTCGAATATATTCAAAGTTTTAGAGAATTAAAGGAAAAGAACGATGCATTATTTCCTCGTTTTACATAAATCGGATCACCATTTTACAGAAACAATTACAATGTAATTCTTTTACATCACTTAGCCAACATAATTATATAGAAATACAACAACAATAACAACAACAACAACAACAACAGGTAACAACAAGACCCACAAGAACAACAATAAAAACAAGGTGAATCCATTAACTCGTAAGACGATTAATATATGTGGTGAATAAAGCGGGAAGGCCCGAAAGTGTTTTTGTAAATGATTAAAAAGTGTCCACTCTGGGACTTGAACCCAGCCAGACCACGTGGTTTGTACCCAAAGCTCTGCCCACTGAGCACATTTTTATGATTTGACAACAATGTGCATACTTAGGCCATAGGCCTATCTGTAATGGATCGCATCCATAAATAAATGTTGTTCAAGATACGCACGTGTATATAATAGGCCAATATATTTCGCGTGTCAAAAGAAAATAAGATGGTTATTTAATATTTATATTTTGTAGGTATATATATTTATAACTTAATTTACATTTATCTTGACCTGTATAGGCATAATAAAATAATTTGCAAAATATAGTATGGTCATACCTGATAACGAATAAGAATTTGAGCGACTGATTTCCTCTTTTTCTCCGCCAAGTTTTTCAGGTGAACATCGTCCATTAATTCTGTATCGCCAGGTTTGGCCCAAGGGCGGTCAGGATTTCCCAGTGGACTGTAAGCAGTGACTGTGATGCCTTTGGACTTACAAAATGCCATCAACTTATTTTGATTCAAATAAGGGTGACATTCGATCTAGAAACATATTACTTTGATTAGACCACGTTTTACGATTATTAAAAATATGTCGACTATAAGCTAATAAGTAGGTACCATTGGTATAAGGGGTGACAAGTTGACTTGCTAAATAAGAAAATGTATCAATTGTAAGCCGGACCTTACAATGTTTAAATGTAATTATTTGCATACTGGCTCCATGTGATCCGGTAGGTGAGGGGAATATCAGACCTGGTTCAATGCCCGCCACCGGTCCACCGGTTTTTTCTTGGTTTCATTCTGTAGTCAAGGCTAAGGCTAGAATGGTTCCCAAAATATAGGCCACTACCGCTTCCTTCCCACTCTCCTTCACATTACCTCAGAAACCTTCGTCTCATCATCCCACCATCTCATTAATCACTCATCCGATGCCAAAGTCTTCAATGATTGTAACTGATGAGTATACCTATTGTTGTCCTCAATGACACTGACACTCTAAGTGTCATATATAGTGACAAGATTGACATGGGAAAATAAAACTTGCACAATAACTTCAAGAGGAACCCACCCAGAGAAATGAATCAAATTTTATGTTTTGTATTGATGTATCAATGATAAATTCAGTAGGCCTATATTAAAAGTTTAAAAAGAACAAAAATGGAGAATTACGAGAAATGTTTGGACTAACTAGTTGAAAAGTTATACAACAAAACCAGTAGATAGCTATAGCACGTATGTAGATGACACGTTGGTTGAGTGAACCTTCCTCTATCAGATAAACTATAGATTTCGTCAGCAAACTTACCTATATAACCGTTGTGATACGTACAAATGCCTTGGCATTCAGAGTACAAATACTCTAATACCTTGATTTACAACAAAAAAGTGTGTGACTTTCCCTGGTCTTGTATGCCAAGCGCATGCAGTCGAAGTGTTTATTTTTACTTTTTAGTTTAACCCAAAGTCAGTTGTTTTACGAACACGACATACGATCCACAATATCTGAAGAAGTAATCAAATTATATAAATGTAACGCGAGATGCATGTTTTGTGACCCAAAGCTACCATTTCAGTTTCAACATGAAGCATAAACAATCTTAGTTGCTTTATTTGGCTTGTATACGAATTGTGTAATAATAGTTATAGGTCTATGTGATAATAGTTGCCACGAGAACCTGGTTGGTGACAGGCTTGATTTCAGCGACTGCAAGGACTCGTTCAATTTGTTCACTGTTGAAGTTGGACAATCCAATGGACTTGACGAGTCCGGCTTTCACCGCCTTCTCCATCGCCTTCCACGTGTCGGCGTAATCTGATTCGCTGAACATGTCATTTATATCACCGTCCATATTGTTGTAAAGTCCACCGCCCTCCTGAAATTATTATATAACTAGGAAAACGCCATACATGCGTTGTTAAGACGAGCGAATAGTAATAGTATGGGTGCAAATGGGTAAAACCTGCTTCGAGTGGTACCAATTCAGCACATTTTATGTTAGTTCTTCAAAATGGCTGACGCAATCAAGCTTAAAATTTTTAGAAATGTGTAACAATATGTAATTCAACTTCACGCAAAATTTTATTTTTTTGGAAAATAGAAATATTTTCTTTTTTTTCCGCCATGTTATTCTGATGGGTATTTTTGAAATTTCTCAAATTCATAAAAAAAGTTACCCCCCGATAATGCCACAAAACTATACAGATCTAAGTTAGATGAGGAACCATATTGAAAAAAAGTTTGGAGTTGATATCCGTAGCCGTTTGACCTGTAGAGAACCGATAAAAAAAAAAAAAAAAAAAAAACGAACACCAATTTTTTTCAGTATGTCAAATTGAATCCTCGCTGAAGCTCGTCTAATTATTGGAAGTCAGCGTTTGAGGTTGAGAGAATATTTCCATTAAAAGTCTGTAAAAATAATGAGCTTATAAATGAAGAGTTTGTAAATCAGACACAATTAATTTGTGTACAAAAGTCACTTCTTTCCACACAATGATACCGACCTTGAGCGCAAACGGCCAGTGTATGAGATACATGTCTAAATAATCCAACCCCAAGTTCTTGAGACTGTTCTTCAAAGCAGGAATGACCAGATCGGCGCGCATGAATGTTACCCACAACTAGAAGCAATTCACATTCTATTAGTTTTGTAATAATAGAGAAAAACGCTGAAAACTCGAGAAAATTCATAGATAGTAGCTATTGTAGGACTAATTATTTTTACAAATCAAAATTATATTACATTTTTTTTTTTTTTGTAATAAATAATTGGTAGCAGTACATAATGTAGCCTAGGCTACATATGTTCACATTTGGGACTATATTCTGTATATAGGCATAGATTTGTTGCCACAGTTCCATATTCTAGTCCTTGACTTCTCACACTTGATCTCAAAAAAGTTATAACACGCTTTGTAAAAATGCTTCTCGCATTGGGACCATCTCTTGATTTTCAAAATTTGTTAATGATAATTTGTTTTTGTTAATGTTAAAGATCATTGAATGAATGTATAATAGTGCAAAATAAGGATAAATGAATTAGTGTGTATGCTAAGTGTGAAATAAAAAGCTTTGAGTCAGTGTATGATAGTGTAAATTAAAGATGATTGAATTGGTGTATAATAGTGTGAAATAAAGAGCATTAATTTGAATGGCATCTGCAAAGTGGCATTATTATTGAAGTCACACATTGGTGTAATAAGCGGACAACAATGTTCCACAAATTGTGCTCTATAGCCATAGATAAGAGAAGTGCACTAGCTCCAATATCAATGTTAGTACCAATTACCATAGAGGCATTTACTAAAGATGTACCTGTAGTCTTTAGAGCCCATATTACCAATAATAAAAATGTGTTAATTAAGCTAATTAATCAACTGCAGTACAAAAATAACATTGGTAACCAAGGGTAATAACAAGCTAATCCACTAATTATCTCTTAATCAACAAATTTATTATTCGTAATACCGGGCCTTAGTATGGTATTACTTCGTTTCTCCATAGTCGGTTCTTTAGTCTATGGTTTCTCCCAACTTTTTTGTTGCTATGGTACTGACAAACACATTATAAGTTGTTAATAAACAATTACCTTGCTGTTAATGAACAACTCCTCTCGTTTAACGACACCTTCCTCTATCTTGGCCTTGACTCCAAGACCAACTTCGATTTCATTTCCGTAGATAAAAGCGCAGTCAAAATGACGATAACCCATATCTATGGCATCCTTCACCGCTTGCGTGGTATGGGCAGGCTAAAACATAATTCTAGATTTGATAATGATTAACCCCCCCGTCTCAATAATTAGTTATGGGTATTGGGAATTGAATAAAATGGTACAAAGTTAATCTTAATTGGATGACCGAAGCAGGACTTAATTAATTTAACCGTACTCGGAAAAAAGTAAAAACGAAGATTTGTTTGTTTGTTCGCGCTCCACAGGTCGAAAAGTTGAAACTAGGCATATATAAGACGTGCCATCGTCTAATTCGATACTGTATAGTTTTGATGCGCAATTGGATGCACCACTTCAGAGGGAACCCGTTTCAAATTTAAAAAAAAACATAATACCGGTACCTAGAGAGAAAATTTGGAAAAAATTCTTCCTTCGTATAAATTCAAATTTTCACCTAATTTTAATATAATTATTATACACATAATTCCTAAGTTTCACATAAATCGGATAGGCCGTTTTGATGAGATAAAATTATATATATTTTTTTTTTACATCAATCAAAGCTATTGAACCCATTAAGAATTGCAGGACGATTATAATGAGTAATGTACAAAATAGGAAGGCATAACTGCATAAAGATATAATTGTTTTGAACCTAAAGGTTCGTGTACAGTTTTCAGTTACATTTCATATGAGTATGCCTATATACCGCTCATCCAACCATAGAGATGTATACATCTCTATGATCCAAGTCCAACAACGCACATGTTGCGTTTTCCTAGTAGGCCTACTACAAATTATATTATTTGAGTTCATAGTATTTTCAAATACAACATAATTATGCTCTTCTTCACTCACCTGCCTTGTGCCTCTGGCGCATCCTAGACCCAACTGCGGACACTCGATACCTGTAATAACGACGACGTTGTTTAACGACGAGATTCAATCATTTTACATCAAATACTTACTTACTTTTGTACTAACATACTTTTGATTTTCGTATCTTTTTTTCCTAAAGAACCCAGGCCAATAGAGAATGTGTATCAAGTTATCAACTATACTCGTATGCCTATACTGAACTCGGACCGTGATAAATGAAACGATCGAGTTCATCTCGAGCGCCTGCTTGCTCTTAAATAAGTTATATTAATTTTTTCAACCATCAGATTCTAATATATATTCAATTTAAAGATATATTTGAAATGTTCTTCTAGTTATTCTATCAAAAAAAGTGTTGGCCTACTATACATATAGGAACCTACCATTGTTAAACATAATAGATGGAACTTTCGCTGCCATTCTTAACCTGTGACCTGACCTAAGTATATAACTGTCACTGTCACCAAACTATGTTCGTCAATCTAGTAATTTGTAGCTACTGTTTAGGACCTAGGCAATATGTTGTACCCATCACGTGAACAGGTTGTAATAGGATAAGAAACCCACTTGAGTTTGACAATATCAAGTGATAAGTGTGATTGGAAACAATGAAACTATCAAAAATCAATTAACAAGTAGCAATTTCCTGACCTACTATGATATATATCATAGTTTAACGTGTTTAACGTAATAATAGAAGTGGTTCTCCGATGACTTGATAATTATAGGAACATTTTATAACATGTAGATTGCCTTCATGAATGAATTTTTTATTTTTCTGATCCTATTGACAACTAAAACTTGACTCAAAGTCGTTATTGCTTATGATAAGATTATATTATTATTATATTATGATTATTGTGTGGTAATGAAACTATGAAGTGATGATAATAGAAAATACGTTTATAAAAACCAGTTCCTTGTGCGGGAATAGAACCCACGTCGAATAACGACTGCAGTTTTTAAAACTGTGCCTAGTTGTCTGAGCTACAGTAGATATTTCGTACGAAGCACCACAAGGGCAATCGTATTCTTACTACTCACCTATGGGAATAATCAATAAATATTTTGGGATATTGGAGAATTTAATAGTTTATGTTGGGAATAAAAATCGAGAGGGAAGATAAAGATCAATATTGCTCTGTATCTTCTTCTTCGTCGATTCTTCTTTGTCTTCTTTTCATCCAAATGTTCATTTTTTCTTCTAATTATTGTAAAAGTTGATCTTATTACAGGATTAGGTCTAGATTTATAGTCTCAGAGTGTTCTTCATTTAGTGGTGAAGGATCTGACGGAATTTCTGGGACGTATAATCAACAATTCAAAAAAACAAATCATATTAACCATCTTTCCACTACGTTCACTATAATCAAATATAACGGTAGTCAGAACTATCTTTGAATCTGCTTTACCTTATGCAATCGTACTTTGGGGTGGAGCTACAGAGAGAGATGTTGAGAAACTTTTTAAATTACTAAAATATGCGCTTGGAATTTTGTCATTTGACAAATATCACTCGCAGAACGGTCGATCATGGGAGAAATTATCTTAAAATTTAGAGTCTTAGTGTTATGTAGACCTAGACATAGACTTAACAAATACCAATTACCATATAGGCATGGACATATACATGAAAATTTACGAACCATATACGTCACCATATCGGGGATAAAGTTTATAACGTCTCGCATATATAGATCCTTATCTATTATCAATAATAAGAAATACTCATAGCTTTGTAAAACGTTATCTCATAGATAAAGAATTATACTACATTGCACATTACTATATGCAGATACACGATGACTCGACTTTTCTCGTTGGTGCACAATTTAAAATCGGAAATTGATAACAATATATTTTCAATAACTCAAAAACTCATAATTTCAAATGAAAACAATTTAAATTGAAAATTATACTAAGCATGGTATCCAAAACGTGGGACCCAAGTAGCTGAGGGATCGAGTGCATGCACGTCTTCGTCCCACTTCTCACATTTCTGGAAAATTGTTCATAGTTTAGACTTTAGAATAATATCACTGTTAAAATTAAATAATAGAAAATCAACAAAGTAATTATTTCCTTCAAGTAAACATTTTGAGGATAATTCATTACTAATATGTAATGATTATGTAATCTAGGTATTTTTCCGTATCTTTTGATACCATATCATGCTTGAACCATTTCACGTAGAATGGGCCCATTTTGGCACGCGTCATTAAGAGCAAATATCCCAAAAGCAAATCCTCCAAAATCGTGTCTAACTATAAATATTTTTCGAAATCTGTGTAGGCTACTTGTTTCCTATAAAATGACGTTCGTCCCATTCATACTTTGTGGAGGTAAACCTGGAAGTTTTTGGGCCCCTTTTTGACCCCACCTGGGGGCCAATGTTGTTCGTATCGATGTTCATTGATCCGCATTGAATCCAATAATCAGAACATATTTATGTACCTCAGGTATCCTTTCGTCACCGGCTCTTGGGCTAAAAAGACTGGTTGTATTGTTGATAAAGTTATCGCGACTATAATTATGCAAAAATAAATGTGTATTGGCCATTACCATTTTTAAAGAAAGCTTTGGATAATAAATTATATCTATTTTTGCATTTTTAATTTTTGAATTACACGCATTTTCAGTTTGAAGGCATATTATTTGTCAAAAATGTGAATTGTCAAAATAACAACTTAATATTACTTTTCAAATGCTGTAGCTTCAGCAGAAAAATGTGTGTGTTTCTGATGCAATTTTGCGTCAAGGACATACTTGTTCAATCAAGTTCTACGTACGTTTCCCCAGGGAAGTATTATTTTAAAAATTCCTTTTTGTATAATGTTGTTGAAATAATGTTGTATAATGTTGCATTTGTTGAGAAGAATTTGAAATTGTATATGTAAATATTGTTTTCATCCTAATATACACAGAAAACAGCTATTGCAAGAGAAGAAAAGGAAAGAAGAGAAAGAAGAAAAAGTGAGCAGTAAGGAAATAGTTGCTGCTCTGAATATTTTTAGAAGTTTAGTTAAAAATATAAATTTTGAACGAAGTTTTAATTGAAAAATGAAAAAGAAGTTTTAATTATAATCATTATTGTGAAATTTGAGTATTCATTTCTTGAAACATTTTCATTCAATGAAGAAAATGGTGTATTCCATGAGATTATATGGAAATAGAATTTTCATCTGATATGTTTTTGGAAGTATGTTTTTTCAGGTATTGAAATAATGTAACTAGTAAGTTGGGCCTGATTTTTCAATATTTTGTGAAAAGTCAATCAACACATCACTGTAAATTTGGTTTCCTTGGTTACATATTATTATTTTATCGGTAGATTATTTTATCAGTAGACTTTTCTAGAGGATTTCTAGAGGATAATAGTTTACTAATTTAAATAAAATTTAAAATACAATATTTCAATATTTTTTAACATACTAAACAGAAAACATTCATTTCTTGTTCTTTCATCTCAATCTGTCTGACATACTTGGTTAAAAATTACATTCTTAGCAAATTCACCAATAGGTTATGAGTTTCATATAAGAAATTCAAATGAAGTTTTGAATGAAAATGGGAAGGAACACAAGTTGGTTAAAACAATATAAAACACATTTCACTTTCAATCATTTCATGGATAATTTTGATTCATATCACATTATCAATAATTCAAATTTAGTAATACATACATTTGTTAATTTAGATTTAGTTTAGGAACAAAATTGTTAATATAACAATATTGTTAGTTAGGTTTGGCAGTTTCGATAAATTGCTGAGCAAATATATAGCAAAGACCTTGAAGCGTGGCCCTGGTAGCAGCGAATAGCAATTGTAGCTGCGAATGTCAACATTCAAGGAGCTGTTTAGAACTCGATATGGAATGGCCAATCCTTGTGGTATTTCACTCTGAAAACAAATATAAACATTTAATTTACAATAAATAATTGAATGATCGTAAGTGATTACCGGTACTTTGGTCAAGATCGTATTCGCAGTAGGTAGGTCGCAAGGCAAAACCGATATGCATGAAACTTTTTCTATAGGTATTACTTATCGACCATAAGTTAGAATTGGGTAGTATTGGGTAGAAATCAGACTGTAGTTTTTGGAGAATTGATTTCTGAAAGTTTGGAAGTATCAATGAGAATCACACAGCGGGAAAGATGTGAAAATATAGGACGACGAGATGTAAGGATAACAATGTTAAACATGCTCGACCAGTTTCATGAAAATCTGGTAAGTTTCAGAACCAGGGTGTGTGGATTTTGTTTACTTTTCATACAAATATCTCGCTCATCGTACAGCACATAATGCTGCGTGCTACGTTTGCCTAGTACTTATAAAAAATAGTACATTTTCTCCAGTTTCAGTTGTCATAGCTGCATAAAATCTACTTACGAGTCCAAGGAGCAGAAGCGACCATTACAATTGAATGTGCTTAGATATTCCATATCTTTGTCACTCAATTCAAAGTCAAACACCTCGAAGTTCTGTTGGATGCGTGACTTGGTCACAGACTTGGGAATAACGATGTTGCCTCGCTGAATCTAAGAATTAGAAACAAGAATTAAATAATTAATAAATGATTTTTACAAACGTGATTTTACAAACTTCAATGAACTTAATCAAGAATAAAATTGTCGATCAGCTAGGCTACCAGCAGAATGCAAATATAAATACCATCGGCGATCCAAGCATCCAAGCTGACCAACAACCTAAATCCTTGATTTAGTCACTGATAATCGTTATGTAAGTGCAATTGATCCAATAAGTCAAATGTCAATTAATCAGGCACATTAATTGGCTTCAGTTGTAAGTCCTCAGCTAAGATAATATAGGGACTTATTGATCTTTCACTTTAGATCTAATTACAAACAATATAATCTAATATAAAAAATATTATACCTCTGGTATAATAAAGTTTTCTTATCAATTACCAGTATGGTTTGTTAGAAACAAGAAATAATGACAACCTATGAAAAATGTGTAGGCAGCTTGGGTTGGCTAAGATCGCTATATGCTCCAAGGAGGAAAAAAGTTAAATAATCTTTGTACTTGCTTGATGGATGCCAATAGGGAAATCAATTATTGTATCAACAAGCTTCAATATTATGAAAATAATTTAAAATTAAATCAACTAAATAGACATGCTTGCAATAGAGAAAGAATAAACAATAATCTAACAGAACGATTGAATGGGGAGACGTAACGAATGGCAGAAAGGAATAGAATGAATGAAGGGATGAAACAAATGAAAAACATATTGTACCTGGTAACGAATGAGCATTTGTGCGATGCTCTTGCTGTATTTCGTGGCAAGTTCTTTTAGCTTAGCGTCATCCATCAACTGGGGCTCCTCGGGCTTGGCCCAAGGACGATCAGGGGAGCCGAGTGGACTGTAAGCGGTGATGGTGATGTCTTTGGACTTGCATAAAGCCATCAACTTAGTCTGGGTCAAGTAGGGATGGCACTCGATCTGAAACAAGAGAACTGTGTTAGTGGTTGTAAATCATTTAGAGATTCATATATTTAGGTATAATGTTTCTCATTCACATAATTTACTTATTTTTACAATCTGCTCTCAAACATTTCATTACCGGTAATGTGTACCATTCTTGAGTTTAAAATGTGTGACATTTTGGTGTTATTCAAAAAAAATGTTTCTCAAATGTGCACATCTGGAGTATCCTTTCAGGATTTTTCCAAAAAACCTGGAAGGTTATTCTCACGGGTGGTTCAACCTATTGCACCTCAAAAATATAAATTACATGTATGGTACCGGTATTTATTTGTACACAGTTTCAAGACAGATATTAACGTTTTTGTGCATGCCAATGTTTCACATAAAACTATGTTTTTGTTTCACAAAAAAACAAAAAGTCTTCGCATGCACTCTTTCAACTAAATTGATCGTAATATTTTCAATAAACAAATTGTCGTTCCTCTAGATACTGTTTAGTTGTTATTTATTATTGATAAAATTGATATTTCTATTTGATATTCTAGAATTACTTTAGGCTACTATTTTGATTTGAGTTACTATTTCATTGTACTGTGAATTGAAATTGTATTGTAATTTGTATTAAAGCTAAAAACTAATATAAATTATTCTACAACTACGTATGAAACAGGAATATTTGAAATATCACTATATCTATTATTATATATTCCCATAGGCCTATACTATTATATATACATATCAGTAGGTATCTGTAATATCTGTACTGCAGCCCACCTGGTTGGTGACAGGCTTGATTTCAGCGACAGCAAGGACTCGTTCAAGCTGTACACTACTGAAGTTCGACACTCCAATAGACTTGACGAGTCCAGCTTTCACCGCCTTCTCCATTGCCTTCCACGTGTCGGTGTAATCCGCATCGCTGGAAATGATCTTTCCATCCTTCTCGGGGAAGAGATTATCGCCTTCCTGAAATATAATATAAGAATTTAGACTTCTTCCAAGTGATTCCACATATTGTTGTAATAAGTGGACAACAATGTTCCCAAAATTGAATTCTCCGATCACAACTTTTGTACCGGCATTTAGTTCATTGGCACCGCCGGGCACCGCTATTAGTTTGTTTGGTTGCCACATTTCTCGTTGCTATTGTAATCTGACAAACATATGCACGGTGTAGTGATAGTGATACCAACAGACTTTATCATAATATAAAGAAGGTGTACTGACTCCCAAACAACTAATAACATGGACAGTATTTTTGCTCTCTTGGGGACAAATCAGATCCAACGTTTCCATTTGCCTGTCGCGATTCAGCGGATTCCCTTGCATACTAGATGTAGATAAGAATGGCTACCATATATATATATGTATATATATATGTGTGTGTTTTTCAGTTTGGTCATAATTAATCTTCGTTAATTGCTTTAATTATTCTAGAAATAATTCAAAAATAAAAATTAACCCCTGCTTATCATAGGAATTATATAAACTGAATTCAAATGAAGTAGAATGCAAGTAAATAATAGAATGTTTACCGTGTATGCCATTGGCCAGTGAATGAGGTAGAGGTCCAAGTAGTCCAGACCAAGATTCTTAAGAGTGGTCTTCAGGGCAGGAAGAACGTAGTCAGCATGATGGTATGTGTTCCACAACTGAAAAAATCAACCTTTAATGTAATGATAGGAATAAATGGTGTATTTCACAAATATTTTATAAATAATTTACAATATTTCCTATATTACAATAGTATTGTTATTATAGCATCCTTGATCTTAATTATATTCTTCGTATTTTTCAATGAATTCTACCACCGCTATATTGTTACAGAAAAATATCAAACAATCATTTTTTCTAGAAAAATATCAAACAAATAAATATGTGTTCTTTAGTCTTCACTGCATTACTACCGATCAATATACTATTGATTCATTTTGAGTTTATTGATGATAGTATACGGCCTGCTTGAACCAACAAATATTAACAGACAAATTTCAAAATGTACATAAAAAAAATTCAATGTTTGACCAAAATGTTAACTTGTCAAACCACATATAAAACAAACAACAAGCAAACAACAGTAATATATCCATGCAACGTTGCATGGTGGCTTATCATTGTTGTTGATCTAAATATGTTTTGAGATCAATCAGTCAGCACATTTGATACAATGGAGATAAAATTCAATGAATAAAATGTAATAAATAACAGGTGAGATTAAATAAACAGTTCATAGTAATAGTTATTTACAGACAACCAGAATTTACTTATTTGAGATCAACATTTCAGTATTTCAGATTAATCAGAGAGTGATAAAGTCATTAAACTTTGTTATTTCATCCAACCACAAGTTGGTTGACCTATTTTCTTGGTCAGCCTCTATTCATTGGATTGTGTCACCCAACACAGACATTATTTTATTGTGTTTTTTTGTTGTTGTTACATGAACCAATTGAACAAACAATCAAGCAATCTCAACAACCACTCCAATATTCTTACCTTGCTCGTAATAAAGAGATCCTCGCGTTTGACAACACCTTCAGAGATCTTAGTCTTGATGGCTTCTCCAACCTCTGGTTCGTTGCCGTAGACATGAGCACAGTCGATGTGGCGGTAGCCAATGTCGATAGCGTCTTTCACAGCCTGTGTTACTTCACCGGGCTTCGACTAGAACAATAATAGCCACATCAAAATCGTGGATTTTCAACAATGTATTATGCTGTCGACACACCAAACTGGTACATATCTGTTAACTGTTCATATGAGAGGTAAATGATCAGAGCCATCAACAGATGTTAATCAAAATTAACTATCATAATTCAAATTTAAATTTTGAATTAGGATTTTTCAGTTCTTCTATGAAATTTGGATATTTATAAAAAATTGAACTATAGGCCCTACATAAGAATTCAATTTAAAAAAATGAAATGTATTTAAATTAAAATATCATATTTGTTTCAACATTTTTAACAATGATTATTTGTAGCGAATAAAATATTTATAGCTCGTTTTACTTTTGTGCAATTTCCTCTTGAGCATTCTCCCCTTAAATTTAATTCTTTGTATTTTTTAAATTTTGGTAATTCTAGATATTTTTTATAACTTGAATTTAATATAGCTCAAACAAATTTACAAACACAAATTTACAAACACACAGACACAAATTTAATGTAACTAGAAAAACACTATGTATAGGCCTATATAGTTCAATTATAGTATTATAAGTGAATGACAAAATGTAATCAACTTTGTCAATTCTTATCAAAACATCAGTCAATCATTGTTTACCTTCCATGTTCCTAGACCAAAGACCGGACACTTCTCGCCATTGTTAAAAGTGATTGTGGGCACTTGAGTTGCCATGGTAATACACACGAGCCAAATGTATAGCAACTAAACACTGGCAGAAGGTCTGCGAAATTGTGAGACAGAAGCGACCCCCGCATGATGTTTTAAAGTTTTTTCATGCATAGAATGTAGACTCGTTTCACTTCGTGAAGGGTGAAGGCTTGAAACACCCGTGCGGTAATGGTATGGGATAGGGAAGACGATCAATTGCGACCTTCATCTCTCGTGAATACGAGTATAGTCCACATGCCTGCCCAGCAAACGAGCCATTCAATATTAACCTTGGGAGAGTATGCTTATCATAGACCTACTGTAATCAGCATCTTGCTAGATTGATCCACTAATAATAACTTACCAGGCTACCAGCTGAAACTTGAACTATATAAAATTGTAAAAAAAAATGTATCAGGGATACAACAAATAAAAACAAAATAAACTTTATAGTCCAATATGGGAGTAATTTAGCTGAATACCAGTTTTTTGGTGATCGACTTTTGAAAGGTATGAGATATCGAAATTCTAACAAAGAGGAAACACAGATATTTTCAGTACCTTCAAGGTGGTATAAGTAATAACTATTTATCTCATATCGCCTGATTGTCTAGCGTTTACGATCAATTTTTTTTAGCCGTACACGCGTGGCAATTAGACGATATGAGGTAAATAGTACCACCTTGAAGGTATTGAAAATATATGTGTTTCCTATTTATTAGAATTTCGATGTCTCATACGTCGTTCAAAGTTATCTACAAAAAAACGGATATTCCGGTAAATCGACTCCCATGGACTCGCAACTTTTGTTTGTGAATACCAGTGTACTGTATATGCATGATGTCCATGCCAAGAGAAAACGTGTACAGCGGTAACCGAAAAGTGTTTGAATCTTTATATCTTCAAAATCGAAAGCATTCCAATTATTTAATAATTCCAATAAAAGAATAGCTTTCATTCATTCATTTATTTCAATCTGCAATTTGTAACTGCGTATACAGGTGGCAAATGTTCTTTAAAAAAAAAACTTATATATATATATATATATATATATATATATATATATATATATATATATATATATATATATATATATATATATATATATATATATATATATATATATATATATATATATATATATATATTATGCTAGCCACTCGACCATCTCGTCTCAGTTATCACTATATAACGAATTTGAAAATGCAATTCTACATTAGAACAAATAAATCAATTATCAACAGTCTGCATGTATAGTTTGTGAATTATTTGTATTATCACAGTGACTGATAAAGCTCCAGGTCAGCTTACATAGTGTCAACTGGTGTCAACCGAACAAGCTAGCTGAATTACTGTTCATACAAGCTATTATTATGGCGATAGTCCATCTCGGATTTATGTAAGCGAGAGTTTTGAGCTTGCAGTGAATTAACTGATCAATCAAAGAGTCTAGACACTTTTACAGATAAGATAACTTACACTGATTATAGGCCTACATACGTATGATACACTTGGCGCATAAGCATCATATCATAATTATGTGCAGTCGCCTTATTGACATATTGATCGACTTATACGTAAATTATAGCATTGATTTAATCATATAGTTTATAGAAAGCCTCTGTAAATATTTGGAACATTCTCGCAATGTTCGACCATGCTCACTGAGAGCGGTTCTTCGTTATTCCCCTGTACTCCCTATGTCAGTTAAAGTTGTAATGCGATTGTTTCCGAAACCAATTCCCTAATCTCACTTTCTAAAACACGCAATAAAATAGCCTTTCATCACAAACCCTCATCATCTCATTAATTGACTCGTTAATCCATCATTCACCGACACCAATAGATCTGAGATCTCAATTAAAAGTTCAGTGCGTCGTTAAACTCAATCTTCATGAACTTGAAAAAACAAATAATCGGAAATCATTACCTCTTTTGCCTCAATTTCTATACAAGGCATATAGGCCTACATTGTTATTGTTGTAATAAGTGAAAATATAAATTGTGAAAATAAAACAATGTCTCCCAAATTTCATTTTCCAATCACCACTTCAGTGTGACCCCTCCCCTCCCCTCCCCCTCCTCCCAGGCGCTACAAGATTGATGAACATCACATCATCAATAATAATGATAATTATTATTATTATTCATTGATCCTAATCGCTCGTCTGTAATCAGAACGGGAATTGTGATAATCTGAATATATGATTTATGGATGAATGTACATTCAACACTTTCGCTGTAAGTATACGATAATATTTATAAATGTCGTTTCATCTCTTAAAGTCGTCAGTTCACGATAATAACATGAAATGTTGAATATTGAGATAAGCGAGATCGAAATCGTAGTTAGGTGTAAAAGCGCCAGTAGCGCCAGGTTATGTGTAACATGTAATCTCCGAAACTAGATTCAGTGAAATGTAGGCCTATTATACTGATCATATTTCACTTATTTGGATGCACTAATGACAAGTTGACAATTATAGACATAATAACTGATCCTTCGTATTATTTGTAATTAAAATGATATAAGATTAATTCATATCTTTGTAATTTAATATTTTGATCGTCGAAAGAGTCCTAACAGATTTAACTGGAAGTTTTCCTTAAATTGAGTTATTTAAAAAAAATTACTGTAGCTAGGAAACCTGGAAAATATACACAACAAAATTGACACAAACGAACACGACATTTTTCCGTTTTGTCTTTGTGAAATATGAGTATTCTTTTACTTTCATCTAATAACATAATTTGTACAGAATTATTAATTGCTTCAACATCCTAACACTAACAGTCTACTAATTTGTTGACTTATTAATGATACATTATAAGTATTACATCACGTAGCTTAACGAATAACGATCATATTAAACATTGCAGCTTATAATATAATTGATTGATAATGACTTGACATTAACACTCATACGCTAACTAAACGGGGTTATTGTTGCTAAAAGTTACAATGAACCTCTACCATTGATGTTTAGCCATACATGCGGTTAGATAAAATATCGACTGAACAATTGAGCTAAATTTATTACAGCACTCAAAGCTAGTTCTTTTGAGCTTAAACCCAAAATAAAGTTCAATAAAAAAATCGTGATGGTGCCTCGAATAAGTTGAACGCTGAACCATAGACTGAATATACGTACCTTCTTTGTTACACGCCCGGACTCTATTTTTAAATAGCTATTTATTTTTAAATATATTATATATATATATATATTTTTATATATATATATATATATATATATATATATATATATATATATATACATATATACATATATATATATATATATATATAGAAAGCCGTGACTTCGACAATGCAACATTTTTCAAATAATATTTTTATCTTTCCGATGAATAAAATACATTTATTATATTATTTTCTCCAAAACGGCTGGTCCGAATATCAAACCAAACTTTTATTCATGCATATTATTCTTGTGTTCACATTTGTGGAAAATTTGAATCATATTGAAGAGATTTTATTTTTAAATTTTTTCCGCTCAGCCAAATCTCATGGGGTTTTTAGAAACTTCTAAATGATGTTTCTCAAAAATGGTCCAACCGATTACACCTCAAAACTATACAGTTCTAAGTTGGATAAGTTTGCATACAAAAAAAAATTCATGTCGATCGGTCAAACCCTGCGACCTGTGCAGTACTTACAAAAAAAAAAAAAAAACGCACAGACAAAGTTCCGTAAGAGTTCAGTGAAAATCTTCGCTACGCTCATCTAAAAAACCATTTTTGAGCTTTTCTTTTGTAGCTATCATCGATTAAGACATGACAATTATTGACCATTGCAAGACTTACAAAACTTACAGCATGCAATTAACTACACTTCACGTTTTAACCGATGCTGAGACAAGTTGGGCTCACAAGTTGGCCTCACACCAACTCTAATGTACTATAGAGTTGGGGTTGGACCTATAATGAGATTGGAGGGACTTGAACTCAACACTTCATACCCAGCTGATAATTTATACCAACACTAATGTGCTATAGTTCTTATATTGTGACCTACTAGGCAAACGCAGGATGTGCGTTGTACGATGAGCGAGATGTCTATATAAAGTATAATCGAAAACTATACAAACCTTGATCATTTGAAATGAACTTCATCCGATGTCAATGAATTTAGAAAGCCGTGACTTCGACAATGCAACATTTTTCAACTAATATTCTATCTTTCCGATGAATAAAATACATCTATTTTATTTTTCTCCAAACCCCTTTTCCGAAAATCAACCAAATTTTTTTTATGTATTTATTCTTTGTTCACTTTTTGGGGTATTTTTAAACATATTAACAATTTAATTTTTTCAATTTTTTTTGCTCAGCAATCTTATGGGTTTTTAGAAACTTCTAAGGTTTCTCAAAAAAGGTCCCCGATTGCCCAAACTATATATTCTAAGTTGGATAATTTGCATATTAAAAAAGTTTCATGTCGACTCAAAAACCCGCCCTGTCGTGTTTACAAAAAAAAAAAAAAAAACGCACAGCAAAATTCCCTAAAAGGGTTTGTGAAAATCTTTGCTACCTCTCTAAAAAGGTCACATTGAAAGGGACTTGAACCCGACCTTCAAATCAGCTTTTCCTCTCACTAAAACAAAGTGCTAAGTGTTTTTGGTTTAAATTGGGTGAAAAACCTAAAGAGAATGGGGGGCCTTTGGGGGCCCCCAACAACCCCTTGGGCCAAAACAACCGCTTGGGAAAAAAACCCCAAAAAAAAAAAAACCCCCCCCACCACCCCTGAAAAATTTCTTCCCCCCGGGTTTTTGGGGGGGTCTTTCCAGGGGGGGGGGACCCCTGGAAACCCCCATGTTGGGGTGGGGCCCCCCCCCCCCCTTCCCCCCCGGGGTTTTTTGGATTTGGCAACTTTTTTTTTTTTTTAAGTGAATGACAAAATGATCAACTTTGTCATTCTTATCAAACATCAGTCAATCTTGTTTACCTTCCATGTTCCTAGACCAAAGACGGACACTTCTCGCCATTGTTAAAAGTGATTGTGGGCACTTGAGTTGCCATGGTAATACACACGAGCCAAATGTATAGCAACTAAACACTGGCAGAAGGTCTGCGAAATTGTGAGACAGAAGCGACCCCCGCATGATGTTTTAAAGTTTTTTCATGCATAGAATGTAGACTCGTTTCACTTCGTGAAGGGTGAAGGCTTGAAACACCCGTGCGGTAATGGTATGGGATAGGGAAGACGATCAATTGCGACCTTCATCTCTCGTGAATACGAGTATAGTCCACATGCCTGCCCAGCAAACGAGCCATTCAATATTAACCTTGGGAGAGTATGCTTATCATAGACCTACTGTAATCAGCATCTTGCTAGATTGATCCACTAATAATAACTTACCAGGCTACCAGCTGAAACTTGAACTATATAAAATTGTAAAAAAAAATGTATCAGGGATACAACAAATAAAAACAAAATAAACTTTATAGTCCAATATGGGAGTAATTTAGCTGAATACCAGTTTTTTGGTGATACTTTTTGAAAGGTATGAGATATCGAAATTCTAACAAAGAGGAAACACAGATATTTTCAGTACCTTCAAGGTGGTATAATTAATAACTATTTATCTCATATCGCCTGATTGTCTAGCGTTTACGATCAATTTTTTTAGCCGTACACGCGTGGCAATTAGACGATATGAGGTAAATAGTACCACCTTGAAGGTATTGAAAATATATGTGTTTCCTATTTATTAGAATTTCGATGTCTCATCCCAGCCAGCACACACACGTTAAATGAACGTTTTCTAGGAGTTTCTACGTTGTTTAATCGTTATCCGTAATAAATCAACATTACGTCAACGTTAAAAAACCCCAGTTAACAAAACGTATGTGATATTACGTTTAACGAACATTATACTTCAGTTATCGTTGACGTGAATACTATGATTACACGATTTGTGAACGTAATGAACTAATGTTCTATTCACGTTACTGTCCAACGAAGTCAAAACGTCTTACACATGTAGAATATAATCGTTTTATGAACGTTACAGCATTTCCAATAATATAACGTAATATAAATATTATAAATCAAACGTTATATTATCTTCAATCATACAACCAATATTAAACGTAATATGAATGTGAAATTCAATCGTTTTAGGAACGTTACAGAATTTACAAAATATAACGTGATATAAACACTATACATCAAACCTTATATTATCTTCAACAATCCAACCAATAATAAACGTAATATAAATGTAATATTCAATCGTTTTATGAACGTTACAGCATTTCCAATAATATAACGTAATATAAATATTATAAATCAAACGTTATATTATCTTCAATCATACAACCAATATTAAACGTAATATGAATGTGAAATTCAATCGTTTTAGGAACGTTACAGAATTTACAAAATATAACGTAATATGAACACTATACATCAAACCTTATATTATCTTCAACAATTCAACCAATAATAAACGTAATATAAATGTAAAATTCAATCGTTTTATCAACGTTACATAATTTACAATAATATAACGTGATATAAACATTAAAAATCAAACGTTATAATATCTTCAATAATTCAACCAATATTAAACGTAATATATACGTATAAAATACAATCGTTTGATTAACGTTACAGAATTTACAATAATATACGGTAATATAAATATTCATCAACAATGTATATTATGTTCAATCACTAATTAGACGGTTGGCACAACAATGTAAATAATTTGTGAATAATATGAAAGTTTCTACTAGTCCTGGAAATCACACAGATTGTTATATTGTTGACAATTTAAATAATTGTTTTCACTTTTAAGTCGGGCTGTTGTCGACCCACTCAACAATACAAAAATTGCATGATTCCTCATTTTACTGCTCATAAATTCATTCTCTTAAATCCGATAGAGCAATCTTAACTTATTTTTGAAGCTTATTTGGAAATTAATTTCACCGATTAATTCCCCTAGTTCGTTTAGGTTCGGGTAATCATACATGATTATATAATTTTCCCATGATTTTCTTTTTTTATACATTTTCTTCTCTCATTTTCTCAAGCAATTTTCATAATTTTTCAATTTTATTTCATTTTTGTCTCAAATTAATTTCTTCAATTCCTGTGACACCCTTTTTTGGCGAATCTTTCCTACAAATAGCAGTTGGTTCAATTTTGCAAGAACACAATTGTTTTTGTATTGCTTCTAAAACCTTTTTAAAATGACCCTAGATGTTGACGCGCCGTTAAACACCAACAATAATAACTTTTTTTGTTCAATATATGAAGTTATCATAATAAAAGTTTCCAAATTGATTCTGCTTTCAAAATGACCTGTTTTCTCCTTCATCCCTAACCGTGACCAAATTTTGTTTTCTATATCTGATGAGATCATATTCGAAATTTATTTTTTATAATTTTATTTTGTTTCATGAAAGTAGGACCGGATTGTTACAATTATTATCGAAACAAAAAATGAATTGATTGAGCTGAAATTTCGCGTGGTATTTACTACAATACTTATGTAATCGATTCCATATTTGTGAGTCAATCGATCCAGGTATTCGAAAGATAATAAACAAAAGCATCCTGATCTTTGAACTTTCTCTATCCATAATACTAGTACGTGGTAAGTCTTTAGAATGCAGCTAGACTTTCAAATTTGGAGCCAAAATGTCACATCTTTACATGATATTACGTATCATGAACGTTGATATTACAACTACACGACCAACGTATATCAGATAACATTAATATTACGTAGCATCAACGTTCTCATGGAAAACGTATTGAGTCTGTTAAATATATAACGTTTATTCAACGTTGGAATATAACTTCATGGTTGCGTGTACCTATCGGTACATAAGTGAACTAAATTGTGCGCATGCGTATGAAAGAGACGCTACCGTGTTCTGGAAAAATCCAGAAGAATCTTGATTTTTGAGCTGAAAGCAGAAACTCGTGACAACGACTGACCGGCATCGTCTATTTGCGCCCATTATTACGACTTGGAAGCGTGATAATTAATTTCAGGTAAGCGCACATCCTTAATTATGTGTATGTTAAAGTAGTTCTTAGCTCCGTCTTAGTCTAAGGTGGAAAGGTATCGAGGGATCTGATGGACGATGCCACACGGAGCCACGTAGGCCTGCCTGAGAGCATGGACCACATTGCTATATAACATGGGTTCGTAGGTTTATTAGTGGGCATATTATGTCTGTCTCACCCCATGTCCAGCATTGGCACTAATCATTTGTCACTAACTGTTTACCACAAAATTATTCACGTGAACCTTGGCGTAGAGAATATTCTCATCCAAATAGTTGCAGGTCGTCGCCTCTAGAGGCTCATTCAGCTGGAGCATTTATTTAGAATATCAGAAGGCCTACCATCCGCTGTCAGCACCAACAAATTTCGACAAAGTAGCAACTTTTTCTCTAGATACACATTCAATTCTCAAAATTGTTCTCCAAATTTTTATCGATGGTAGGTTCATAGGGTAAACTCTTCCCTAACAACGTATATTGGCAATGATAACCAATTGATTTCAATTTGTTATAGATTGAATATTTTTCAAAAGTTGGTGGGTCGACGGCAGAGCACTCCGTAAAACAAGTTTTGGAGAGGATCATGACTAACCAATGCGCCTCACTTTACAATTGGGCTGGCCGAGAACCGAAGAAACCGTTCAAAATTCTGCGTTCCAATGAAGGATGTAAGTGCATCAATACAGTAACAAGCTAGTTGTTTATGAAATAGAAATCTTTCTATGTGCAAAAAGCAATCAGGTCTATTTATTGGCAAGGACTTGTTTAGTACAAGGCCCATGCCCAATAACATGCTACCAATTTACATTCAGCAAAACACATGCATTTTCATGATAATGTTAAGATGAAATTCCCCGATGGGGCGTCATATAATCAGATGAAAAAATTGTAATGTTTTTTTTTCACAATATCGATCAACAATAGCTTTTTTCACAACTAGCCTGAACAATAATCGAAAAATGTTGTATTATTCCATTAATCGAAGAAATAATTGCAAAAACAAGATTTTAGCCAAATAAATGTCCCTTACACATCAATGTAGACTGTTATAATAATTATGTCCTATAAATTATTCAAAAAACTAAAACCAGTAAATTAAATGTAACGTGTATGTAGATGTGCTACATCGATGTACATTGATACATTGATGGTTGATGGATACCAACCGTTTGTCTTGGAAGTGAGCACGCAATTTAGAAAACAGATTTTTAAAGCATCGATAAAGCATCAAATGAATAATAATCATTGAACGATTACTTTTAGATGAATCACTTAATAATGAAATGTATGATAATCGATTATCGGCGGAATCTCTAATACTTATCGCATTTTTGTTTTAGGAGCTGTGCACCAAATGTTAACGAATACTGCCACTGGTACTGAGATCGTGAATGACCACAAGTTGGAAGGCACCATGAGAGACTGTCTTAAATTTGAAGCTACAAGAATTAAACAGCAGGTGAAACAAAAAAAGAAATAACTTGAATACTGAAATAAAAAAAATATTTGATATGTTTTAATTTTAATTCTAGATGATGGGTAGATAAGAAGGTAGATAATAGGTAATGAACCACTATGGTAAAGCACTTATCTAAACATCGGTCATTTACATTTATTAGGCCTATCATCAATAACTGATTCTTGACTAATTTTCTCAAGGCACCAATATTTACCTTCACAGATTCAGGAGAATATGGTTCATGCTTTAAGCATAGCATGTAAAACTGTTGATATGAAATGCCTACCTTAACAATTACAGCATCTATAATCAAAGACCAACGCCTTAGATGCCAGGCATGTCTGATAGCAATACCCATTCTTTACAACAAAAATAATGCATATCTTGTGATAATATCATGGTACAAATTATTGCAATCTGTGCCAATGAACAATGTAATTTTAGAATGAGTAGGCCTCTAGGGTTGAAAAGGTAATGTGTCAAACTGTCCTGTGTTGATCAAAGGTTGGTACATGGATAATACAGTATCGTACTCACTTAGGTCACCATCAGGTAGCACTCACGCTCGCACGCACCCGAATTTAAATAGAAAGGAACAAATTATAGATGTTACATCCTTCCATCTAATATTTCAGATGATAGGCCTATAAATCACTCAAAAAAACAATTAAAGGAACATAACTTACGGGTGATGCCAATGAAATGATTTCACGTTCCATTTAATAGATATTTGGTTTGTAATTATGTTATCACCCATCAATAGGCAAATTAGGCTTGAAGTTAACATACGGTAATTATTGTATTCACGTTACGCTTATTCACAAGAAGTTGATATTCTATCGAAGGCTTATATGTATCACCAATTTTGGTAACCCGAATGTGTTATTTGTTCTGTATAATCAATAAAAGTATAATTATTTAATTGGGAATTCAAATTTGTATATTCTCTGCCACTTCCTCGCAACACAACTTTGAACAAATAGGTATATATTTTTTCCAAATAGTTTCCTATAATATTATATATAATATTGTTTTGTATATTCATTTATTATCAATTATCATGCATGAAAACATTTTATTTATCAATGGTTCGTAGATAATGGTCAATTAATTTGAAACGTGTGTCATGTTATTGAAACAGTTATCAGACCATACCTATCATGATTTATGATTATAATAAAATATATGAATACATTGATTAATTATTCCTTTTTGTTTCAAGTTGCGATTTAGTGTTTTGCATCCTTATTCTCCTTTCCCAGGTTGGTATTTACGTTATTAAAACCATATTTACTAACGTTTTGGCAATGCAATTTCAGAGTCCAACATCAGTATTCTTTTGAATAATGAAACACGTTATAAACGACTTATTTTTGAACGTTTTTACTACGGTAATTATGAACGTTAATATTTGGTAAGCTTTCTAATCTCTAGACAACGTTTAATTCAAGTATAAATTATAAGCAAGTGTAACGTTTGGTAGAAACATTTACATATCCTCGAAACTATAAGGTTGTACAAACGTTTACTGCAAACGTTTGTACAATGTTCAAATGTACGTTCTTAAAACGTTCAAGAATCCGGGCATTATAACGATTTTCAAACGTGTTCCTCTTGACTAATAAAACGTTTAAAATCATCTATTCTTAAACGTTTTCATAACGATATTTATGAACGTTAATAATTGGTCACCTTTATTACGTATAAACGTTTGATTCAAGTATAAAATAGAAGGTAGCGTAACGTATATCAGAAACGTTTACATACCTTGAATACCAGATGGTTATAAAAACACAATCTGTATACGTTCATATAATGTTGTAAATTTACCTTCTTATAACGTCAAAATGAAACGTGATTATTACGTTGAAGGCACCGTTTTGAAAACCGTTTTATTGCGGGACATTATTACGCAATCAAAACGATTCAATCCGACGGTCTATCAACCATAAGGATAAACGTGAATAAAACGTAACGCAGACGTTCTGTGCTGGCTGGGATACGTCGTTCAAAGTTATCTACAAAAAACGGATATTCCGGTAAATCGACTCCCATGGACTCGCAACTTTTGTTTGTGAATACCAGTGTACTGTATATGCATGATGTCCATGCCAAGAGAAAACGTGTACAGCGGTAACCGAAAAGTGTTTGAATCTTTATATCTTCAAAATCGAAAGCATTCCAATTATTTAATAATTCCAATAAAAGAATAGCTTTCATTCATTCATTTATTTCAATCTGCAATTTGTAACTGCGTATACAGGTGGCAAATGTTCTTTAAAAAAAAACTTATATATATATATATATATATATATATATATATATATATATATATATGTATATATATATATATATATATATATATATATATATATATATATATATATATATTTATATATATATTATGCTAGCCACTCGACCATCTCGTCTCAGTTATCACTATATAACGAATTTGAAAATGCAATTCTACATTAGAACAAATAAATCAATTATCAACAGTCTGCATGTATAGTTTGTGAATTATTTGTATTATCACAGTGACTGATAAAGCTCCAGGTCAGCTTACATAGTGTCAACTGGTGTCAACCGGACAAGCTAGCTGAATTACTGTTCATACAAGCTATTATTATGGCGATAGTCCATCTCGGATTTATGTAAGCGAGAGTTTTGAGCTTGCAGTGAATTAACTGATCAATCAAAGAGTCTAGACACTTTTACAGATAAGATAACTTACACTGATTATAGGCCTACATACGTATGATACACTTGGCGCATAAGCATCATATCATAATTATGTGCAGTCGCCTTATTGACATATTGATCGACTTATACGTAAATTATAGCATTGATTTAATCATATAGTTTATAGAAAGCCTCTGTAAATATTTGGAACATTCTCGCAATGTTCGACCATGCTCACTGAGAGCGGTTCTTCGTTATTTCCCTGTACTCCCTATGTCATTAAAGTTGTAATGCGATTGTTTCCGAAACCAATTCCTAATCTCACTTTCTAAAACACGCAATAAAATAGCCTTTCATCACAAATCCTCATCATCTCATTAATTGACTCGTTAATCCATCATTCACCGACACCAATAGATCTGAGATCTCAATTAAAAGTTCAGTGCGTCGTTAAACTCAATCTTCATGAACTTGAAAAAACAAATAATCGGAAATCATTACCTCTTTTGCCTCAATTTCTAATACAAGGCATATAGGCCTACATTGTTATTGTTGTAATAAGTGAAAATATAAATTGTGAAAATAAAACAATGTCTCCCAAATTTCATTTTCCAATCACCACTTCAGTGTGCCCCTCCCCTCCCCTCCCCTCCTCCCAGGCGCTACAAGATTGATAAACATCACATCATCAATAATAATAATAATTATTATTATTATTCATTGATCCTAATCGCTCGTCTGTAATCAGAACGGGAATTGTGATAATCTGAATATATGATTTATGGATGAATGTATATTCAACACTTTCGCTGTAAGTATATGATAATATTTATCATATTTAGCCGTTTCATCTCTTAAAGTCGTCAGTTTACGATAATAACATGAAATGTTGAATATTGAGATAAGCGAGATCGAAATCGTAGTTAGGTGTAAAAGCGCCAGTAGCGCCAGTAGCGCCAGTAGCGCCAGGTTATGTGTAACATGTAATCTCCGAAACTAGATTCAGTGAAATGTAGGCCTATTATACTGATCATATTTCACTTATTTGAATGCACTAATGACAAGTTGACAATTATAGACATAATAACTGATTCTTCCTATTATTTGTAATTAAAATGATATAAAATTAATTCATATTTTTGTAATTTAATATTTTGATCGTCGAAAGAGTCCTAACAGATTTGACTGGAAGTTTTCCTTAAATTAAGTTATTTAAAAAAAATTACTGTAGCTAGGAAACCTGGAAAATATACACAACAAAATTGACACAAACGAACACGACATTTTTCCGTTTTGTCTTTGTGAAATATGAGTATTCTTTTACTTTCATCTAATAACATAATTTGTACAGAATTATTAATTGCTTCAACATCCTAACACTAACAGTTTACTAATTTGTTGACTTATTAACGATACATTATAATTATAACATCACGTAGCTTAACGAATAACGATCATATTAAACATTGCAGCTTATAATATAATTGATTGATAATGACTTGACATTAACACTCATACGCTAACTAAACGGGGTTATTGTTGCTAAAAGTTACAATGAACCTCTACCATTGATGTTTAGCCATACATGCGGTTAGATAAAATATCGACTGAACAATTGAGCTAAATTTATTACAGCACTCAAAGCTAGTTCTTTTGAGCTTAAACCCAAAATAAAGTTCAATAAAAAAATCGTGATGGTGCCTCAAATAAGTTGAACGCTGAACCATAGACTGAATAATACCTTCTTTGTTACACGCCCAAACTCTATTTTTAAATAGCTATTTATTTTTATATATATATTATATATATATTTTTATTATATATTTTTTATATATATATATATATATATATATATATATATATATATATATATATATACATATATACATATATACATATATATATATAGAAAGCCGTGACTTCGACAATGCAACATTTTTCAAATAATATTTCTATCTTTCTGATGAATAAAATACATTTATTATATTATTTTCTCCAAAACGGCTGGTCCGAATATCAAACCAAATTTGTATTCATGTATATTATTCTTGTGTTCACATTTGTGGAAAATTTGAATCATATTGAAGAGATTTTATTTTTCAATTTTTTCCGCTCAGCCAAATCTCATGGGGTTTTTAGAAACTTGTAAATGATGTTTCTCAAAAATGGTCCAACCGATTACACCTCAAAACTATACAGTTCTAAGTTGGATAAGTTTGCATACAAAAAAAAAATCATGTCGATCGGTCAAACCCTGCGACCTGTGCAGTACTTACAAAAAAAAACAAAAAAAAACGCACAGACAAAGTTCCGTAAGAGTTCAGTGAAAATCTTCGCTACGCTCATCTAAAAACCATTTTTGAGCTTTTCTTTTTGTAGCTATCATCGATTAAGACATGACAATTATTGACCATTGCAAGACTTACAAAACTTACAGCATGCAATTAACTACACTTCACGTTTTAACCGATGCTGAGACAAGTTGGGCTCACAAGTTGGCCTCACACCAACTCTAATGTACTATAGAGTTGGGGTTGGACCTATAATGAGATTGGAGGGACTTGAACTCAACACTTCATACCCAGCTGATAATTTATACCAACACTAATGTGCTATAGTTCTTATATTGTGACCTACTAGGCAAACGCAGGATGTGCGTTGTACGATGAGCGAGATGTCTATATAAAGTATAATCGAAAACTATACAAACCTTGATCATTTGAAATGAACTTTATCCGATGTCAATGAATTTAGAAAGCCGTGACTTCGACAATGCAACATTTTTCAACTAATATTTCTATCTTTCCGATGAATAAAATACATCTATTATATTATTTTCTCCAAAACGGCTGGTCCGAATATCAAACCAAATTTTTATTCATGTATATTATTCTTGTGTTCACATTTGTGGAAAATTTGAATCATATTGAACAGATTTAATTTTTCAATTTTTTCCGCTCAGCCAAATCTTATGGGGTTTTCAGAAACTTCTAAATGATGTTTCTCAAAAATGGTCCAACCGATTAGACCTCAAAACTATACAGTTCTAAGTTGGATAAGTTTGCATATATAAAAAAAGTTTCATGTCGATCGGTCAAACCCTGCGACCTGTGCAGTGTTTACAAAAAAAAAAAAAAAAAAAAACGCACAGACAAAGTTCCGTAAGAGTTCAGTGAAAATCTTCGCTACGCTCATCTAATAAGGTGCACATTGAAGGGACTTGAACCCAACACTTCATAATCAGCTAATTTCTCTCACTAACACTAATGTGCTATAGTGTTGGTATTGTGACCTATAATGAGATTGGAGGGACTTGAACCCAACACTTCATAACCAGCTGACCAGAAACCTGACCACGTAATGGCTTCGCGTGCTCTCGAGGAACCCTGACCATGTGATGGCATATCCTGCTCTTGATAGGCACTGACCATGGGATGGCATAGCCTGCTCTAGAAGGAAACAACCATGTGATGGCATGGGGTGGATTGAGAAGACGAAATTTAAACCCCGGCCCACTCTGGACGCCGTCCAAGTAACAAATTGCATTGCCTCCGCGATGCAATTTTGTACTGAGACAAGGGTACTACTTTTGTACTAAGGTAGACCAGGGTTTGGGGTTTGAACTTTGTCTTTCCAATCCACTTTTTTTTTTTTTTTTTTTTTTTATCGAGGAGGGGAAATCTTGCATGAGACCCCCGCTTATTGGTCTGCGGGGAGTGTCGGATTCTTACCGACTAAAACCCCTCCTCACTTCCGACACCACCCTGGGCCCACTTTCGTATTACTTCTGGGTGGTGACGAGTCTTGCCCGTCTTGCTCCTTACTTTCCTGTGTAGGCATTAGAGAACAACTGGATTGACTCTTCTCTCTTCCATTTCTCGTTACCGCTCATTCTCCGTTACTTCGATTATGTGTGCTCCTGGCTCCTGGCTTTCCAGCATACATTCTGTAAGGTTTAAAGCTTTCAACCTATCCCATGTCTTCTTGTAGTTGGGCCTGCCATTCTTCCGTCGCAGGACATTCGAAGGGGGTATGGTTCGCATTGTCCGGTGAGTGGTTGCAGAAGAGGCATGCTGCGCTAGCTAGCTCAGTTTGAATCATGCCAGGTACTCGTTGAAGCAACCATGACCTGATATTGCCCGAGTCAGATGGTATCCCATCTGGCCGTGGCCTCTGCCATATCGGCTTTCTTATTCTGGGTTAAAATTGCGAGTCCAACGGCCTGATGTTTCCGTTTCCCGCCTGTCCTTCGAATCATCTAACAGCCTCATTCTTGCTGCTCTCTTCTCTCATCTTCTGTGTTACTTGCAGCCGTCGCCAGTGCACTGGTCGAAAACCTCCTGCTCTAGAGGATAACTGAACATGTGGTGACAAGTATTGTATAACTGACACTGTTTCTTAGAAGAACGGGGAAGGTTTAGGTGCCGTCTTCTTTCCATCCTCCTCCTGCGAACAGTTAGCTGACCACCGTGCTCGGATCTATGAAATTTACTGATACATTATTATAACATCCATCGATAGAATAAATCATACATCATTCACTCTCGACTCGATACCAACCACGCACCAACAAAACAAAAACACACACACAAAAATACAAATACACAAATACATACAAACACAAAAACATGAACAACACAAACAGTATGAGATTATTATTATTATTATTATTATTGAAAAATCTTAATGAAAGTATAAATCACTTAGGTGGCAGAACTAGAAACTCCATGGGATACATTGACTCCGGAAATGCCAACATGACTGCGATGAGATGATTATCTTCACCATGTTCTGCACACTTTCAAAAGTGAGCTTTCATATTTATTGTTTTATTAAAAGTGGAAATAAATAAGTTCCTCGGCTTAAAATATGTGCATAATGCAATGAAATAGATACTACAAACCGCACATGATATTTCACGGCTCTAATTCTAAGAGGTCCTCCAAATAATCTAGCTATTAGTGGAGTCAGTAAGTAAATCCATTTACCCCAGAAGGTAACCACTCATTAATGAAACAAAAGTCACATGTTAATAATATAATTAATGCATTTATTTTATTTGTATAGTTATTACACTTTTAATTAGTAACTTGTTAGGATTATTAATACTGATTAATACTGACTATTAATACTCAATGCCAAATGGATAATTCTTGTCATGTTTGCCACTGAAACAGAAATAGATCAACAAATATTATTAAACAATATTATCTTAACAACTTTGTAGACATTTGTATCATCAGTATGCTGCCAGCAACCATCAGGTTTTTGAAACCAGGTCGAAAGTTTGAAGGTTTTTGAAGATTTTAAAATTACAATTAAATTTTAAAAACATTCAGATCAACAATGTACTTCTTATTATCTACACCTTCTATCAAACAATTGATACATTTAATTACTGCAATAGTAAAAAAATGTTACTTATAGAACCCAATGTATTAAACTAGGAAAACGCCATATGCGTTGTTAGACGAGCGGATAGTAATAGTATAGGTGATAATGGTTAAGAACTGCTTCGAGTGGTACCAATTTCGCACATTTTATTTGTTTTCTTCAAAATGGCTGACCCGATCAAGCTGAAATTTTTTAGAAATGTGTATCAAAATATAATCCAACTTCACGCAAAATTTCATCTTTTGGGGAAAATAAAAATATTTTCCTTTTTTTTCCGCCATGTTCTAATGGGAATTTTTGAAATTTCTTGAATTCATAAAAAAAAACGTTACTCCCCGATAATGCCACAAAACTATACAGATCTAAGTTAGATGAGGAACCATATTGAAAAAAAGTTTGAGGTTGATAGATGTAGCCGTTTGACCTGTGGAGAACCGACAAAAAAAAAAAAAAAAAAAAAAAAGAACACCAATTTTTTTCAGTATGTCAAATTGAATCCTCGCTAAAGCTCGTCTAATAAGTATTATATTTTAAAAAATGGAAACATTGTGACGGAATTTTTAGAAACAATAATCTCTTGCAGAAAGTTTGAAACTGGTGCTTAATGTTTACTAATATTCATATTGCAATCACTATTTTCAAATCAAAATGAAAAGTGACAGATGAAAAATTTTGAGATTTTTTTATACACACATACGAATGACACGATAAGCATAATGCCTAACTTCATAAATAAAACTCATAAATTTCATACAACTCCCAAGCATAATTTCAGTATTGTCAGCTACATACTTTTAGAGATAAGTCTATAAATAATTAGAGCAGAATGCGCAGGAGCATGAGCAATTACCGTGAAGATTAAAGGTAATAGCTAGGATATGCACGCGCAAACAGGTTTTTCGGCCCGAATGTGTTAAAATCCTTGTGAAACATGTTCATTTGAGCTATAAGTTGAACATTGAAGATGTCAAATAATACTTACAAGTTGAAGGGGATTGATCTACTGTTACGATTCAAGCTGTCCAATACAGCCATATCGACCGGACTGATCTCAAAGTCAAATACACTGATATTCTCCAGTTGACGCTCTTTCTTCACAGACTTGGGGATAGAGATGGTTCCGATTTGCAACTGTGAACAAACGACAATATGTATTAGCAATTAACACCAACTTTAATCCAAAATCAATAGTACCTCAGTAGAGACTTTAATTAACTCCCACAGTTAACACTAATATATAAGTCACATCATCCTATATTCATTCTATATTATTATTTGTCATCCATACTCCGTCTACTTTTATGTCTGTTGTATCTAGTTGTAATTTTAAATTGATAATAATATCCTTTATTGTCATTTTAAGAAAAAACGTTTACAGACACATTGTGTCTGTACACTCATGAAGGGATGTACAGACCGTTTTAGCTAATAATAATCTGAATATGAAATAAAATTTGTATATAATTGTAGTTATATGTAACTGTGACCTATGTTTACATAATATCAATAATTAATCAAAATAATGAAATAAACTAAACTAAAATTCTATATTTACTGAGCACTGTTATTGAAATACAGATATTTAAAATTCTGTTTAATTATCCCATAAATTGCAATACCTAACATCGTGGGCCAACACAACATATAATCACGATTCAAAACAATGCCACGTGGAAAGCTGAAAGTTCTATACAACAATTTTCACAAGACAGTATTCCAATAAATCTCCTAACACAAAAACTTGAAGAAATATAAATATTCCACAACTTTCCACTCTGGGGATAAAAAGTAATACTAATGTTGGGTAGGAACATAACGACAGAAACACCTTCTTCTTATAACTTTAATGGAAACGCGGTTCTTGTCCGGGAACTTGAAAGAATACGCAATCCTTTTTCGGGAACTTTAATGGATACGCGGTTCTTTTTCGGGGACTTTAAAGTAAATGCGTTCCTTGCAATAAGCAGTCACTTTTAATGGAATCAAGTTACTTTTCATCGGTAACGAGAACGACATTTTTTTCTTTTCTTTCGCAGGAACTGTAATGGTACGGTACCGTAACTAGTTTCTTTTTGGAACAAGTAATGCGAATTCCAATGTTATAGTTCCTTTATTTCAGGAACTTGAACGACACTGAGTAATGCAATATAATTATCAACTAAATGGAAATAACTTGAGTGAACTTATACTACCCGGCTATAGAATGCGTTTTTCAGTGTAATAATTATATCATTTTTTACCTTTGATCAATTGAGAATAATTTGTAAATACTTTTAGGGAGCCATTTATGTGTTCACATTTTTTTGGTTTATTCACCTCAATGCGAAGAACTATTTTTCAAAAAGTCCTGTACTTCCCTAAAGATTTGAAGATGTAAGATGTACTAGTAAGATGTAGTAAAGATGTAGTAAGACCATTGTTGGAAATATGTATTTAAGTGATAAGTAGTAATTCAAAACAGCTATTAAATATTCTCAAGCGTATACTATCTCAAAACTGTATTATTCTGCACGAACAATTGAAGATAAAGCTGCTAACCTTTTCTATAGCAGTGATATTCTGTTAACATTTCTATTTGCATAGTTTTTCAGAAAAAATCTGTTTGTTGTTTTACAGACACTTTGAAATCGTAGCTATAGTTACAATCGGTGGTGACAAGTGTACATCATGTAATACGCACCGTATACTTGATAGCGATTTGAGCAGCCGACTTGCCGTACTTCTTAGCCACCTTGTTCAACTTCTCGTCTTTCAACATGTGAGTTTCACCTTCTTTAGGAGCACCGTATAGCGGACAATAAGCGGTGACGATGATGTCTCGATCAGCGCAAAATTTGATCAACTTTTTCTGGTTCACATAGAGACTACACTCAACCTGAAACGAGAAGTGCAGATACATTAACGTGCCCCTTGACAACTCTTTACGTTATTTGTACGAAGTAGGTTTTAATTCATTAGTCAAGTTGAAAACACACAGTTAAGCCTTATAGGGGTTTGCAGAGATTATTACGGAATGTCATTGTGTGTGAAATTATGTGTAATGATTAAAGAAATATGGAAAAAACTGAAAAAAATATATTCATTATTATTAAAATTATATATGTTTTTCTGTTATTGTTATTATTATTGTTATTATATATTTTTTAAATTTTATTTATTCATTTTGTTTTATTGTTATTCATTCAATTCAATGTTTAAACATGCACTGGTAACAATTATTTTGTAAAGGGAATTCAATGGATAATTTAATTTCAATTTGATGAAGTAGAATGGTGCCTAGGAGATATGCAATCTTAAGTACATATGTGTGGGTTTGGAAACATATGCATACCCAGTTTTACTGATAAAAATAATAACTGATAAAAGATAGCAGCAGAGACAGCTAATAAAAACTGTCCTCTCATGTACTTATTTAACTTATCATCCTCTTCATGAACCGAGATTTTAGCCAATGAGTTGACATAATTTCTTACTTATAAAGTGTTTATAGTCTCAAAAGTCCAAATTAACACATCGAGGCATAAAAATGATCATTATTAGTATAAATCTATAAAAACTACCGGTAATCAATTATATAGGCTAATAAGGAAGTCTAGAAAACAGTAGGACCTAAATTATACATTGGTTTAGATTAATCTTTTTACATTTTTTATTTTTACGTATTCATTTTGATAAACAAATGAATGGACATACGTAAATATTCATTATGAAGCTTCAAAATATTGCTACAAAAACGACTGTAACTTCACAACTCGTCCCTGTTCTCAATAAATTTTTTCTCATTTTTCACACTTGAATTTATCCTTGTGGTAATCTTTCAATTATCAATTCCTTTTCGTAATTAGGCTGTATTATCTATTGATATAATTGTGTTTTACCGTGGATTATAGACACTGTATCAAACTATAGGTTCTTAGATTATACTAGACAATGTCAGCAGTGAAAATTCAAGGTTTTACTTCCACACTATTACGACATTTTGTGAAAACACTTGAAGCTTACTTGATTGACGACCGGCTTGATGGTTGCCACTTCCAGTATGCGTGATATTTGTCTCGAGTTGAAGTTAGAAAGGCCAATACTCTTCGCCAAGCCTTCCTTCACGCATTTCTCCATAGCAACGTATACATCGGCCACATCAACAAAGACGGTGTCGAACGCTTCTGCAGATGCCATGGGGAAAAATTCCTTGCCTTCCTGTTAACACAATGCAACAAACAATCAAACAAAGAGGCAACATTAGGTCGGTGAAAACTAACAATCACAGAATCGTTCAAGCTTTTTTAGAGTTCGGTGAAATATCACTTTTTGAATGATTTGAAATAACATTACGGTTGAGAGTCATAGATCTTAATAATAGCCACTATCATTTGTAGCCCTATCTAGTCAAAAATCATACATAATTTGCTGTATTGGGAATGGCAATGAATAATGAAATTTTGTGATCATTCATGCTCGGAGATTATGATGACCATTAGAAATCGATCAATAGCCAACTTTCAGTATCACCTAATCAAACTTTTTAATTAGCTACCAGGATACGAAGTTGAGCTCTGCTGCTCCCAACACGAATGACAATAACACATATTAGTGAACTAGTTTTCATGTATGCTATTTGATTAGTATACAAAGATCAATGACCCTACTTTTATATAGGCCTAAGTATAATTCCTTCGTTGAGAAACTTGAGTGAAACGTACATTTACATCACTACTTATTACCAGTTCCAGTTGCCTTATTCTGAGAGTTAGTGACAATATATGGCAAAACCATGGCGTAAACATTGCTCAACTGCCGCTTAGAGCTACCACCACGTATACAATTCCAGGACTAATACAAATTTTTCTCTCTTCATTTTGTTTGTTTCTGTATAACATATTTTCATTTCTTTTCAAGTGAATAAAACGTCAATAAATAAAACTAGAAATAACAGAAACTTCTATTCAATAAAAACAATGTTTCTACGGTATTATAAAAGTATGTATTACAGTACGTAAAGTTTTATGTGATTACCTTGAATGCTACAGGCCAGTGAATTAGGTAGAGATCAATATAATCTAATCCCAAATCAGCCAATGTTTGTTTACACGTTGGTACCACTAGTTCTGGTCGGTGAAAGGTATTCCATAACTAAAATCAGACAATGAAATATCATACAAAATTAACAACAATACACAGAATTTACAGAATTTTGCACTCACGACTGTGACAAAAGAAATCACTTCTTATTCAATGGGTACACTAAACATTCACAAAGGTACCATAGCTATCACCATTCAATATTTGTAACATAGGCCTACACATTACGCGGCCTGGCCTGCCGTCCTGTAGTTATTTGATGATATTTTAATACAATCATAACGAACGATAGAAATGCAAGAAACTTATAAGAAAATTGTACAAAATTATACTTTAATAATGAGAACACAATTTTAACATCATCTGAACTGTCTGAATGGTTTGAACTCGATGAAATGGTCAAGAATAATTAAGAACGATGTGAACTGAATACTTACTCCACTGTTTAATTGTATTATAGTTATGTATTTCATTTTGTAACCATTGATGATAGTGATATATGTAATGGATTTGTAAGTGTACTTAACCATGTAAATTAGCAAAAAATGCTAAATAAATATCTACTACTACTACTACTACTACTACTACTACTACTACTACTACTAATGATGCGAGAATATCAAATGCCTTGCCTAAAAGTGGTAACAATCTTCATATCAACTTTTGAAACTGTACGGTAGGCCTACTTCGTCTCTATGAGTTGATAGAGCACTTGGAGAGTTGATCATGAAAACCACACAGTATCAAGGACCAATGTTTAACAATATGAGCAAACGATATCAAATCCCAATAAGATCTGATATCATTATGAGTAATATAAATATCCTATTATATCCTATATACATATCCTAGGATATGTATATATCCTATTAGTTCTTGTACGGTGTACTGCGACGTACAAACTTATAAAATAAATATTCAAAATACCAACAGCGAAGCGTCGGGGTAAACATTGAGACAGTGTCTACCCAACAAAAAAAGGGAAATGAAAAAATTGTATAATCTCTATTTTTATTTCAAAATTGATTTCAAGTTTCTCCAGGAGGCAATATCTTGCCTTATACACCATCACACGCTGTGTGCGTGTGCATGTTCCTGTGCCCTGGCTATCTCCTATGCTTTCGCTCCTATGCTTATGAGACGCTGTGGACAGTCGTCTCTTCCCGAGCCCCTAGCTATTATACGTGTAATTGAGTTGTGAGCATGCTCGGATTTTGGGCCATAGATGAGCATTGATACTCCTTGACATTACCTTGCTAGTGATGAAGAGGTCTTCTCTTTTTACCACACCTTCGTCAATCTTTTCACGAATAGCGACTCCAATTTCTTTTTCGTTTCCGTATAACATGGCAGTATCGATGTGACGGTAGCCAACGTCGATGGCATTCTTCAAAGCTTGGCCAACTTCCCCTGGTTGGGACTTAAAATACATAGGCATATTACTATTATTTTTATATGTAATGGAAAGTCATACTTTGCATACTTGAGAAAATTGGGCTTCATTTTTATGTCCAGTTCAGTGAGCAGTCAAATACTTGGGACAATTGAATTCGTTAAAATTTTTGGTGAATTTGTCAGCTAGAATTAGATTTACGTTCTGAAGCTTCTCACTCTTTGCAGCTAAAAAAAAAAAAATACAGGTTATTATTAAATTAAGATTCAAGTAACGAATTGACGAAACATTCCACGACTTTTGTTGACATGGAAGGCTTACTTTTTTTGTTTTGTTTATTTTTTTGGTATGCCACATAAAGCTCAGACAGAGTATAACCAAACGATTCGAAACTTTTCCCGAGCAGAATAGTTTGAGATTGTTTTTGAACACAATCAGTTCGAAGTTTTTTTTTAATTCTAAAGATTTGAAAAATATCCATATGAATAGCATTTGGAAATATCTTCAATTTTTCAATTTCATCGGATTGAAATAAAATTGTTACGGAATGGTAATGTTGTTCTAACATGTCTCTACTAATTTGAAGAAATTTAGATTGGTCATTAATCAGAAAATAAATTTGTAGCCTATATTGGAAAAATGATAAATATTGAATTTAAAGTTTGTGAATGAATCAGCAGGTTACATAGAATAAGGGAGGCTTTAAACTATAAGAATGAAACAATTTGAAGGAATAAGAAGACATGACAATTTCCAATTCAAGGTGTGTATATAACTTTCGAGTACATTCCATATAAATATCACGCTCATTTTGCAACATAAGCCTGCATTTTCCTAATTATAATAATTAACTTAAATTGAGAACATTCATAATTCTACAAAGTGCAACAGGGATAAATTAAGCCAATTTAAAAACTCCCGACTCAAGAACGAAAAAATCGCTTAGTAATATTATTTTAGTATCAGTCCATCCTAGGGTTAGTGTATAACGTTCAAAGAACTTTTGTCTGCAATTCATTATTACATACCTGCCATGTACCAATACCAAATACCGGACACTTCTTTCCATTGGAAAACGTGACTGTCGGTACATTAAGAGGAGCCATGGTGTAAGATGTGCAGCAGTGACGCTTGTAGAATGTATGGGAGAAAATATGCAAGTGAGCAGAATGTGACTGAATGACGAATACACTCGATTATATAGCGTCAAGGGCGTATGATTGAACTGTTAAAAAGATAACAGTTCGAATGTGCAGCACTAGCGTGCTGTCAATGTGAATATTTATTGGCACTGCGTACAAATATGAGTATTAACAACAGAGTTTCTTTTGAAGCAAAACTTTTAAATAGCGTCAAATGTCAGTAATATTTTTACAAAAAGGTTTTGAATAACCATTTAAACAAAAACACAAATTAGCGCGTCGCTGTTAGCTTCCACTGTTAGATAACAGGTAGCGCTTCATTACCAAATACCAAAGCTGCTCGAGAACTGCGTCGCGAACTATGAAGATCCTTGGAGTTGCACGATGGATGAAAGTTTTTCACGTTAGTAGTTGGTACTTCTGTGAGAGAAAAATATCGATTTGCGTTCTTTGTTATTGTCTCTAGATTTCACTCACGTCATTGTTTTGTTTACCTAAATATTCAGTTAAAAGCAGTATTATTGGACCATGGAAGCTTGCAACGCAGTTGAAAGAGAAGTTGATAAAGTTTTATCAAAATTTGGGAGTATAAATGAACATGGCGATCGTGTCTTACTTGATTTGGCCAACAGCATAGAAAGTCTCAAGAAAGAATTCGATGATGGTAAGTTCTTGTTAGGAATAGGCTGAGGCCTAGACCATTGACCTATGGACATAGAGGAAGGGACTTCCTCTATGCTATGGCATTGGTTATTATAAAGTCAATGGCTATGGACTAGTCCTACCTAAACCTCGCCTAGGTCTAGGCCTAAGCCCTAACCCTGAGATCTAAGCCCTATTTTATTTGTAGTCCCAGGTCTCGACGCCTTCAGAAGGCCTGTGGTATGGTATGGTCCAAGCAAAGTAACACCTCAAATGTCTAGACCGAGGCCTATATTATAGGCCTAGGCCCTAGCTTTTTGGTGGAAGTCAGGTAGACCCAGGGGAAAATTGCCTACAGTTGAATCTCTTCAGGATAACTACGCTAGGCTTATGTCTAGTAGGCCTATTATGTGTAGTATTAATGTTATAAATGTCTGGCATTAGCCTAGTGTCAGCGCCCCGGTTTCCGGTCACTCGATGAATATTGCTCAACTGTCACTGACAGCTGTTGGAAATCGTCTGTTTTCATTTTGTAACAGCTTCCTTGATCCATTCAATTTGTAACACTACAAATTCAATGCTTGATCTCATTCCCTTATTTAAAATATTTTGTGGTCGTGGAAAGCTCGATAGTTTTGGAGATCGCTTTATAACCCCGCGAAATGCATTGTTAACAACATGGCAGCCACTCCCGGCTTCTTTGTAACTACGCATTCGACACTATAAAGAATCGTCGAAACACGAAAGTGTCGGCGGTGTAGTGGCGGCCTGTTGGAATCTGACGCAAGCCTGGCCAAAAACCGACTGCAGTACACTAACAGAAACTAAAGATAGGCCTACCGATATGTAATTTAGGCAATTTTTTGACAACTATCAGTAATCATTTTTATTAATTTCTGAAAACACCCACACTAAATTTGACAGACAAAAATATAACGTCAATATCTCTTTTTGCTTATGAATGCACCCCATCAATGACGTGAGGCAAACCGCGGTAGGCCTACAGTTTGGGTTTTTAAGTTGACAAATTGCTAGAGCGGCCGGAAACTGGGACGCCTAGTCATTGAGTATATAGTTGACAAACTCAATAATATGGTGTAGTTCGTGTCACGTACCATCATCGAGTTTGAAGTTATACCAAATTCAAGTAGGGATATTACCACATGGTATAACAAAAAATGGAAGTAGGCCTACTTATTACCACGTTCCTTGCAAAACGTTCAAGTCGTTCAAGACAAAACATTCAAGATGTATTCAAATTCTCGCACTCTGTTAGAAAAACCGTGACTGACACTGTTTGGTAGATAGTGAACTTGTTGCAATCAGATGTACCAGAAAAAGATGGCCCAGATATACCAGATGGGCCAAGTGGGATTTTCTAAAACTGTAATTATTTCCCAAACATGTAGTAGGCCCAATTTGAACAATTTTCAACAAGATTTCAAAATTCAAAATAGGTCTACCGGTACGTTATTATGAGTGCGCTACTGGCACTTTTGTGAAAAGTACCATATTGCAAGTTGATATTATTCTTGAAACATGGCAAGCTTTACCGGGTACCGGGTATGTAACTTCCCACGTTTCTTTCAGCTCCGGCTGATCACGAGCTTACTGCGGCTCAGATTGTGATCTTGAAACAAGCGATGAACAAAGTCAGGGAGACTGTACAGAGGCTAGCAACTGACCACCGTGATCTACACAGCACTGTTTCAAAAGTAGGAAAAGCAATCGACAGAGTAAGTAACTTGATAAACCCAGTTGTTATATTTTTAAAAAATGTACGTGATCCATGTTCGGAGACATGGCCGTACTAGGGTTCGCGTTAATATGTCTCTCTTATTTTTTAGATTTATATCAAGCCATATATCTGTCTCTTATAGGCATTGTGTGTTGTATGTTGGTGACGGCTGATGCATATTGGTTTGTCGTAGCGACGCGGGAGAGATAGAGGGCAAGCTCTCTTTGTGCATGGTGGGGAGCGGGTGTGGTGGCCCTGAGCTTGTACAGCAGCGATAAGCTTAGGGAGTTCTATTACACCTACTATACACCTTAATTTCCTCGTGCTCTTTCTCTTCAGACGGACGGTTCCTCAGAGTGTTATTCTTTTCTACTCTACAATTATTTTAAATACGTTTTCACGTAAAAAATAGAAGTGCCACCAATGATTGATTATTGATCAGACATTGGTTCACGTTTCACTAAGCGATCTGCATCATCTGTAGGCGCCAATCTATTAAAATTGATCAATTAACGGTTATTATTCATTCAATTATTTAGGCCCATCGATGTGAAGAAACCTGTCCACAATTTTTGCACCGCACTTCCGTGACATGGCTGAGGTTGGAAACAAGGTTGTAAAGGCCCGGGTGCCGATTAAAATTGATAGGACCCCTGAGAGAGAGAAGAAAACAATTGATGTTTGTAAAGAATGCATGGCTGAGCAATTGAGTAACATTTTAACTAGGAAAATGCAGCATGTGTGTTGCAGGATGAGGAAGATTTTATATTTAATGTACTCAAAGGAATGGTAAAGGTGTACACACCTAGATTTTGGATCTATCAACTTATTACCTATCTGATTCATCTCTTTATAATTTCACTCTTGTTATGAGCTAAAAGGTTCAAATTGTTGATCGTCTTCTAATATAGCTTTCTTAATCGAATTCGTAATAAACATTTCTTCTGAAAGCTCCTAATAACAGCATCGATCGAAAAATTCCATTTTATTAATCAATATAGCTTTGTGACATCTAATGGAAACCCTACAAAAATTGTTGTTGTCAAGTTTATTCGTAGTCATGTGTGACTCAATCATCCATCACACCAAGAATTCTTGTCTTCAAGTCCCATACTCTCGTAATTCACTGTTAGATCAGTTTCCTGTTTAAACAGCACAACTTTGCAACTAAGAATATCGATTATTTGTATTTAAAGTCAAGTTCATTGAGAACAAATATTTTCCTGACTAGTATTGCAACTTTTAATGTAACACTTGACACACGATCCGGTTCTAACTATGTGGTGTGTGCATTAATGATTTCAGAACTTTGTGTCTGACTTTGCGTCGACAAGCAGAGAGGACGTTTTCTCAGGATCAGAAAAAATACAACTTCTCAACAAAGTTATATGCCAACACTTTTATAGACAAGGAATGTTAGACATAGCCGAAGAACTGGCAAAGGTAAGAACACAATACCTTATCTGCTACCAACAGTATAGGCCTACTTGTATCCACGAAAGATGAAGGTTGCAATCGGCTGTCTCCCCTATCTCCCCTAAATGCAGATTCCATGTTGATGCTTATTTCAGTAGGCGTACTCCGGCTCCAAAAAAAGAAGAATCATCTGTTGATTTTGTGTGTGCAATTGTGACCAGTTGTACGAACTGCAAAAATGTGCACTTACAAAATGAATGTAAAATTTATATTAAAAATTGTCCAATATCGAGGCATAATAACTTTGAAACAGTATAATAACTTGGGAACCTATATCTATTTTGAGAAGTAATTATCTCTTTCGCAAGCGTAAGCCTACTAAATACTCTTGAATCTACGTATAAGACCAAGCTGGTCGTCATGTGCCCGCTGCGCTTGATCCCTCACCTATTCTGTAACAATCCTTTATGTGTTGTAGGAAGCCGGAATCCGAACCGAAGACGGCGGCAAGGAGCCGTTCACAGAGCTCAACAAGATACTGGAGTGTTTGAAATTGCACGATCTTGGACCTGCGCTCAACTGGGCTGAAGCACACCAAGAAGACCTCCAAGCTCAACATTCTTCCTTAGAGTTCAAACTACATCGCCTTCAGTTCATATCGCTGATTCAACAAGGCCAGACGAAACAGACAGAAGCAGTCGGATACGCTAGGACAAATTTCCCACAGTTCGTCACGAGGCATGAAAAGGGTTAGTATGAATCTTGTCTTTTAATCAGGGACTGAGACCGTAACCGGAACCGCAACCGTTAAAAACCTGTATTTTTCGGGCAACCGCAACCGTAACCACAACCTTTATTATTAGTGTGGTACAACCATAACCACAACCACAACCGTTATTATTTTCGGGGCACAACCGCAACCGATAACCTTTATGTTGAGGTGATGACAACCACAACCACAACCAGCAACCTTTATTATATTGGTTATTCGGGTCTCAAAAAGGGCCCAAAAAGGGCTTGAAACGGTTGTCTCATCACATACACTTAGTCTGAAGATAAGGAAATACAACTTGTTTTTCAACTTTCAGCCCCTCAAACACAAACTCTTTCATTTCAAGGTTGTTGAGGCCGAACCTTCGATGAGTGGTGAAAGGGGAGGGGGGGGTAGTCGAGAGACAGTATAAGAAAGTACCTCTCAAGATTTTAGGGTCGGATTAGTGCAAGTCAAAGTCATGCCGACGACAAATTTGTGAGAATTCCCAAGTCCAAAACCACTTCCATGAGAAAAAAAGAATATAATAATTGTATTGACACGTGAGATGTATCCACGAACCCTCCGTTCGCTAGTGATGCGGAATAGGAAAGACGGTCGATCGGGACCTTCATCTCTCGTGTGTATATGTTTCAACAAAAATGAAAAATGTGAGAAAACATCTACTTGGCATCTTTTTGTCACTCACGCCTGACACGCATTCGGTGTACGCGCGTCTCTGGTGAACGACTTGTGCTAAAAGTTCAAACGTTTGTGAAGGTGATAGGGGTTAGGGCTGAAGCTAACATTTTTTATTTTATACTTTTATACTTTTATATTATACTATTATATCTATTTGTATTTAATTATATTTAGTGTGTGATCACCAAGTATTATTATAATTAATTATTATCATTAAAATTGAATATTAAGTACCGTAGCTTTAGAGTTTAGAATGGGTAAAAAAAGAGTAACCCGATTCGGAAATACTTTAACTACTATACCGTATTGTGGACGAGTCGTCTTGCTCAATGGGAGAATGTGCCGCAAAACTCAAGGTAAGCAGCCGGGATTTGTATAAACTTCCTTTCGTAACAGTAATCGGGACCTTTATGAAGTTTGCTTCATAACCATAACCGGGACCTTCATAAAATTTGCACCTTAACCGGGACCGGGACCGTAAATAATTTCACTTAAGGTGGCCTCACAATGAGAGCTAAGACTAACACTAACGCTAAGAGCTAACTCTAAGAGTTAAGATTAAGAGTTGGGAGATGGGGGAACCAATGCTGGCTCTCACAATGCAGTGCACGACCTTGAATAGTTGACTAACATTCAACTCTTAGCTCTTAGTTCTTAGTTCGACCAATCAGATGTCTTCATTTTGACATGTGACATCCATGGACCTATCCTCATCCTGTAAAAGTAGCTAAGAATAAGCGTACTTCTTTGGTTAATGTTAATCTTAGTTTTAATCATAATCTTAATTGTTAGTCTTAGCTCTCATTGTGAGGCCACCTTTAGAGACCTTAACCGAAACCAGGACCTTTATAAAATTTGCTTCGTAACCGGGACCGTAACCGGGACCTTCATGAAATTCAGTTCATAACCGTAACCGTAACCGAGACCTTTATAAAATATGCATCATAACCATAACCGGGACCGAGACCGTTATTAATTTTACTTCGAGACCTTAACCGAAACCAGGACCTTTATAAAATTTGCTTCGTAACCGGGACCGTAACCGGGACCTTTATAAAATTCAGTTCACAACCGTAACCGCAACCGGGACCTTTATACATAAAGGTCTCAGTCCCTGCTTTTAATTGACCGTACATTATTGGTAGCGTTTTCAGTTGATGTTCAATATATTTACCCATAGTTTGATGTTGATTCAATACTGGTATTTTATTTTGTTAATAAGACTTGGTCAAATTATAGTTAGTTCAAATGATGAATTATTAAAATGATTAGACAGTAAAACCAGTGAATTTGAGGTTCAATAACCATGGCACCGTTGCATTTCATGACTGATCACTGAGTTCAAATAAAAATCAAAAATCAAACGAAGTTGGCCAAAACGAAGAATATCATAACTTTTAGAATCAATTTTCGAATCAAATTCAAATAAATATTTCAAAATTGTGGCTGCCATTTTTCTTTCAGTAGTTTTCTTCCTAACTTATCAGCCAATGAGATCACTCATTGTCTCATTGAGAAGCAGCCATTAAAATAAAGCATTCAAATTTTGAAAGAGGCGGCAGATGAAAGACTCGAATTTGACTCGCAAATCAAATCTAAAATATTTTCAATAACTTCAATTCGACTAGAGACTCGCAAACCCCTACATCTAACAGCACCTATAATATTGCTACCCAGTAGCGCATCAAATATGCAGTTTGGTGTACTGTAAACAGTATTGACGGTACACATGCACGTATACGGGAAGATCCGGTTAGGCAGGGGGTTTAAAAATGGCGGTGGATCTCGCTTCTAGCCCAGCCAGCTACTATTCGGCATTAGTCAAGTTGGGCGTGGTTTCAAGTCCTACTTAAGGAATGGAATTTTGTAAACATCGTTCAGGTGTAAACCATTCATCCGTACAGACTTATCACCTAGCTGTTGTGGGGTTCATTAAGCAAACCATAAAATTGAATATGGTGGCGATTCCTCGAGACGTACTCTTTTCTATAACGACCGTACTTGTCATTCATATCCACATTGTAACGTTTCAGAGATCCAAAGTCTGATGGGCATGCTTCTGTATCTACGGAACGACATCACCACGTCACCTTACAACCACTTGCTTGATCCAAACATGTGGGTCGAGATCTACGATGTATTCACGCGTGATGCGTGCTCATTGCTTGGACTCAGTGTCGACAGTCCTCTGTCTGTGTGGTAAGTTCAACAGATACTAGCTTCAGCTTGTTCTCACCCAATTGCCAAGCACTTGCCATCTTCACTACTGTTTACACTGCAATTGAAACTGTTTGATTCATTGACAAATTAGTCCTGAATAATTATTTTATGCCTAGGCTGTATTCACGTTCTGGTTTCGTTCAATTTGCTATAATTTACCATCTTTTTGGTCACTATTAGATGAGTTAAGAGTTTTTTCTCGCATGCCGTAATAAACAAGATGGTGGAGTTGGCAATTCTGCCAGGGAATCCAAATTGACTCAATATGGTATTGATGCAGAGACTGTTGAAATAGAATCAATAAATTGTATGAAAGTGTTTCAGTGTACTGGTACCGTATTTGAAAAATCCGAGAAATGTAGGCCTTATGAAGAAAAATTCCTATTGAATCATTTGATATTGCTACTGAACTCTATACGATGAAATTTTACAAATTGTATCGTCATTTTTCTGCATCTTGTTGAACCTCGTAAAACATGTACTCCTCTTTGTTTACCATTATTTCATTGTCGTTTTGATGTGTGTGTTTCTTTCAGTGTTAATGCTGGGTGTACAGCGTTGCCAGCTCTTCTCAACATTAAGCAAGTAATGCAACAGCGACAAGTTACCGGTATCTGGAATGGCAAGGATGAACTGCCGGTAAGACCACACTAGAATTACAACCAGAAGTTCAGTCAAACAAATGACAACCTTTCATGCCTACGTTGATTCGAGTACATTTGTGAAATAGCTCATTTTTGTAATTTCCTAGAATTTTACTAAATAGCCAAACATTTGAAGACCAAAAACTAAGTACGCACTGACTTATCGTACTACGTTGGCCTCTATTGGGGATCTTGACTAATTCTTGTCAAGTTTTGTAATTGGATGAACGAAGCAAGACTCAGTTTTACCGTACTTGGAAAACCCTTTTTTTTTTAATTCGAGCTCCACAGGTAAAACGAAAGCACAAATTTGGGTGAAACTTCGCGTGCTTATATGTCCCATCTAACTCGATACTGTATTGTTTTGAGGCGTAGGCCTAACGGTTGAACCACATTTGAGAAAAACATTTCGAAAGTTTGAAAATCTATGTGAGAATACCCAGGTAGAAAATTGGAAAAAATATTCTCTTTGAATAAATGCAAGTTTGCAAGAAATTTGAGCACAAGTGGAACGCTTTATTCCAAAGTTTGATGTAAATGGGAGCAGCCATTGTAAAGAAGCAAAATGTAATGTTTTTACATCAATTAAAGATTTTCAACGGCATGAACAAGAGCAATAAATAAGAGCAATTAAATTGTGAAACAATTAAAATAAACCAACATGTAATAGTAAGGCAGTGACATAATAACTTAATTAAAATCAAGTTGATCAAGCGTTCAATTACATTGTATAGGCTAAATATACATATATTGCTCATCTTACAACTCATGTATTGCATTGTCCTAGTGTTATTCATATTTCATTTTTGATTCTGTACCGCTACGTAGTCTCGACCCTATTCTCAAATCATCCATTATTATATCTGACTGAATAATTCTCTTCAGATTGAGATTGACCTTGGTCAGGAGAGCCGCTACCACTCGGTGTTTGCTTGTCCAATCCTGCGCCAGCAAAGCACAGACGCAAACCCGCCGATGAGGCTAACATGCGGACACGTCATCTCGAGAGATGCTCTCAACAAACTCAGCAGTGGCAACAAGTAAGTAACACCCGTAACCGTAGAGCTGCAATCCTTGTGAATATGTCAACCAAGTGGAGGGCAGGAGAGACGTCATAAAGGGCCGTTTTCATGGCTTGCGGCAGGTGGAGGCGTTTAAAAAAATCGCCTGCTCTGTTCACAAAGTCGCGTTTCTTCGCATCTTCTTGGAGATTTGATTCATTTACTTGAATATGTAATCCGAGTTCAATTCTGGCATTAAAATAATTTCCAGCATCATATTATGTGGCATGCAAATACAATAATAATGAATATTTGAAAAGTACTAATTTAGAGGTGATATTTCAACATAACACTACCGGTACTTCTTGTATGAGTGAGGGAATTTAACCGCGGCGTTTTATTTTCATAGTTAGATTTATTCCATCTCTCGCGGCAGAGTGTACGGCTTTCTGTTTGGCCAGAAAAAAAATGCCTGCTGCCTGCCTCGAGCAATGAAAACGGGCCTTAATGCTGTCTTTGAGCCACAAATTTCATTCATTGGCTCGGGATGAATTATTTATACTTGGAGACTTGTTATTTTTATTTTTTTTAAATACTGTATTGGGGGTTCAACGACGCACTGTAATGATAGCGAAGATCTATTGGCGTCAGATGGATGATTAATGAGCTGATGGTATGATAAGATAAATGTTTCTTGGGTAGTGGGAAAGAAGCGGTCGTGGCCCATATATGGGAACCATCCTGGCAGTAGCCTAGACTACAGAGCGAAACCACGAAAATCCCCTGTACAGATGGACGGCGGCGGGGGTCGAACCAGGTCCGAAATTCCCCTCATATGAAGCAAGTACGTTAACCACTTGACCATGTGTGCATTGTTATTTGTATTTATGGCGCAATATACAAGTCAACATGTTATTGTTAGACATACTGGTATTGTGGAAGCACTGCATTAGATTACCAAGGCAACAAATGGTGAACTGGTTAAGTAAGGTTGTTGAAATAGATTTCTATTTCAGGTTAAAGTGTCCGTACTGTCCGGTCGAGCAGAATCCTTCCGACGCTCGTCTCATCTTCTTCTAGGAAACGTCAACTACAATAGCACTTGTTATCTGTCAGTGATGCTCACGCAACTTCAAACGATGCAACAGTGTATTGCGTGCGTGGAGGCAAGTATGAAACTGGTACCACTTGAAACGCAACCGCAACTATGTAGGGCCCTACGTGTTGAACCTATGTGTCGAATTATTATCCCGCCTCCATCCTAGTTTTAACAAGAAATGCATCTTGTGGTCATTTTAAAAATTATTTTATTGTTATATTCACTACCGTTTTGTATTGGCTAGAACAAGATGTTTAAATTGTGGAACTAATTAGGTGAGCCAGTCTTTGTAAGGTGCATTTGGGACGAGAAAGTTGAAACGACGATGGAGGCTTCATTCTTCTTGGTCTTCTGCTTTTGGTGCAATACGAAAGAACGATAACTCTCAGTGAGCTATGTTACATTATAATGTTATGATAAGCAGAATAACGTACATACTAGAACTAGATATTATACTGGGACTTGTAGCTAGATGATGTAGTGTGCAGTACTAAGTAGATATCTTATTGCTGCATAACAATACTGTGTGTATATATATAAAAAATATATATATATATATATATATATGATAATTTTTGTCTTGGATACGATCCAATATCGAGATATGTGGAATATTTTAGTCATGTCATAAAAGATACGCCTCGACCAGGACTTGAACCTGGGACCTTTTGATTGCCGGTCAGCTGCTCTCCTACTGAGCTACCAAGGTTCTTGTCGAGGTGTATCTTTTATGACATTGCTATAATATCCCACATATATATATATATATATATATATATATATATATATATATATATATATATATATATATATATATATATATATATATATATATATATACCTATTCACTTTGTACTTACGAGACATAATATAATATGCTGGTAACGTAATGCTTGGTAATTAACAAAGTTACTAAATTTTGGTCGGTTGGCCGAGGCTCTAGTTTGTGCCTTTCGAGTCTAAAACGGATTGTTACCTTTATTTATATGAATACTGTACTAATTATTAGTATGTACTAAACTTAGCATGGAAATATTGTAATACTTGATCTATTAAAGTGCAGGTGAGTAAGGTAAATGAAATTATGTATTTTACATGGTGAAAGAAACTGACGAAGGGTGAACACCCATACACATCTCCAATCAATTAATTGTTGCAAGCATTATACTATCAACTGGTGGCTATGCTCAATTGCTAAGGAAAGAACCAAATTTACCCGTTTGCTTATTGCAGGAAGAATGAACGGATAGGCTTGGAATAATTTGTATTTTTTGTATTACGTAAAGCATTTTATAACATAGCTTAAGTCAAATGGTGATCCATAGCCTAGTGTGGTTTGGAACTTTTAGAACAATGGTTGAAGAGCACATGGGAGTCGATATAGTGAAATGTCGGTCATTTGTTGATAGCCTTTCGATGATGTTATGTTATTGAAAAATGACGAGTTATTGATATAGTTATTGTTACAGTATATCAAAATTGTAGCAATACGAAATTGATCAAATTACAGATCTTTTTAATACCTTTAGCCATATTATGGTTAGATATGAAGTATTCTACTCATTATTATAATAATTAGGCTACTGTGTAACATAATTTTAATAACTTTGTACCTAGAAAAAAGTATTTACAGTACTTTACAGTATTTAAAAAGTATACAGTAGGCCTACTTTTGCATTCTGAATATTTTCAATGCATACCATTTTGATGGCATTAAATAGATGTATATAGTAAACCCTCTTATTTCAAAGTGGGATAATTCAAATTTTGCTGCCATTAAGCAATAGTTACGGTTCCTACAGAGTTTTTACGTATAAACTCAGAAGTTAGATATCCCGTTGATTCAAAATGGATTTTTCTGGTTTTCCTTTGAATTTCGAATGAAAGAAAGTTTACTGTGTAGGTAGGTTTATGGATTTCTCATCATACCATTGAAAAGTTGTCAGCAAATCCCGATATTTCCTATACGCTGTGAAGATGTTGAATAGCACTTTTTGTGATTCTGTGTGTCGTTTGTGAATGATAATTATAACACAAGTTTTGTGAATTCTAAATATAAATTGCCAGTTGTTTCTGACAGTAGGCATACACCAAAGTGATAATTGTTTAATTAATTGTATGGAAATATTATTTTATAATTATGATAATGGAAGTGTATCTTGAATATCAAACTATGCATATTATACCATATGTATTTGTATTTATTATTTATGGTTGAAGGAACTTAGTGTGACCCAAGTAACTACTCTAATAGTCTTTTAATAAATAAAATATAAACAAAATATGGTAATAGTGGTTTTATTCTATACAAAATGAGGTAATGAAATCACCAAATAACTGATTACTGTGGTCTGTCTCACCAATCTGTAGTATAACACTCTTTACACAATCAATTTTTTTTTGTTGCAAGAAATTTTCAACAGTTGCATGGATAATTTCAGTGGTGAAAGGACGCTTGCAATTTCTGTTGCGAAATTCTCATTTTAGTAGCGATACCTGTGGGCAACATGTTAGCTAGGTGAAAGATTGCAGTAAAGTTGAACGTATTTTAACTTCGTGAAATTCTGGCATGCAATTGAAAGATTTCCGTTCTCATGTGTAGGCAACGTGGATATTTAACTTTTCTGCGAATTATTCCAGAAATTAATTTCAGGAAATAATTGATCGTGTAAAGTGGCTTTTAGTGTCACCTGTCGGAAATCTTTTTAGTTTGATCATCTATTGTCTGGCAGGTACACGTATTCGTGCAAACATGTCATCATCTCTACAGGCTTCATTGGACTCGTGCACTATTGCACTTTCTTCAAAATATATTATGTACCCAAGTTGACTAAAATCTATAATAGCCCTACACTTAAATATAAAACCGTTGAAAGTTCAAAGATTCTACATGCCTCAAAATTCAGAAAGAAAACAACTTTTACAATTACTATTTATACTATCATCTTAGCCACCCCGGTGGCTCAGTCAATTATCGTTAGCGGTAGTAACTGAAGTCACCGTTGGGCGTGGATTCGAGTCCTGCATAAGGCATGGATTTTTTTAAACGTCCTTTCATCATTTCATTATCATCCGCTCATTCGTACCCCCGTATAACCTAGCTGTTGGTGGGGTCATTAAGCAACATTAAAAAAAAAAGTGGCATCTTCAATAAAAATGTCATTGTCAATATCAAAAATGATGATGATGTCAAGTTTGATACAGCCTATTTCTGAAGCGATGTAGCAACGTCGCGAGATAACCTTCACCGAGTTACAAACTTATCCTTAAAATTCAGGACAGAAGAGCTCCTTCATTACTCTTCAGTTATATTTCATTCTGTTCTGCATCTTTATTCTCTCCAATACATGTGAATGAAAATAATAAAACTAACAGATAACAGAAGTGTGTACAAGAACACAAATTATCGAGTCGCTGTCCAATAATGAACATTTATAATATTTCACAGGAGACAAGCAGAACAAAAAAATAATTTTATATAATCAGTTCAATTACCAACACTAAAACATTGTGGAATAAATTGATTATAGTTGATTACAATTTACACTGATTCGTTGAAAGAATTTGTCGATAGATAGAAAAAAATGTACTCTGAATGAAGAAAATTATGTAAGTGGCATAAGTTTTATTAACAGGTATTGGAAAAAGTCGAAAACCATTGAACAACTATTTAGGAACCAATATCTGACCCCAGCAAAATGAAATATATAGTACTAAAATGGTAAGAATAGTAATATATTATGTAATTAATTCAGTAAAGCATATTATGAGGTATGACCAATTATTCTAGCAGACGACCTCGATAGATAAACTACTCCTTTCTTTGATATTTTGATGGAATTTGTTTGAAGAAATGAGGTACAATGTGTAGACACGTTGTCAACCAATTTGCTTTTTCCTCATGGAAATAGCCAAATCGTGCAGTTTGTGACTCCCAGTATAATTGGGATTACGTTCGGCATGGCCCGTTTTGGGTGTCGACCTACATAAATTTTGCTTATCATCATCAAAATAAGTTTTAAATTAAATCAAAATGTGCCTCATAAATAATTTTCTTATGTCCAGTACTTGAGCAATTCTAAAAGTTTGATTGACATGATTACCTATTTAGCAGTTAGACTGATCTAAGAGATATGCAGAACAACACTATTCATATGAATACAGATAAGAACCAAAGGTTAGTATAGTACTTGACTAACCTTGATAAGAACCACTTATTTTGTGAAATAAATATAATTTCAAAGTTGATTCAGACTTGCGCCCATCCACCTGATTGGTAACGGTTGAACTAACTTGACAACGAAAATTCGTTTTATGTTGGTACCAATTCGGCGAGTTTAGTCATTAATTTGTTGCTCTGCCCACTGCACTAGTTGGCTAATTATGTCGAATTCGCATTTATTCTTACCTTCTGGTTTTCCTCGAGCACCACTGCAGAATGGACTTGGTCGGTTTATTGGACAACTGCAACGAGTAACCATAAAATTTTGTAAAAATCATGGTTCAAGTCAAGGAATAAGGTAAAGGATGTGGCAAGTGGTAACCTAACCTATCTAACTGTTCTCGAAGGAACTAGGCCTAGTATTGAGTTTTCTATGACACTGGTCTATCGCTAGGCCTAGGCATTGATTTTAAAACCATGGAAATCGCCGGGGGTTTACTAGTTCCTACAACAATCTTCTATGAGCCGTGGTTATCGTTTAGTACGGTTATAGATAAAGTAGGTTCTCTACATAGGTAACAACGATGATGACGACCTATGACAGTGCTAAGTTGACTGATCAGCTCGCTTCTATCACTTACAGTATTCACTCACAACAGTGCTCTAGCAGATGACATTTTGTATGATCTTGAGCATTATCGTTCATGCTCCTAGCGGGGCTACCAGTTGTAACACTACAATGAGCTATATAGACTGTAATCAGAGCTCTGCTGCTATATCCATTTTAGTTATGTACTCACTGGTAGGCCTACTATAGTGCTATTGTGCTGTCATATAGGCCTAGGCCTACATTTATCACCCAGTCGAGAAACGGTTTAGCCGAATCGATTCAGCCTGAAACGGAATGAACATGCTAGACCTAATAGGCCTAAACAAGTTGGTTTTGGGCCAAAATGATCCCGTTCCAACACGCTTTAAGATGCGATTTAACGCTGTTAAATCAAGTCTGAAATATGTGATAAACATGCTAAAATGGTTTGGAGGGGCATGCCTGCAACTCTCCTGGAACACAACCCTAAAACAGATCAGCGCAGCCATTGAGATGGTGCAGCTTACTATATAGGTAGATCTCAATAGATTTTTTTTACAAATAGTTACAATATCCTGCCTATAGGTCTAGTTCACAAGGTTCTTTATTATCCAACTTTATCGTGTTTTTGTACTTGGGTTGTAACCTGGTGGGGTGTATGTATTCATATATATGCATTTGAATTGCAGGGAGTTTCTAGAAAATGATCTCGTAGACTTTGCAAAGAATTATCCCGGAATTGTGGTTTACGTTAAGCCACGAAGACACCGTACACCGTGCCTTTCAGCTGAATACTGTAAGTTCTAAGTCTTTCCTATGAGTGTACCAAGTCAGGGGTCTCGAAACATTTTAGACCAAGGGCCACACTGATTCCTCCACCAAGTCCCAGGGGCCAATAGTAGTAAAACGCCATCTTGTGGGTAGCTACATTTAAATATCTCATTAATCAAACTATAATGTTTAATTTCATCATGTGAATTACTTATAATTATAATATGTCACTTATCGTACATTTTCAGGATGAATATCATATCATTAATTAGGCTACAGTTAAAATGCTCAATTTCATATACATGTAGGATGTCGGTTATTGTATTTCTTAATTGTTAGTTAAATAAAAACATATGATTTATATTATGTATGATTTAATATATGCTGTTAATTTCACAATGTAATCAAAATAAACTATACGGTGCCGGCTCGCGGGCCATAGTTTGGAGACCCCTGTACAAAGTGATCAATCCCATGCATAAGGCTATACAGTATACCCTACATATAATACCGGTACCAGATACAGGTATTGGAAAAAAGAGCACTGAGATGACAGTAATATTAAAATCTGACAAATTTGTAATTGTTTAAAATAACTAGGTCTAGCCCTACATATGTATACAAACACAAGTGATATGTTGAATGCATTACAATAGATGAGCGTTAATCTGAGACTGATACAAAGTGTATTGATATGTACCGGTATCTATAATCTAATTGTCAATCTTCTACGTAATTAGTAATTACCTAGGGCATAGTATCATGTATGGAAATTAAATCCGGGAGCATAACACCCGTAACTGTAAAATTGTATAAATACCGGTACTCAGAATATAGACAGAATAGTTTTAGGCCTAGTCAGAATAATTTTTTTTTTATAATGTCATAAGAATTCAGAACACAATGCCGAAGAATGAAAATAGTACGGTAACAACTTCACGAACGGGTTTAAAAGAGAGTGACACAAGTATATCAGGGAAAATAAAAATATCAATATAGGGCCTGAAGATCTAAGAATCAGTAGGCCTAAATGTAGACTATTTTAACTGTAAGTGTAAATGATTAAAATTCTGTTTGTATTGTTATTTCATAGCCTGGGTAATATTATTTTAGTATTATAATATTTTTATTATTTTATTAATAATACAGTAACATGTAGGCCTACTATGAAGTTACTGGTAGTACAAGACTGCTAAATAAATGGAGGCCTAGTTGGTCTAAGGAAATGATTGTAATTTACATGTACCCACTTTTCAATTGATCACCTTTGTCTACATAATGTAGCCCTAAATTGAAAAATGATTCATTTCAGTAAATGGTGAAAAGGAGTACATTAATTGTCGTAATTACACACGCGATGAAGTCATCAAATGGATTCACATGCTACGCACCCAGTCGGGTACACCAGTTATACGCTTGAGAAAAATGTGGCACACTGAACACCCGTCAATACAGGGCCCGTGGAGTCCGTTTACTCATCGTGATCCTCAGCTTAATTTAACTCAGTTTCCAAAGGTAACATTTAATGCTTTTTTTGCGAGCGTAGCGAAGACTTCCATTTCACTTTTCGTCTGGAAGAAATTGAACTTTTTAAAAATTCTCTGTGCAGGTCGGACCATTGAGTTTGGTCGGATAAAGTAAGTTAGTAGGCCTAACCAATCAAGTTGAAATATTCTTTTTCTGTTCATTTGTGTCACACTAGAATCGATTAATTCTTGATTCAAAAAAAAAGAAGAAATAAATTTCTCTAGACTTGGTAGAAACCAGTATTAACACAATAATAACATTATTTGAAAATTTCATTTTCATCGGATGAAATCTAGCCTACTAGTACAGGGGTAATCGAAAAATTCACCCAACAGTTTTTTACTGAGTTTCAAATTTTCAAAATCATTCCCGAAGAAAGTGCTGACCGATTTGTCAGTCTGTTATGGATTAAAGTCTATCAAGTTCAAGTTTCAAATCGGAAAAGTTCCGTCGATTGAATAATTTGTCCGACATATATGGCCCGCACAAATAGCAAACAAACGTAAAAAGTAACCCCGATTTTTCCGGCCAAGTGAAATGGAAATCATTGCTATGCTTATCTGATGAACATTCCAAAGACATATTAGGGCTGTAAAGCAGTAGCCATGGTTCAAGCTCTGGTTCACTCTCATGAGAATGACATATGCAAGATGAAAAATGAAATCGCCACATCTTGGACCATTTTAATTGATAGCATATTACTGTAGGCCTAATCAATATCAACAGCAATTCTGTTCATATCATGTTATATCATGTTATAGCAATATCATGTTACTGTCTGGTAATGCTGACTAGGTAATGATGAAGAACACCCCCCACTATCCCGACTAGTGTTGAAAACCCAGACAATCAAAAGTCGAGTTCTTCTCAATGTTTAACATTGAATTGGAGATAGAGGCACGAGAGATAAAGATCAAAGCCCTACTAATGATCATTTCCTATACCTATGAGATATAAAAAAAAAACATCATCCGAGAAATGCTGCTCATGTGTATTGTAATTTTTAGGAGGAACTCTCGCAGCCAGTTATTCTTCCTTCTACAGCAACGGATCAGTTACTAGAAATCTTCCAAAGACAACAATCCAATAAGAAGCTAACGGAATGAAGTAATATATCTAGTATTAGATAACGTACCATTTCAATTCACGAGTGTTGTAGGTGTTTGTTAAACAAACAAAATTATTACTGTCAAATAATATTATTGCTTTCCCTACAAGAACTTTATTTTTCTGGCAAAATTGTGCAAAGGCATTGGTTCATTCAAATAGTATTTAATATTATGATTTATGAGTTATAAATCATAATATAACCAAACCATTATTGGAAAGTAAGACTTGATTTAAAAGAATATTAATTTGTGATGCATAATATGAGATATGAATGATGATACAGAGTAGGAGAAACAAGTGATATGAGACTATGTATTCATTATCTATCATTCATCTCACATATGATCTATCACAAATTAACATTATAAGGCACTGTTACCTGCTCAATGAATTAATGCTAAATTTAGAGTATAAGCCTATTGATGCTACGTATTTAAAAAAAATATTAAGCTGTACAGTAATGCTAAAAGGCCAAATAATTAATGCTATACAGTAATTTGTTGCGTCTAAATGACAAATATTAGACTCTTCCAAACTAATGGATTGCAAGATATTATGATGCTTTATAAGTCAAAGAGCTCACAAAAACTTCATTTGATTATGGCGGAGAAGGTGGTAACAAACAGCAGCTTCAAAGTTCTGCATAGAAACATTCTGCAACTCTTGTAGTTGCCATTTTCTCTTGTGTCCTCAATCTGATTTACAATGAATGTATTTTTTGGTAAAAGCATGATTATAATGGTGAATAGACATTGACCATCACTTGTGAGTTGAATAATTAAAGTACTGTATGTTAGTTCTGTATTTTGTAGCTTGTAATCAAATGTGAATAAATAGTTTTTATATGTACACAATGTTGCATTATTTTTTACATGGAAAGGAAAGGATGCACAAAATTCGGTGTGAACTTATTGCGTAGAAAAGAAACGGGAATGATCAGTTAGAGTATGAGATGAGCAGAGCAAAGATTGTACTCGGCATACATACCACTGCTCGGACAAATTTTAAATTCATAAATGCCCGTTTTCATGGCTCGCGGTAGGCCGCTGGCGTTTTTTTTCTGGACAGTCAGAAAGCTTTAGATTCTGCCGCTCAAGCTGTTGGACGCTGCCGCGAGAGATGGAATAAATTCAACTTTGGAAATAAAATGCCGCGGTTAAATCTCCTCACTCATGCACTATCACCTCTAAATCATTGTTTCAAATATGCATTATTACTGTATTTGGGTGCCACATAATACGATACTGAAAATCACTTCAACGCCTGAATTGAACTAGAATGATATATTTGAATAAATTAATCAAATCTCAAATTGGATGCGAAGGAACACGACTGTGTGAACAGCGCAGGCGATTTTTTCGTCGTCTCCCCCCTGCTTCATGCGATGAAAAAGGACCTCGAGAGAATTAGAGATCTTTTGATTTTTTCTTATTTCTATAAAGTTTAGGCCTAAAGAGATTTGGTTTCATCACTTTACAGAAAATCAATACTATAGGCCTATGCCTACTACTTATACCATTTTTTAATTTGTAGGTGATCAGCAAGTTGGCTGAATGAGGGCAGTGCGTGTGCATGAAAGCAGGGGCGCTGACTCCGTGGGTGCTCAGGGTCCAGAGCACCCGTCGGATCTTTTCGAGGGGTGCAGAGCACCCCTCGAAAATTTAACTAAACCAATATATATGATTACGAATTTGTATGTTTCATTAAATTTCCGGAAAATTTAACGTTTTATTTCTACTTCCATAATATCAATAATATGTCAATGTTGTTGTTTTGACGAAGCATTTCTTTAGCAAGAAATAAGAAGAATATTTAGAGCCTTTTCTGATCTTTACTCGATTGCCGGGAGGGAGGGGGCCGGGGAGAGTCATAAATATATACATTTTTCAAGAGAACCGATAGAGTAGTCATTGTTATAATGAACATATGTTAACCATCCTTGTTGCTGGAACATTTTATTAGCATTCTTTAAGGGTAATAAACCCTTGCGTTGACCATCTATGCGTTGACGATTTGTTCAACTATACTGTAAGTCACGTATTTCTTTTAACTCAAAGCTTTGAACACAAGGTATATTGTCTATGTCTTTTCGTGTGAATTTCAGTATAGCATAAAACTTGAGTTTTCATTCATGACGTTTTCGTCCCTCCCGACTCTTGGTCCTTTTGGTAGGTAGGCATATTATATTTGTTGAATGATGTTCATATTGAGAAGTCACGAAGAAGGATGAAGTGCGCGTTAGTACTAAATATCACAGTGGAAAAATATTGGCATATTTGTTGAATATTTAGCAAAATGTTTTGATGGATCTCATGATGGATTGCATTCCCATTAGATTGTGCAGTGAGTAAAAAGAGTGGAAACATGAAATAATGCGGTGATCGAAAGATAAGTGGTAGTTTCGTTGCTGTATTGGTAAGTCTCTGCATGGCCAACTCAATAGTATGGCAATAATATTACCAACTTAATTGTTGTCATTTTTTACATATATTTCAAGATTCCTAAATATTATCTGCTTCGACAACTTCTAGAATACTCAAGCAGGGACGTCGTTAAAACTTGAAAGGGGGCCAAGGTGGGTCGCGTGCCCCACCAATCGACATTTGCACCCCACCAAAAATTTATTTATTTAGAAATCGCGAAAATAACTTCGAAAATGTCCATGATTGAAATATTGAAATAACGTTGGAAATGTCCATAATTGTTCAATCTAGGACTCCTAAACTGCTTGTAAATCGCAAAAATCACTTTAAAAAATGACCATATTTCAAAAAATTCCCTGCAGGGCTTTGCTGGTACAGATCGAAAAATTAACTTCGAGAATATCCATGGAGGTTCAATTATTGGACTTCTAAACTGTATGTAGATCGCAACAGTTACTTAGAAAATAACCATATTTCAAGAAAATCCCTGCGGGGCTTGGGGGAGAAGTAGCAAAATCAATTTTCAAAAAGTCCATAATGATGTCTTTGTTATGATGAAAGTCTTCTTGAACTGATAAAGATTCCATTTACTTCTTATAGATGCATTTTTACTGTTTACCAGTTATCAATTTTACAGAGTTTAATTATCATTGTGAATACAACTGGAATTGTACTGTCAATATGTATTGTTGTTCCTGTCCATAAATTCATTAAATCAATCAATCTTGTAATGACAATGTACTTATTGTGTTGTTCCTCATATCTGAGGGTTGTATCCTAATAATACATCATTCAGTGTGAAATATGTTAACTCACTAGAAATCAGGGTATTAAATTTAATCTAATTCAGTAGCCTAGTTTGATTCAGTAATGTAAACTAGGAAAACGCGTTATGTGTTTCCGCGTTGATGGATGAGCTAATAAGAATGACATTGAATTCTTTCAAAAATTGTTATATCAAGTTGATGTTTTGACGGCATTCAAGTTAAAAATCAATCTTTCCATTTGGTTGGTTTGTTTCGTAGACTATTCTCATGAAGGAATTATTAGATGCAATTTAATATTATATTATATTGTAATATTAGACTACTATATGTAACGTGATGACAGCTGTATACATATATACACCTTGGGACCCTCCTTTTATATTCATTACTCATTCTCAATAATTTCTTCTATAATAAAGAAGGCCTTGTTTTAATCGTTCTCCATTAATTGGTGATACTTGTTGCTTGGATTTAATTGGTTTTCGTAATAGCTTTAAAACGATGTGTAAAAATGTCATTATACAATTTTTTATATCTAAACGACTGATTGGATTTCACTGGAAGTTTGAAATAATCTGTGTCATTATTATATTGAGATTTGGTGAAAATTTGAATTTTCTCGAAAGACATTTTTTGTACGAAAGTTCTTCTTTTGCTTTTTTTTGTCAGTATATAATTTTTTATATCAAAACGACTGATTGGATTTCAGTGAAAGTTCGGAATAATGTGTATCATTATTATATTGAAATTTGGTGAAAATTTGAAATTTTTCGAAGGACATTTTTTTTCATGAAAATTCTTCTCTGGCATATTCTTATGGGTTATTTGGAAAATGGAAAATTAGTTTTCTCAGAAGTGGTGCAACCGATTGCGTATGAAAACTAATGAGATTCAATCCAGATGATGACACATGAGCATGCCAAGTTTCAATCGAATTTGAATTTTCGTCTGACCTGTAGAGCGCGAACGAAAAAACAAAAAAACAAACTGAAAAAAAAAAAACATCTACATTTTTTTCGGGTCAAGTGAAATTGAGTCTTCGCTTCGCTCATCCAATTATTGAAATGTGAGTAATTATCCTAGGACAAAAAGGCTTTTTCTCTCAAGCTTATATCCTTTACAGATTAGCACAACTGCATCTAGTTGAACAGAATATGACAAAAAACAAACTTCATGGTATTCGATATCAAGCCCTTCCACATCAATTTCCGGAGACTGTCAACGCTAGCAACTCAGCTACCTAGAAAGTTATCGAGATAATTGAGAATTTACTTGTGTCAGGTGGAATACCTGTTGGGGTATTCTGCTTCCCTGGTACTTGAGTCTATTTTCCACGAACAAAAGTTTTCGAGCAAATTGGTCAGCAGTCCAGTATTCCCACCAGGGTAGCAGAGCAATTGACAGGTCGAGTTTTATTTATAATATCTTCTTCAAGTATCTCGACAACTTTGCAAATTCATATGTTCAGGTAGCCGAGTGGCTAGCGTAGACGAGTTCGGATAGTGGTCCGGAGAGGCTCGCGATCGAAACCCATACAGAGCTGCTTTTTTGTCATATTTCACTCAACAATTACTTAGATTAATTCAGTAATGGGAGTTATTACAGGGTGATTAATTTATCCAGTGAAGAGAGGAATTATCTCTGAGCTAATGTCCATTGAGGATTCGTACCATTGCAAATGGGTATATTAAACAAAATATGACAGAAAAAAAGCAGTCCCCAATGATATTCGATACCAGGACCTTTCGCATCGTGATCCGAATCCATCAACGCTAGCAACTAAGCTACCTAGACATGGAACATTTGCAAAGTTATTGAGATACTTGAAAAGATATTCGAATTATTACCTAACCTGTTGGTATATTCTGCTCCTCTGATAGGAGAGCTGAGGTTTGAAAGATTATTTGAATTCATTTGTGTCAGGTGGAATACCTGTTGCGGCATTCTGCTTCCCTGGTACTGAGTCAATTTGCCACGAACAAAAGTTTTCGAGCAAATTGGTCAACAGTCCAGTATTCCTACCAGGGTAGCAGAGCAATCGACTGGTCGAGTTTTATTTATAATTTCTTTTTCAAGTATCTCGACAACTTTGCAAAATTCATATGTCCAGGTAGCTGAGTGGCTAGCGTAGACGATTTCGGATAGTGGTCCAGAGTGACTCGCTATCGAATCCCATACAAAGCTGCTTTTTTGTTATATTTCACTCAACATTTAATTGGAATAATTCAGTAATGAGAGTTATCACAGGGTGATAAATTTATCAGGGAAGAAAGGAATTATCTCTGAGCTACTGTCTATTGAGGATTTGAACAATTGCATATGGGTATATTAAACAAAATACGACAGAAAAAAAGCAGTCTCCAATGGTATTCGATACCAGGACCTTTTGAAACGGGATCCGGATCCGCCAACGCTAGCAACTAAGCTACCTAGACATGGAACCTTTGCAAAGTTATTGAGTTACTTGAAATGATATTTGAATTATTACCCAACCTGTTGGTATATTCTGCTCCTCTGATAGGGGGGAGCTGAGGTTCGAAAGAATATTTGAATTCATTTGTGTCAGGTGGAATACCTGTTGCGGCATTCTGCTTCCCTGGTACTGAGTCAATTTGCCACGAACAAAAGTTTTCGAGCAAATTGGTCAACAGTCCAGTATTCCAACCAGGGTAGCAGAGCAATCGACAGGTCGAGTTTTATTTATAATTTCTTCTTCAAGTATCTCGACAACTTTGCAAAATTCATATGTCCAGGTAGCTGAGTGGCTAGCGTAGACGATTTCGGATAGTGGTCCGGAGTGACTCGCTATCGAAACCCATACATAGCTGCTTTTTTGTTATATTTCACTGAACATTTAATTAGATTAATTCAGTAATGAGAGTTATTACAGGGTGATGAATTTATCCAGGGAAGAAAGGAATTATCTCTGAGCTACTGTCCATTGAGGATTTGTACAATTGCATATGGGTATATGAAACAAAATACGACAGAAAAAAGCAGTCCCCAATGGTATTCGTTACCCGGAACTTCCGCATCGGGATCCGAAACCGCCA